>VXBL01001713.1:0-14757 GCA_013400195.1 Aramus guarauna
GAAGGGGGCGGAGCCTGAGGCTCCGCAAAGGCTCTCCGGCGCCTGCCGATTGGTAGCCGAGGCAGCGGAGGGTCGATGCGCGCGCGGAAGCCGACCAATCAGAAAGCGCGGCGTTCCACGGGGATGAGGGGGCGGCTGACGGAAACGGCCTTTCGCGGCGCGCGCGGGGCTGTGTATGTGGGTCTTCCTCTTACGAGATCTTGACGTTCAGCGGAGGGGCCTGGCGCGCGCGCGCGGCCCGCTGGTCAGGTGACCTCGCGGCCACCGGCGCATGCGCAGCGGGGAAATGGCCGCCGTCCGGTCATGTGGCCTGTGCGCGCAAGGAGGCTTCCCGGCTCTCTTCCCTCGGGAACCGTCTCCTTAGGTCAGCTCGGGTTCTTCCTCGGCAGAACAGGGGTCCCCGGGCCGGTGCGACCCCGCAGAAGTCAGCGGGACCTCAGCAGCACCGGTGCCTGGAGGGACTGTGACCGTGATGTCGGCCTAGGCCCTCTGCCCGCGCCTCTTTGGTCCGGTAGTGCTCGCCTAGACCGGGAGCACCACAGAGCAGTGCGTGGTCAGTGCGCGTAACGGACTGTGTTTAGTTATCCTGGTGTAAATTGTCACGGCCTTCCGTCCCCCTTACAACAAACTGGTGTGTGTTGTGCAGCCAGAACTCAGTGTGGCGCGTTACTGGTGGAAAGACGTGAGAGGGAGCGGGAGTAAAGTGACACTTCGCTGGAGTTAACACAAATTTATCAAAAGTAACAGCCCTGGGTTATATCAAAAGAAACTCTTACATCCCTTGTCTTTAAGAAGAAAATACTGTGTTCCTCTAAATAAAGTTAGATTATATGTAAAGCACAACACTCTATCAGCAGTCGTTACTAAGTGTCACATGTGAGAGTCAGATGGTTTTACAGATGTCTTTTCTGGAAAATAAATTGGTTATAGGACTCAGGAAAAGACCAAAGAGCATCCTTATGTTTTATCTGCTTAGACTTGCAATGATCCCACCTATGCATTTTGCACAGCCAAACCTGGGTGAGCGTTCAACTCAGCTACTTAACGTTCCCGGCACTGTGGAGTAAGGGGTAGGAGAACTGGGCTGGGGGTGCAGGAAGTTCCTGAAATTTAGTAAAGTTGGCAACTGAACTTGGAATGACTTCATCGTTTTGTCTGTTGAGAAATACGCGTTGCAGCCTGTTAGATGGGAGGAGGACACTAGGTGGAGCTACGTGCTCTGCTGAAATAAGGTAGGTGACGGCCAGAGAAGGTGTGAAAGCCACCTTGCACAAGTTTTGGGAAACAAAACTTACCCAGAAGTGAAAATCGAAACATTTTACGGGTGTATTTGCATCAGCAAAGTGGCAACTGTAAGATTCAAGGGTCCAGCCTGCTGAAGGCGTAAATCTTAGAAGACTGCTAGGAGCAAGTTCAAAAATACTAATTCTTGCAAGACCCACTATTGAGTGTGCCCCTTTGAAAAAAATTTTAGCGATATTTCTTTATCTGACCTGCACAAGAAACATTCTATCACTGCTGAATACAGCCCTGCTGGTGGTTTGTAAAGAGAGAAACTTAACCACAGAACAGAGTAAGGAACTCGAAAGGTTGTTGGTATCACGTTGCTGAGCCAAAAGGCGCTCTGCGGCACTGTGCCGCTAAGGGTTTAACTTTATTTGCAGAGCTTCATGGATAATCGTTAATGAGTTTGTGTGAATCAGTTAATGCATTACACATATGTTGCTTATTTTCTCCAAAGGCTTACATAGTCTGGGATTTCTTTAATAGACCAATTTGCAATATCAGCTTTCACTTGTGTGGTGTTTTGTTGGTTGGTTTGGCTTTTTTTCCTCTAACTAGCAGGTTTACCCGATGGCAGTCTGCACACAAAGGCAGCTCCAGGGGAGCTTTTCCAAAACCTAGGAGTTTGAAAACGGAAGCCACGTGCCTCGACAGGGCAGGTCAAATCAGCGCTGAAGCAGCTACTATTACAGGACAAGGATAATGTGGGATTGTTCCTGGAACACTGTTAAATACACAACAAATTCCACAAGCGTTATAGTGCTAGTGCAGTGGAAATACAGTGAATTTTGTTTCTTAAGAAGGTGATTTTGCTTGATCAGCACAAGCTCTGGATTTTGCTGACAGGAGTCAGAATGGATTGTGGAGACCTCCCGGACTGTGCCAATATGAGGCAAATTTTACTGGTAAAACAGCACGTTTTGAATTTTTCGGATTGAGCTATGCTAGTGTGGTCACAGCAGTAATTCTGCCAATAACAGTAATTCTACTAATCTAGAATTGCTTATAGAAGTATTACTTATGCTGCCTCAGTGAAGCTAAGTGAACTTCATTATTTTGAAATTCTGTAAATGGAAAGTAAACAAAATTTGCTAGAAGTAGGTCTGGCTGGTAATGTTAAAAAAAATAACAGTAAGGTGAGGCTTATCTTCTCTAAAGATCTTGATACGATGGAACATGCTCAGAAAACATCCTCAGCTGTCCAGAGATAGGAACAGAAGGCCAAGTCCTTTAAGTTTTTAGAAAAAAATTAAATTGGCACCTGCATTCCCTTTTTGAATGATATCAATCATTCCTGCCACAAAAAAAAATACATCAGAGAACTAGAACAAGTAAAATATTTACAACAAGATTTAGAAACTTCACAAACAGCTGTCTTAATATTTAGTTTGGAGTTCAAACCGTGCTCCACTTTCATACCAAAAACAAACAAACAAAAAAATTGCAAAGTAATTGAATTTACTTTCTGCAGAAAGATACAGTCAGAAAAATGACCTGTTCGAAAGATTGCTTCACATCTTGGGAAAAAAAAAAAAAATATCGACTGATCACTCCAGTCCCTCATCACTGTCCTCTGAGAATGGTCAGCTTTGTTTTGGCACTGCATCATTTAAGGATGTAACTCTTGGTGATGTGGGACAGGATTGGGAAGAAGTGTAAATGAACTGCTGCAAGATGAAAACCTTTAAAGCTGGAGGCTCTCTGTGACCACCTCAGACAAGAGTGACGTCTCTCCAGCTCCCAAACAGGAGTTAAAATCCCCTCCTAACAGTTTTACTGACGTCTCCAAACAGGCTGGAACCCTCCAATGGCCACAGCAGCTGCAAGCTGACTGCTGGCAGAGTCTCAGTGGAAGACACAGGCAATACGGAAAATCCAGAGCTCTGCGTTACCGCTGCTCTCCTCACCGCCCAGCCGTTCAAGTGAGCGATTCCCTAAAATTTAACATGGACGCGGAGGTGTTTCTCAGAGCCTCGTGTACTTCTATTTAAAACAGGGTTTACCTCCTCAATTTCTTCCTAATCCTTCCTATCTGTCCTGTCAGCCGGTGTTTCAGGGCTGCTTTGATAGACATGCTCGAGACAATCAGCCACTGAACGTCTGACAATGCTGCTGTGTGTTCTCCCTCGGTGGGCTGTGAATATCCACGGGAATTTCTTTGTTGCATTACTGTACACCCCCAGTCATCACCCTTGCAAAACAACATCGCTTTTGGTTACTTTCTAGAAAAAAATAAATCTAAAAATAGTTCAAGTCTAGTCTGCATTAGAGAACAAAGCATTTCAGGATGCGAGCTGTACAGAGTAACTGTATTTTATATTGCTTTTCCATGCTTACTTTTTAAATTAAAGACCTTCTCAGATTTTTCTCTAAGACAAAACTTTCCAACGCAACTCCAGTAATGAACCTAAAGCCATTCTTGGTGTGAAAGTGAAAAACCCTTAGATATTGAGTTCATTTGGAAATGGGTAGGTTACCAAGTTTATAGAAATATTTTTAAAATACTTGAAAATAAAAAGTAGCTTTTTTGTCTAAAACCATACATGTGTGGCATTAGAAACACGAAAGATGAGTAAAGATAAATACAATTTTGATACTTCCTGTACTATCCATCACATATAAAATAGATTACAAACCTGTTTCACGTAAATCGTAACAACCCAAGGTTCAACCCGAGTTATAGCTTGCATGTTAAATTTTTCTTCCACTTTATAATCGGTTATGGCAGAACAAAAAAAAAGCTCAAACTCTCCAAGTAAGCAAAAGCTCCACGAAATATGAGTGCGCATCCTTTCTTCCTTTTCTTATTTGTTCTCTCCATACCCAGAGCTCTGTAAGAAGGCTCACTGCATTTCCGATGACTTGTATGCTTCCACCAGTTGCTTTCAGTCATACAAAAGCATCCAGATCTTCTCTTTTTCCTCCCAAAGAAAGAAAGCACGATTAATTACAATCTATAAACAAAAATAACAGCTCATTGCTATTCCAAATGCAGCGTCGCTTTGCTGAGGAGTCCCAGGTCCACGTAAAGAAGAATTCCATCTCTCTCCCCTCGCAGGCAGGATAGGTGATCGCAGTTATCTGTTCTGCATGTGGATATCCACAGGTATGAAAGTCACTATAGGATGCTGAGACAAGCTGTTGCTGTTCTGCCCCAAAGCAGGTGGCATTGCTGTTTTGGTGGATTTGGGTTCCAGCTCCCGCTTCACTCTCATGCGTCTGTAAAGGTTAAAATGAAATTGTCACTGGAGCCGGCATGTGTGTTTTTTTGGGAAGGTTCCCATGGAAACAGGTTACATCAAACAGTCAATACATGAAAAAGTCAATTCAAGCCAAGATTTCAGCTCAAAGACACTAAGCAGCGAGTCAGTGCCTCTAGAGCAGATAGGTTTAACCCAATGCCCTGAAAAGTGAGAATCGAGCTCCTCTGGCACCCTTGATGCACACAGACCTTCCTCTGTCAACAGGAATCCCTAAAAAGAGCTTCCATTGAGAACCTCTTTCTGCATCCTAGCAATTCAATCACAGAACACTGATGGTGAGATTCAGGACACTGTGATTAAGCACATTATAGTTTAGATTCTCCTGGAAATATTCAGCAACAAAAACTGAAATGGTCTGTTAGATAAGAGTATGTCTAACAGTGATTTTGGTGGTTCTTGTCTCACCTTGGTGAAGTATAGAACTTGGCCACATACCTGTTATATGTTTTCAATATGAGCAGAACCACTGTAAAAATAATAATCACTCCTACTACGATGGCAGCAACTATTGCTCCAGAACCTAGCAGGGAAGCAGAAAGGGGGGGGAGGAAATCTTATTTGCAAAGTTGTCACTGTACTGTTGAAGTTTGTTAAGTTCAAAATCCACTTAAAAAAAAAAAAAAAAAGCCACCACCCCACTACTTTTCTTACTTTGATAGAGACTTTGTTCTTGAGACTTTGTGGACACATTTACTGAGAACTGAGTATTATTGATCAGTGGTGCGGCTGTCGTCATCTTGATCTGGCTACAGAAGAAAAAAAAAAAAAAGAGCAAGTTCATAAAATATTAACCAAAATTTGATAGTAATAATTAGGCAACTACTTGTTAAAGAGCCTGCTAAGCGCAGGCTTGCTGAACTGGGGTTCTTAATATTTTCTTAGTGGTGAAAATCTGGCCCTGCTGAAGTCAATGGAAATTTTCTACAATCTAATACTGAGCAACTTGCCTTACAATATATGCTACTCGATATTAATAGAATAATGCAGCGTTACCTATATATTATTGCTGTCATACAAGTTTTTTAAATGCTTTAGGATTTTAGATCATCATCTCAGGTTATGAGATTCAGATAACTGAGTAAATAAGTGTGAAGAGTTCTGTACCCAATATTCAGTAATATGTCTTTAAGGAAGGGAAGAAGAGTCAGCACAGAAAGGTTTAAAAACTTTTATAGAATAGAATTCAAAATAACTTCATTCCTCTAAGGTGGAGCAGATGAAGAGTGTAATTCCCTAACCTGAATCTCCAAAAGTTACATGGCAAACACCAGCTATCCAACAGAAAAAAAAAAAAATACCACAATGTTGACTATGACAGAAAGTTTACAGAGTTCAAACCGGCACCTCACTCATGTCAGTGTCATCTCAGGTCTGTTGTTGGAAGAGGACAAGGCTGCCAGTGGATAGCTGAAAATATGCCTGCTTCTGCATTTTGACAGGATAAAATTGTAGATGTAGAAAGAGCAGCTTGTATGTTTACTGATTTTATAAGCATTTTCCAAATGTTTTCTAAATGGAACTAGTAACCTTAGCCATTAAAAGACTCCTTCAGTCTGAGAAGGGTGTGAAAACCACTTCAAACAGACCTCTGAAACCATTTCAGCTCCCAGCTTCAGCGAGCTAATACGCTCAAACTATCCATCGAAAATTAAATTATTTTTCAACACCTGATACTAGAATAGAATTTCCCATTTCAGATGCTGCCCAGTACAACCAGGCAGGACTCTGCCCAGCTCCCTGTTATACTCCATTGGGATATGGTGGATGTGTGGCATGTTCTCAGTAGCTTTGATTTTACAGAGCACAAGATAGAGAATAGCCAGAAAACTACAGAGTGGACAGAAATCAGTCAGTAATAAAGAGAAGTGCAAATCTGAAAGGCAGCTTCCCTCCCCCTCCCATGCCTTCCCCCTCGTAGAAGCTTTCCAGAAAGTAGCATCCATCAAATAAATAAAAAAATAGCAGCAGGGCACAGATTTGGGATGTGAGGAGGACACAGCTCTGATAGCCCCTGACAGGCAGGGTGTTGTTTTGAGGCGGGGATGCCAATCCCTGACTCAACACACGATGTGTACTTGGGAGGCTCCAATGAAGGGGAGATGAAGAACGAGAGAGATCAGTAACCGGCAGGAAGGGAAATGGTCAGGGTCTGCCTAGCCATGAAGGATCATGTGCAAAATCGATTCATCAAATACTTTGATCCCCTTAAGTTTAAAAGTTTCAGGCGTTTTTCTTTTAATTTAAAAACAAAAAATAACTCTGTCTCAAGTCTGTAACTGGGTCATTCTCCTCTGACTGATTCCTTTGTTTAGCCAAGGCCAAGTTAATTCAGCAACATGATCATCAGCTGTAGTTGTAGATCTTTCCATGCTGAAAGAAATATTTTGTGTTTAGAGTTTGCCCAGCCTTATTGTCTAGCACAGTGAAAGGACTGACACATGCCTTGGAGGAACCTGTGAGAGGCACCGAAGCTCAGATAACAGCACTCTCCCCATCTGTTTCCCCACCCGGCCATGTGAAACTGCGCTGATGGAGGTTCTACCATGGACTCTCTGGCAGAGGCCAGAGAGAGTCTCCATCACACTGCAGGCTGGGGAAAGCTGAGCAAGTATTTTGACTATGGACATAATTCACAGGAAAAGCCATGTCCAATTTTACCTTGTTGTTCATGACTAGGAGAGTGCAAATTCCAGGTTTACAGAAGCGTTTTTCACCTCCTCTGGCTACTAAAATAAAAAGCCCAAATTCAGAAGGCTGAATATTTCGATATTAAGCCATGTAATATTCATATTTACTAACTTCCATCTGGTTCAAACCACCATGGTAATGGTGAGCTATTTGTGCATGAGTCACCTATAACTAAAGAATTTTTATTGTTGTCATTGAAACCGTCTGTTTACAAAAAGGATTAATTTATCCAACAGGATCTAAAAATCTAAGATGCAATTTGAAAAATGCATCTTTTTCTTCCCCCCCTCCCCCCCGCATAGTGTAGCAAGTAAAGAGGTCCAAAGTCTGTGTCTCAGGCCAGGGTGGGACGTACCAGTCCTTAGTTCTGCCGCTTTACCTACGGCAAGTCCCCGCTCCATTCCTCACCTATGAATCAGCAGGGTTACGCCTGACCAAACCTGTGCCACCAGACTCAAGGACCCAGCAAAGTCCAGTGAAATCCATGGGAACCCACCGGTTTCTGGGTATTGCAGGCTGGATCCTACTCCGTTTAGAAAAACATTTGGAAAATCAAAGAGTGCTCAATAAAACCTATATAGCAGGGGAGAAGAAATGGACTTTGACACGGCAATCACAGGACATTCTTTCTTTATGACTTCCCCCTGGGCATACACACCTGCCTGGGGTTTTGAGAGCCACTACATCTCGAGACTGGGTGTGGGAACACATGCTGCTGCTTATTTTTGCATCCCCATATTACAGAGCCGGAAATGTTTCCCTAAAGTGAAGCTTTGGGCACGTTTCCATTTAAAACACCTTTGGCGATACAACATACAGGTTGTTTTGGCAAGTGGTAGCAATGCCCCCATTTATACGTCTTTCCTGCCTCCCCCTACCCTGTCCAATTTCAAACTGAATGGCCGTGCTCATGTACGGCGAGATGGGGATCAGAGCTCCTCTGTCAAGCGGCTCCTGCAACGCCTGGCAATTACAAGAGAGGGGTGACAGGGAACAGAGGGGCTGGTTTGAGTTTTCCCAGGAGAGCTGGACTTGGAGAGCCAGCTCCCTGCCAGGGAAGGCAGGTGCTGGTTAGGAAGAAACACAAATTCAGTGCTTTGCCATCTAGAAAAAGGTGGGGTTTGCATCAAGCTGCAGGCTTTAAACTAGACACAAAATCAGCTATTGTTTCACCAGCAGTAATACATACTAGTTTTGACCCAGAAGCTCAATTAGAGAATTAATTCATCCTTTCAACTGCACTGCTGCGCAGATAGTACTTTTATCTTATACTGGAGCCAAACAAAGGCTGAAAACCAGGTGATTTTCCCTCCTTACTTATCCAGGTCTGGGGAAGAGCACTGGCTGCCAGCTCTGCTGCTCTGGGACTTGATTCCCTTCCCAAAAATGTCAACAGGGCAGCATCTTAAATCACACACACAAAACAAAAAAACACCAAAACCACCACACTAAGGAAGGGGACAACAAAACCCAGCACTGGTCTGGTTAGCTTAATTTCTGGTTTTCTTTCTCAGTATACTGGCCATGACAGCTGCTAGGAAAGGGAATATTCTCTAGAATATGTAGAAATAGACTAGAATTTGGGCTATTCTCTTCCCTCAAGTCCTCCTGCAGATGCAAACAAACAATGCCATGTGAGAACCATTTTACATGATCAAAAGGCCACTGAGAGCTGAATTTACATGAACATTACCAGGATGCTGGAGCTGTGTGAGGAGAAGCAAATTATCAGAGGTGTAAAGCATTAATTCCAATACATAAATGCCAAGATGTCATAGAAGCAGCCCACGGGATGGTCAGATCCTATCAGATAAGAGGGGAAGGACATTCTACCACAAGAGTGGTAGATGTCCTGGCAGTCAATTGAACCTCAGATTTGTTCTCTTGCAAGAATTCCACACCATACACCCATCGCCATCCCTTATCCTGCAAAAGAAGAGGCTGATGAGTCAGCTACCGTCCACATCCGTGCTCCCACCACACCGGAGGAGCTTTGTGCTAAGGCACATCTGTTTGGGGCTCAGCTCAAACCATTTGAGCTCAGCTCAGCTCCCACATCAACCTAAGTAGCAAACTCACTTGCATTCAAGGGAGAAGTTAATCCTTCTAAGTCGGTCCGGAGTTTTTCTCCCTTCCTAAAAGTGACTGAACTCAAAAGCTATGCCCAGAGGAAGCAAACGGGTGTTTGAGCTCCACTCCCGCCTCCACCCGAGCAGCCTGACCTTCCCTGTCTTTGCAACAAGATTTACCTTGTCTAATCGCAGCAAACACCAAGCAGTTTGAACCTGCGCATTACATTATTCCCTGCTGTTTTCCGGCATTGGGGGGGGAATCAATTGAGCATCCATAGCGCAATGCGGAAACAGACTTATATTTAGGAGTCACAAACTCAGCTTCGTTGCCCCATAACCTGGCAAACCATCCATCTGCGATTCAAACAGCCTCGCGGCAGCGCAGCCACATGCTCCACGCTCACCGTCCAACAGCATCATGAGAACTGGGAACATCGCCAGGGGTTTGAGGCAAACGGTAATTTCAGAAAGTCATAAAAACACGAAGTGCTTCAGTGAGAGCTGAACGTGCCTGAATTTACCTTGCGAGGCTCTACGAGGGAGAGGGGAGGTGGGAAACACACATTCAAACTGGCTAGTGGGACCTGAGGCATTAATGTGGCCTCGGGCAAACAACCCTGCTCTGTATGGAGCCATACGTGTCCTGATGTCAGACCAGCACCTTTATATAAGCATTTGTCTCAGGTTCTGGCATGAGCTCTCCAAGTTTCACTGTTGTTAAAACACATATTAAAAGTATTTCATTTCCTTGCCAAGACAGAGAAAGTTACACAAACTGCAGACAACTCCGCTGTGCAGTAGCAGCACCAATTAAAAAAAAAACTCAAACCCCACAGTCATTCCACTTGCATTGTATATATCTTGCAAGAGGCTTAAACCCCTCAGATCACACAGATGACAAGAGCTGAGGAAGTGAAGTCACACCCCCAGAAAGGAACGCCCTCCTTTCTAAAGCCATGCCTGGAAATATGAACCAGATAGACTTATCATTGACTTGCCCAGGAGCAATGTCTAAACCAGACTGTGAACTGCAGATTTCCCAAATCTAATTTTCTGCCTTAAAATGCTGGGCCACGCACATTTCTCCTATCCCTCTGCGTGAATGCACATATTCATGGGAACTGCAGCAACTCCGCCATGTTCAGCAAAGTGCATTCACACCGTAAAAACACTCTAGATCCTTCAGGGTAGGACTGCCCACACAGACAAGCCAGGATATGGAAGCACAAGTCAGAGGTATTTTCCCACTGGTTACAAGCCAGGATCTAAGGCACACTCGGATTAGAAGACTCGCTTAGACACTTGTGAAATATATGTCAGAACCAGGATTTAAGCTTAAAATGGAAAAACTCCACCAGGCCGCCACCACGCCGGTGGCTGAAGTTCCTGCAGCTCACAGCTTGCACTGCTCAGATGTAACCAGTTCAGTGGGGTCTGTCGGGCTGAGCTCAGATGCCTGTTGTGGATTTTTTTTTTTAAACACCCTAACTCTTTCACTGACAAATAGCGTATGTGTCATCTAGAGCTTCCCACTAGCTCTGGCCAGCTGTCTGGGATTTCCCACCCTGGACCCAGGCACACTTTACTACTTGTCTATGTTTCCAGGCAGACCTGTGGAAGTCAGGATGCATAAAACCCCCTTCCATCCAGAAATGCTAAACAACCCCAAAATTTTAAACTCATACATCATCCAAAAGAAAACTGTTTAATGTGCTGTGATTATATAATAAGGCTTTTTAAAAGACATCTACAATAAACCATTTGGTCCAATGGTTGCATTTGCAGAAGACTGACTTTGTTATTTAGATCTGAAGTGATTAATTTAAGAGGAAATGGAATAACACTTTAATACAAAACTACCATTTACACACAATGCACGGATGGTGTATCAGGTAGCAAGAGAGACCTGGGAGCAATTTTGCAGCTTATTCCTGAAAGGAATGCGAGAGTTTTTCTTTTGTCACCTGCTTTTTTTTAATTATTATTACAAGGCTCTTATTCTACATTTTTCACTTATGACTGTACACACATGAGATGCTAAATTAACCAGCTACAAATGGTGTAATCAAGAGCTCCAAATAAGAAGTCTCATGGGATCCACCTTATAACCAAGAGGGAAAAGGTGCGATCCATTGCTTGGTCTGTTTTTTTTTGGAGAAAGGATTCCTTACTGTCCAACAACACAGAAGCATCTCTCAAGACTTAAAGCAAAATAACGCACAGAGCGAGCAAACCAATTTCCAGGTTCATCCGGTGATCTCCAAGGCTCAGGCATTGTCAGTAATATCTCATTTTTGTCCCTGCAGTCAGGAAAGCCCTTTCTAACGGTGCAGCACAACACGCGAGTTGATTTGTACCTCCTTCGGGGCTGGAGCTAGCTCACAGTTCTCTGCACTGTGTCAAGAAGACCATACATCATATTGTTTTTCCTCAGCTGCGCTCTTCCACCAGAAGGCATTGTCTGAGCAGATATTGAGAGTTTTCTATCCCTTGTTATCTGGGCATCCTCACTTTCAGTCATCGCGGCACAGATTCAATAGCTCAGCGTACGGCTACACAAATGGAAATCTGGGATACGTCCCCGGCACAGTAAGTCCTGTGCTTTCTGGAAGGGATCAGATGCACTTCTCTATTAGATTTTACAGCAAATTGGTATGGATATACCACTGCATCCCAGAAATGCTGCTTATGTGTTAGAGGCAGCTCGTACGCACACAATTCAGCCAGGTAAATTAACATGAGGGACATGAAGGACAGCCAATTTACAGCGCAGAACAAAGCCTGAGGCTGATTCCCAGTTCATCTGGACTCAGCAGGAGCTGGAAGCCCCTTCCGTGCACAGAGATATTAAAAGAACCCTATTTCTGAGCAGCAGCTCCCACCCGTGCCTGGCAGTACCATTAACCTCTGGTTTGGGAATGACAAATGCAGTCTGGCAGACAACAAGTCTCACCACAGCAATGGGAGAAGAAAATCCACCCGCGCTCACGCATTTAAAAAGCGATGACTGTTACAACCGGTGCAAAGTATCGCAGGAGCCCAAAGCCCACATGTGCTCCCCAAATACGACACAGTCCCGACTCTCTGCTTGGAAGGAGGTGGCTCAACTCACTGCATACTGATAAGGCCTCAGGCACTCAGGTGAGGGGCGCAGGAGGGAAGGATTTGTAATTAGCAGTTAAATATTACCCAGAAAAAAATGAGTCAGAAAGCAGAAAAATGCCTCCAAGGCACCCGTATGAATCTCAAGGCAGGAATGACTCATGGGGGAGGGTGAACGAGACTCAAGGTGATAAATTTTAGAAACTATCAATGCGTGCACTCAAATGGAAAGCAAGAAAATTAATCTGAGCTGAACCCTGCGTTAGAGTCTGCCAGCAGTCAGTGACATTGTGCACACATCCCTCAAACCACACTACCCACCTGTTTGTCTCTACTGTTCAGAGAAGTTCCAGTAAAGTGCATATTGGTGGCAAATTCAGTGGGTATGAACAAATAGACCCCTGAAAAGCAGCTCTAGCTGCTCCAGTAAAGGCCCTGTTACTCCAGGACTCATTGCAGCTCTTCAGCAATATCTTTGGAAAATTCCCTACAGCTTTTCAGATTCCTAGAGAAAAGAGCTTAAAAACAAACAAACAAAAACAAAACAAACAAACAAAAAAAACCCACAACATTGCAGATTCAGCAATGTTTTTGCAGAAATGATTACCAGGCTCTGTACCTTGCTGGATCTGCCATGTACTGAAAGGCTGGAGCAATTCAGGAGATGATGCTGTTGTAGAAATCTCCTCTCACCTGGGTTTTTCCACCAGGGCATCTGCTTTACTCCAGGCACAACCCATAAATGCTCCAAAGCAGGAAAGAAGAGATTAGGAATGAAACTCTGAGGGTGGGAATTTCAGCATTAACCTTTTTCTTTAAAGGTCGGAAACAGGCACCTGTCTGAAAGTCCAGTGTTAAATGGAAGATCCCAAATAGTTTCCAATTAGAAAGGGAGAAAGAAAAAAACCCCAAACAAACCCCAAGGGACTGTGGTATGGAAAAGGAATCGCAGCACAGAAGAGATTGGTTTCATTTAGGGCCAAAGTTTTCAACAAACGTAACTTGAAATGGAGTGTATAACTACAATCACTTAGAGAAATAAAACATCCCGCCACTTCCAGATCAACCCCCTGATTTCTGGGATCTAACCCAGACTGAACTGGTCTGAATCTGCGTTCCTGCTCTGCGGTGCAAGGTGTGTTTTCAGTGTGTTCCCTAAAGCTCTGGAGCTCCTCAGAAGAGACAATGCAAAGGTTGCTCAGGAAAGAAAAAGAAGAATCAGCAACAGAAAACAGAGTGTTTCCCTGCTGGTCCAGAGCTGGACATCTCAGTGTGATCTTGGACCTTTGAAACACCACCACTGCGGCCAGCTGAACTGCTCTGGGAGACAAAGCATATCTCTTCGCTCACCAAAACTTGGGTCACAAAAAGTAGATATTGCAGCTATGCTCTCCTACAAGTGGAAGTCTCTGCTGAGCTAAGGACGTCGTCCAGGCATCAGGACCCTTGTCACCTGTCAGTATCTGTAGCCAGGCTTGGCATGTGTTCACAGTGCGACCAGGCAGAACAGGAACACTCAGGAGGACCTTATGCATCAGCCAGGAATCTGGAGAAGCCAGAGACGAGAAGGAAATGGCAGGCAAGAGGAGCCAGAGCAGGGTGAGGATGGGCTTGGAAATCCTGGGAACAAGCTCCCTGCCCCCCGTGAGCTGGTGCCTGACAGATGCTGAGCCAGGCAGTGGCTTGTCACTGCAAAGCACAACAGATGTTGCACCTCACCTCGGTTCTCACGGGCAATTCAGAGAAGAGGAACTCAGTGGCCCACTTTGCGTTACTGGAACAGGACCGATAGAAACCACAAAAATTATGTCAAAGCATCGTATCCAGCTGGAGAACAGCATGAAATTAATTAACATCAGTAGCACAGGGCATATCTGGGCTCCTGCTGTGGCATGCAGATCTGGAATCTGATCCAATTCCAAAGTTTCCCAGAGTTCAGGGAGTTTTTCTATCTCCTCTGGCCAGTTTGCATCCCTTTCCTGTGAAGAGTTGGCTGAGTTACATGCGTGCAGCAAAGCAGCTTTCCGTAGTGGTTCTGACAATGAAGAAGAATGAGGTTTGTATTTGAAATGTATTTATATGAAATGTATATATACTGAAATGTATTTGTACAACTGTATTGTCTACACCTAGGTATCAGTGACCTCTCGTGAAGACCACAGCCCAAAGAGAAGAGGGGAAACCCAGTAAAAACATCTCGTGCTTGGCCTGGACATATGGGGAACTTGTCTCACAGGACAAAGAGCTGCTAAAATAGTGTCAGCCACTTGTGACAAGAGAAGGAAAAAAGGAGTTATCTGGAGCAAATGAAGACTCATAAGGACATTTACAATAAAAAAAAAAAAAAA
>VXBL01001713.1:14769-60306 GCA_013400195.1 Aramus guarauna
AAAAAAAAAAAGAGACACAAAACTGAAATGCATTTAAACCTATAGCATATCCTCCACCTTCCTTCCCAGCCAAACCCAACCATGGCTGGAGTCCAGTATCATTTCTGAATGATTTGCCCCAACCAGGACTGGGATCCCAGGCTGGAAAACAACTTCTCCCAGTTCCCATATCATCACACGCCTCCCTGGCCAGTCCCTGCTGTTCTCTGAACGCTTCGTTGCCTGTGGGCAATTCACTTAGCCAGCGGCACGTAGATGCCAGGAACAGATCCCAGATGTGCCTTCCGGCACCCCTTGCTATGTCCAGCAGAGCCAGAGAGATGGGAACAGCTGCTGCTGGATTTATCTTACACTGAGATTCCCATGGCATAGAGCAAACACCTGCGGCTTGCACTACGCCCCACAGCAGGCTGAAGTGAGTTCACACCCTGAGCTGCCTTTCATGTCAGAGAATGGATCTCCGCATTTATCAGCACAAACCATAGCACAGTGAATCAACACAGCTCCTGTTTGCTGGCAGACAGGTGTTCGTTTTACTTTTCGAAAGACAAATACACTTCCGAGGTCAAGAGTTTTGAGGTTTCCATTACAGGCTAATAAGTAAATAGGAAACTTTGTCTTTCCAAGCAATTACTCGGATTTCTACTCTGCTCCTAGCAGAAGCACGAAACGGCCATGCAGCACGCAAGGCTGCAGTGCTTTGGATCGGCACGGCAGATGATGGGCAGCCCCAGCCTCCCAGTGCTGCTGCGATGATCCGTGGGCTCATTTACCCTCCTCAGCCTGAGCACTGCCAAATCCCATCAAAAAGCACCTTCTTTGCAAGCCCCCAGCTGAGTGGTTAAGTGCTGATGTTAGGTGGGATGCATCCAGGAGGGTGGCTGGTCCAGGGGGCTGTCTCCATCCAAATGGGGGGAGGTGAGAAAGGCAGAGCCCCTTTCCTCTGCCCACTCGCCCAACCTGGCGCTTGAAGCAACTGCACCATCAACCTCATAGCTGGGCAGGGGCTCCCCCACTTGTAGCTGGCCCTGAGCAGCTCACAGTGAGGAAGCACTGTGACTCCAGGGCCCCTGGAATTAGGTTATAAATTTGTTACTCCATGGAGGTGGTTGTGAAAACATTAAGGTATGTATGTTGGTGGGAAACTAGATAACTCGCACGTCCCAGCAGCTTTTTTCTTGCTTTTCTCCTCTATAATCTCCATTCATGTCTCATATCATCTCACCCTGCAAAAGGTCTAACAAACACTATAGGTTTTGGCTGCATTTCCTGATTCCTGTGACTCTCAATAAAAGCAGGACAGTCATCCCCACCACATCTTTTTTGTTTTTAATTCTCCCACATGCCCAACAATAAGCCAGGTCAAGGCTCACTCGCCGGCCCGGACCAAAGCCCCTTCTAACACAGCTGCTCTTCAGCGATGCCAATCCCAGCCTGGCGCAAGAGCATGAGAACCTCGCAAGCGAGGTGGTATCAGCCTGGGGAGCTGGGGCTGCTTTGGTCAGATGCCAGCACCCCACAGGGTGTTCAGCATCGATGGATTTACCCCACGAGCACAGTAGTTGCTGATCTGAGACCACTGTAGGCACTCGGCGCATCACTCACAGGCTTCTCCAGCTCCTTTGTGCACTAAATCCTGACTGATTCACTGTTTATCGCCATAAGTAAGAAGAAGAATTTAGTTGAACGAATAAAAGTCACACGTTCAGCAGCAGCAGGCAGATAGGAGCAGGGGTGCAGCGGAAACCTTCATGAATTACTGCCAACAAGCGACCCAAGTCTACTGCCAGGTGTGGGTTGGAGTTTTTGAGACTGTTGTCCTCTGCCTGCAGCTCAGCATGCGGTACAACGTGCTCCCCAGCTACTGGACTGGATCTTCTCCAGCTGAAGCTGTTTATCTACCAGAAAAATGCAAATCTCAATACTGTTGTAAGCACCTCTGCAAGTTTCATATCCTTCAGGTTTTTCTGTACTAAAAATATAAAGAGAATTCTGTATGCAATATAGAAATGCAACTCCTTTCACTTTGCAATCAGCAGGATGAAAGCAGTCGCAAGATTTCTTCAAATACTGCATATGCAAACTTCTTGAATTGATGAGGCGCATTCCCCTCTCCCAAGAACACATAGGCAGCGCGATACATTACGCTTACACCCTGTCCTCCATCAGAACAGTTCAAAGCTCTTGGCAAGCCCTCAGTGTTTAAACCTGACATCCACAGCCCAGTTACCTGTCCACACAGCAAGACAATAATTCTTACCGGGCCATGAAGTCACCAATTACAGTGCTGCCTTTGTCTTCTGGTTTCTAATCGCTAAATCAAACCCTCCTGCCCAAACATTCCATCCAGCACAATGTATCACATTAGTGAAATTTGTTTACAAAATACTATGCTTCCTTTAGCAAGGAGTTCCTGGGGCATTAAGTACATTGATTACCATGAAAAACCAGAAATCACAGTTCAAACCTGTCAGCAACTTCAGCATGTTCCCAAATAATGAAAGCAGTGTAAGTATAGTTTTGTTCTGTGCTGGAGACACTCAGTGAACTGTAACACAATGCTCCAAGCTTTCTAGTTCTTTTCATGTTAAATATTAGTCTGCCAGCCCTTTCTAACATGCCAGTCAGCAGATTTTTTTTTTTTATTANAAACAACAAAACCTTATTTATGGTGCTGGGGTTGAATAAGTCAGGATGAGAAATTTGGTGCATCCACAGCGATGAAAGGACACTGCTAGCAAGAGAATAATCTTTCAAGCAGATGTGCAAACTTCTCTCTGTGGAGGAGGCAACTTGCCAGATCAGTTCCAGTCCTTCTACCTTAAAGGTTTCCAATTAACAAAGCAACTGCTAAAGCAGCAGTTTAGCAGAAAATCGTACGATGACATCTGCTCCGGATTTCTTTCTGGTTTTGAGTTACCGATAGAGAACTCTGCTGCACGTAGAGTCATTTACTGTGGCATATACAATCACTCGCGCATAAACCCAGAGTAACCGCACTGAAATGACTATTTACAGCCATTCCACTGGCAGCAGAAAGTAACTTAAAGCTTCTAGAGCAGAAAAGTTACGCTTATACCAATTCAAAATACACACGTATCTCCAACCCTCTGCAAGCTTTTTACCCTCCCGGCTGCCGAGGCTACTCACGGGAGGATGTTGCAGCCTTCAGGAGCTCATCACCGAGCCGGGCTTCCCCGCGGAGGCGGGTCCCTCTCTTCCCCGCCGCCGGCTCGGCCCACGTCGTCCCGCTCCCTCCCCCGAGGGGCTCCGGGTCCTTCCCCAGCCAGGCCGGGAGAGCCGTGCCCTGCTGCTGCCCGGGGAAAAAGGGAGATGCGGGTCCCGGTGCCGAGCCCGGCGCAACCCGGCAGCCGCAGGTGGTTCCCCCGGGGCCGCCCAGCCCAGCCCGGCTCCCGGCACCGCCTCTCCGGCCCTCCATGCAGGCGAGGGCGGGGCCGCGGGGAGGGGGCACGGGCAGAGCCCCCTTTGCACTCCGCAGCCACCGACGGAGCGGGAGGCTGGAGAGGGGGAAGAATGGGAAGGGAGCGGGCGGTGACACAGAAACGGCTGGGGCAGACAAAGCCAAAGTCGAGCAGGTTCACCACGAACCAGCAGCGACTAGCAGGTCGAGGGAGGTGATTCTGCCCCTCTGCTCTGCTCTTGTGAGACCCCACCTGGAGACCCCCAGCTCTGGGGTCCCCAGTACAAGAAAGACATGGAGCTGTTGGAGAGGGTCCNTAAACCATTCTACGCTTCTATGATCACAAACCCGCTGCCCCAGCACAGCCCCGCTCTGCCATCTGAGGGGTGAAGTCAGCCCTTAACCCACAGCTGGCACAGAGCACTGAGGTACAGAGCTAAAAGAGCAGACAATGCCCCCTGAAAAACCTGGACGAAATCTTTCTTGAAACAGTTGTGGGCATCCCATTCTTGCTATGGCTGGGTTTCGGTTCCTTCTTGATGAGGGGTTTCATGGAGATAGGCAGCACCTGGTCAGGCCTTGCCCAACTCCCAGGGAGAACTCTCAGCCTTTGAGATCAGCCTGACTTCTGGAGGACTCCAATGCCTAAAGGTCTTCCCGGCACTTTTGGAGAAGAATCCCAAAGACAGAATAAGTGGCTTCGTCTACTCATTAGTAGAATCAAAAGGATCAAACTGGAAAGGAATCCTTTAACCTGTACTTAGTTGGCTTTAATCTGCATTTCCCACTAATGTGTGTGACCACACGTGATTTCCACATTTTTTTGTTTGGAAATCACACTTATAAGAGGGATCTGTCCCCTGCCTGGGGTCTGATGCTGCTCCCACCAGAAGCCAGGAAACCACACAAACAAGCTTGCAAGCCCTTTCTCTGGGCTCAGTTCGGCTGAGCTGCTGTGCAGGAGATATTTTCCTCCATCCTGCATTCCAGTTTCCTCATCTGCAACCAAAACTAACACTAACTTACTTGATCTCTGTTATAAGGCAACCTGAAACATACGGGTGAAACCTGCCCATTAGAAAATCCTGCCTCTGTAGGGGAAGGCAGCAACAGGGGCTTCACAACGGTCCATAAACATTTGCAGCAGATTTATTGGGAAAACCAAAATACATCACTCATGGCTACCTGGCTTCTATCAATAACTGATTTCACTAGAGTCAAGGTTTGATTGTAAATGAATGTATAAATTGTTGCTCTTTGGTGATTTAAACCTGTGAATCCTCAGACCATACCTTGTCTGAGCTGGTGTAGACTGTGGGATAACAACTTCCTCACTTCTTTTCAAGACATTTACAAGTAACAGTTAATCAGCTACCAGTGGGTTGTGCAACAAGATGGGTTTATCTGCATGTTTCCTAATGTGTTCATCAGAAGGGGGGATTTCCGCATGCTGCAGGGTTTGTAACATGCCACTCCAGCCAAACTCTTCTGCTCCTGCTCATCTCTGCTGTGTCATGTGGGCAACAAAGTCCAGGGTGGGGGGCTGGGCTGGCATCCTTGGCCCGGAGTTTTGCTTGAGTTTGAAAGCGATAAAAGACAACCAGTGACATGAGCACAGATCCAAGATTTTCTATTGCATTTACAACTTCCCTTTGGGGATGGCTCTAGGAAAGCTAGGACTCCTGGAAAGATGAGTTTCAAATGCTTGGTTTGTGCCAGCTGGAGCAAGAGAAGTAAGGATTGCTGCAGGTCCCACATACACCTTCAGGCAAGAAGTTGGGAGTGACAGCAGGCAGCTTCTCATTGAACCCAGATGGGAATGGTGCCTCACTCTCCTGTGGCCTCCTCCCCCAGCGCCCGCTCTAATGGCTGCTCCATCCCTCCACATCAACACCTTCTGCAGCTCCACAGGACTAAGCTTCCTCCAGAGCAACCCTGAACCTCACCTTTCTCACCCTCCAAACATGGGTGCCTTTCACTTCCAGTAGCCTGAAGGTCAAAACTTGTGCCAATTAGTCTGAACGCACAAGTGTCTGCAGCCATGGAGCCTGGGTATTGCAGAATGCCAGCATGGCACATTTCTAATCATCTCACTGATAAGGCATTGCTAAAGCAAACAAGCTCATTAATGAATCACTGGTGGACCGAGGCAGAGCTTGGAGAGCACCGGCTTCTTATTGCTGGGTCTGCCAGAAGGAAAGATGAAAAGAAAGATCTAGAGGACAAAAGATTTTGTCTCACACTCAAAATATTTTCAAAGCTGAAGATCCTACTACTGACAGAAGCCGGCAGGTAGGTACCTGCCTTGTTCACCTTTAAATGAAGCCTTCAAAGGGAGGACCACAACTTCTCCAGCCCGCAGCTGGGGTTAGATAAGCAAATGGAAGAGAGAGAGATCAAGAGCTGGCTCCAAAAATCAAGAGCTTGTTTAAAAATCACAAAATTTAGAGTAAGTATCAACATTCACAGGGATATTTCTTTCTAGTTTTTAAATAACAGTTTTTCCTTTTGTTCTGGTTCCTAACCAGAACACCTTTGCAGCCAGGAAGGAAAGAAAAAAAAACATCCCCCCCCCCCCCCCCAAAAAAAAAAAAAAAAAAGAAAAAAAAAAGAGGTAAGATTCTTGCACAATCATGTTTCTCCAGAAGCTGCTGCTTTAGAGAAACCATCACCAACTGGGACCCAACCTCAAGAGATGGCCTCATACCAGGCTGCACACACAGCCTACAGAGAAGTCGGGATTAAAAATGAGGTACTTCCTTACCTTGCAACTCTCAGCTTCTTCCTGGGTGAGAAATGCTTCATTTTGGGTCACTCACAAGGTGGAGGAGTGGCCTTGACAGATCCCATGGGAGCAAAGAAGTCACAATGCAGCACCCCAAAGTGACCACTGCAGCAGGGAGCATGAGATGGGAGATGGCTCACACCCAGCTGGAGCCAGGCAGCAATGCTGCCAGGTCACTCTCTTCCAATCAAGACCCAGTTATAAAAGCACTTCTAGTTTCCCTCGCTTATGTGCAGCAACTCAGTTATGCAAAGAAACATGATACCTGCTGCTACATCTCACTGCAGACATACAAAATTCCCTTATCTAGCTCGGGCTTGGGGCTGTGCTGTCTGCCCAGATGAGGAGCATTAGGATCTGAATGCAGCACTTGGCATTGCACACTCTTTTTGGTACAAAATATGACATGCTGAAATGGGAGACATCGTTAATTCCACTTGATTCACCAAGTATTTTTCCACTCTGTGAAATAACAGATTGAAATTGAAACCATCTTATCACAGGGTTGCTCTGTACATCGGGTACACACATACTACCAGAAAGTGCTGGTGAGGGACCAGAACCAGGCAGGGGTTCGGGTCTCTGAAGTTCTGGCTGTGTAACATCTTGTCGGAGCAGAACGAAACACTCCTAAATATGTGCATTTTCCCTGATTTGCTTATTTGAGCTGGCTGGAGGAGGCAGAGAAAGGGCAGCGAACACATCCACAACCGACAGCCCTCCTGATCTAGCTCTGGAGGAGAAATACAAATGCTGATCACAAGTACAGTGTTTCACCACATAAAGTGCTCTGGGACCCATTGATAAAGATGGTATATGTAAACCTAAGCTTGCATTCGTAAACCTAAGCTTGCCTTGGTGCCAGGCACCTCAGTGCTTGCAGCAAAGAGAAAGCAACAGCCACACGTTACATTTTATAAGCTGGTGCTCAACTCCAAGTGCAGATCGTAAGGAGCCAACAAAATTGCCCATCCCATTGCAGTAAGCAGATACTTACCTCCTAAAGAAACATTTGTGTTTTCCTAAGCCAGGTCTTGCTTCAGTGTGGCGTTCACAATTGACTGGTTTCTACACTGAACCCCAAGCTGAAGCCCACAAAACAAAAACATACAGGCTTTCTCACCAGAGTTTAAAAATTAAGACTGTCAAGATCCAATTATTTAGCACATTTTTTTGTGTGTGTGTAGCTACAAAGACCCACATCAGTGACTTGCAACTAAATCTTTTTGCCTCAATCACGCTAAAACCCCATGCAGATACCACAGCTCCTTAAAACCACAGACTGAAACCTCAGTAAGGATTACTCACCATTCATCTTTTCAAGGGAATAGATGTAGTTTGATTGGTTTCTTTACAATTACTGCCTTGTCCTGCATAAACAAGAAGCAACATGAGTCTCTCTTCTGGGAACAGGAGCGGTATCCAGCTGCATACTTCCCTGGGTTATATCTTGCTATAGAGAAGGGCTTCTTTCAACAGCGTGCACTCATAACTTGGAAGAGGTACAGCTACATGCGAGTTAATAATAATGGCCCTAACTCAATGTAAATAGTACAAGAAAGGAGACACCAGCCACTGGGATTGTCAGGCAGGCCACATTAATGTGGTAAGAGGAAAAAAAGCTCTGTATTTTCACCAAATTCCTTTCCTGTTGTCTTTGTGAATTGTTACGAAAACCAGCGCTGCGAGGTATGTTGTAAGCTGTTCTCCAGATCCCCTGTTCCTTCCTCCAGGATGAAAATCTACGTCTGGATCCGGTGTAAGGCACAACTGGATCCCGAACAATCCTAATGGATGCTGCAGTGCCTCCCAGCCTTGCGTGGAGCCTAGTGGGCAAGGCTCGGCCCAGTACAAATGCTTCTTGCCTATCTTTGCAATAAACCTTCCAGAGTGTTTCTGAGCTTACACAAACACACACAGCATGGCACACCCTTACAGAGCTGCCAGGCCTCGGAGGCTGACTTTACCCAGAATCTGGCTCCTTGGGGAGCTGTTGGCTGCCTTGATAAATCTGAGATTTGGGAAAGGGACCCACAATTTGAAGATACCTGCACACACTCAGTCCCTCTTGTCTCCAGAGTCAACTATTTCCAGGGCAGCCTGTTGGCCGTTTCTGCATCAAGAAGAGGGCTTTGTGGTCTTTGTTACCACCACTGAGAAGAAAGCGAGCCCATCTTCAGCAGCCTGGTGAAATTGTGAAGCTGGAAGCTGTTGCACATGCAGGAGTTTCTCCCTAACAAGGTTCCAGAGCCAGGATGTCAACAGATACTGGAAGACTAGCTAATGCTTGCATAAGCATGATGCTAGTATTAAGCGCTGCTAGCCTGATCGCTGACTCTGGGTCATGGTAGCACATTTTGAAGGTTCAGCTGTTTCAAAAGCATTGCTTTCACTGTACACAGTATTTTATATCAGCTTAAAGCTGGAGACAATAGCATTTGTGGGAGAGATTGGGATCGTTTACCAGCACTGGGCTTCAGACCTCTAATTTATCATTTTCTTTGCTCTGTTTCATCTGTTATCGATAATACTGCCATAGATAGAAAGGAGGATTCACAATGAAGACAGAAAAGGAGAGGGCTCACAAAGCGTAGCTCAGCTTCTGTGCGTAAGAACTGGCATTCTGCAGCACACAAGGTTCTCAATCTTACTGTTTTGGAGGCCAAAGGAGTTTTTAATGGAAATAAAAACCAGAAAGAAAGTATCTAGCCTAACTTTTGCTCAGTTGAGCTGTCAGACACCTCCGACATCAGAGTCATGGTTCGGGACACCAGAAGAACCATGGCATGTACTGGCTGACGCAGTGATGTGCGTGGCAGACACCGCAAACCTCAAAGCGACAGCACAACAAATGCAAAACCATAAAAAGTAACAGCTTCTGCCACCCACGCAGGGTAGAGAAGAATCTCCCCAAAGCAGGAGGAGGTCTGGAGCAACTCCAACTCTGTCCAGGGCCAGTATCCTCATTAGTGCAGAGCAGTCTGTCTCTGGTGAGGACAAAACATGGGAAGCAGCATGATTCCCTCCCATCCCTTCAAATGTTGATGAAAAATAGTACCAAGCCCCCAAGACTGTCAAGTGCAACAGAAGATAATGTTCCTTCCTCATGGAAATCCAAGGCAGAGTTTGAAGTAGAGTACAAATCTCCTGATTCTCACAGTTTTTGTTCTAAACAAGTACATGCTCTTCATGGCAGGTATCTAAAGAAAGACAATTACATTCTCTCAAGTAAAACACTTGGAGTTTCTGTATGAAATATCATTTACAATAGAAAATAAATAGAGGTTCCCACTGGAATGAAATGGCATACAGCAAACTAGGAAAAAAAAAAAAAGCCAAGTGCAATTGTTTCCAGGCATCACAATGTGCTAAGTACCCTTCCAACTATTAAAACAAACAAAAAAAAAAAAACCCACACCTTAATTTATTAAGTGCCATCGCTACTACAATGCTTGAGAAGGGGTGTGAGCATCTACCACGAAGCCAAGTAAAAGCTCAATAAAAGCAAACGTGTTCTCTAAAAGCCTATGTGCCAAAAGAGAGGGAAAATGTGACCTTCCCAAGAGCTTGCTTGCAAAGAAGTCCCTCACCAGGTCCTAAATCTATAGCCCTTATACCATTAGCTATAGCCATACACTATGTTTATACGTTGTTACATGAACTCAGGGGATGCCAAAGGACAAGTAACTCTCCATCACAAACTACCGGCTCACTTTGCAGCCTTTTGAAAACTGTAAGGAAGTGACACAACCTAATAATTTAAGTCTCACTGTATTTAGACATCCAGCTTACACTCCCAAGTAGGTTTTGTACTCCTCCTGCAGCATAAGATCAGTGCACAGCACCACCGATTACATTCCCAGTTTGCCTGCAGTTAGAATGGTAGAGAGCAAAGCAAATACAGTGGAACTGCCTTAGTAAGAAAAGAAGGGAAAGAACAGACACATTACCAGAGGTATCACTACCTACTAGAAATTCATTATCAGGTCTAGATTTGTATTACAAAGTCAGGACCTCAGTACTGTACCTGTACCCACAGTCACACAAAAATTACAAGCCGCCCCTGCAAGGGACGAAGCTGAACTGCAGAGACAAAGTGACCCACCCCAGCAAAAGAGCACATGGAAACCCAGGTGCCCGCCCTAATCCCTGCTTGCTGTGTGATATTAGTCAAACAGGAATGGGGATACTGGCTATCCAGTCAGAAAGGACACAGGCTTTGTAATATTTATGTTTTACTTAACACAGCAAAACAACAGATCACAACAAGTATCTTTCCCTTCCTCAAGCTATAGCACTGATGCTAGGGGACAATCTTGTAAGTCACACTCACTCAGATTTCAGCTCGGTCAATACCTACAGGAGAAAAAGTATTTTATCTTACTCAAAAGAAACACCTGCTTAACACACCTTCCTTGGAGGTGTCAAGGACCACAGTTCCCTCCCACCGACTTCAGCTTCACCTCCCAGCTCCGTTGTTGGCTCTCCACACCTCAGACTGACCTTCACGCTTGCGGAATGGAGCGGCCACAGAATGATGTATCTGCAGGTGCTGCATAAGCCCACGCAGGAACAAAGGCTGACAGATCCAGCCAGGTCCGTGCCTCCTGTTTGGCTTCGTAAAGGAAATGTTTCTGCATTTTTCTCCAAGGGAATGAGGCTTGGCCATGGTCTCTTTCCACATTCAGAGCACACTGGACCATGAACCCCTCCTAGCAAGTTTTACACATGAAGCGGAACGAGTAAACAAAACCCAGTAAGCATAAGATTCATAATACAACCTTCTGTTCTGGGCTAAAAAAAAAAGAAAAAAAGATCAATAATCCAAAACCAGACAAAAATGGAAATATAAACTTTCAGGGAATAAATTAAGCAAAAGACATTTTATGCATGAGGTCTTTATGGGAGGAAGCTGTTCAGTAAAACGGTAGAAATAGAATGAGAAGCAAAAATAGGGCCCATTCTTAGCTATTATAAAATAAAAACAAAGTGCTCCCGGCAACTTTTTCTCCAGAACACACAGGCAGACTGCCCAAAGAAAAGATCATACTTTTTTTTCAGCTGCTTCTCAAGAAAAATGCTTTAAAGGAATTTGGGATATTTATTTATACAAAGCGCAAGCTCAAAAAAGGACTGAGCTTGTACCTTGGTACAAAAATAGCACTTCAGTTAAGAACAGGTCAGTGATTAAGAGAAACAGGTTCTGATGGTCATTACTGAATCAGCACATAAATAAAGCAAACTTCAATTTCATTCATGTTACAAGGAAGGCACTATCACCCTAGAGATTATGGACAGAGTGAAAGTGGAGCAGAATCACTTCTAATACGAATCGATGGCTAAATTCAGGTTTCCTTTCCGTGTAGCCTCTGCTTTGCCTCCTCCTCACCCACCCACATCGGTACTTGCAAGGAGCCAGCCACCTAATTCCCTTTAGCTCCTGCAAACCCCTGCCTTCGCCACAGATTCCGAGGCAGATGCTGCGCTTGACAAAGTCTCCCATTATATTTGCACAATGGGGCCCCTAGGCACTGTCACAGAAACCAGGCACAGCTTCACATACAGTAAAGGAATGTGATTCTGTAGCATTTTTAATATAATTCAATTCTATGGTGCCAATGTGTGTCAGAAGGGCACACAGCCTCCCTCTACTGACTAACACAAAAACACTGCTGAAATTTGCCTGTTCTGAGGGGAACCTGGTGGCAAAAAACACATGCTGTGCAACAAGCTGATGTTTCACAATTTTGCTGATCGATGCATGCACATTTCATATCAAGTCTGACCATCTCCTTCCTGGGGAGATTTCTGAAAAACAAGTAATTAATTATCTTTATTACAACAAAACCTTTACAGAGCTCAGTACTGCCACCCAAAGTGGATGTTCTCTCCCGCAACAGTCTAAGCAAGTGTCCCACTCCCCTTCAAAATCCCTGCGAGGTAACGGCCAAAGGGAACTCTGCTGTGACAAGCACCCAAAACCACCAGAAAAAAAATCTTTTCAGTCCCTCCTTCAGCCCAGCTCTTCCCAGGATTTTTCTGTTGAAATCCCTAACTTCTTCAGAGATATTTTTCCAATAATTTACTTAAAAGGAAGACCATAAAGTACCTCAACTGTTCACTCACTTGCAGAAGCATGCAATACTATTAGAAAACTATCAAACTTGGGCCAATGTGCAATACAGTTAAAAAAACCCACATGCGAATGGCACTGCATTGTTTTTATTTCAAGTGTCTTTACACAGTGAAAGATGTTGAAACGCAAGTTGTTATACATTTTACACAAGACACATTGACAACATTACTTGCTTGATTTGCCTTACAAAACTGTTTCTGAAGGTTTTCCACTTATTCCTACTTACAGCAACTTCTACAATAGGGTAGAAATTAAACCATTAACAAAATACAAACACTACAGAAAATCCAAAACAGACTTCTGGAATTTTAAAAATACACAAGCCTGATCAACAATAAAAGTTTTTTGTTGTTTTTTTAATAACATGGAACAGTGAGACAGAGAAGTCAGACTTTGAGTGATTTTTTTAAATACCTGAAGAGATACATAAATATCATTCCTGTGGAGGCAAGATGAACAAAACCCATTTTCCTACCTTTCTAATATATACTATTCCTGCCTCTGGAACAAGGACCTGCCTGCAGGATCCCATTTTGCAACTCAAAGCTGGTGGCAGGAAGGGATCACGAGCTGGCACAATAGAGTTGAAAGCTACCATGCCCGTGCAAATTCAGGACCATTACTTTTTCTCTCTGCCATCAATCAAGCTAAAACACTTTTGAAAATTCAATAAGCATGTCAGGTAGAATCAAAACACACTAAAATTAATTTGAAAAAGGTCGTTTTCTGAATGATTTTTATATATGAACATCAGCAGCCTGGTTTGTTCACAAATAATTATTATTTTTTTTTAATAAAAAAAGAAGAATCTGTCTAGGCTAAAAAAGGTTGGTTATAAAATACCAGAAAAGCATAGGAACATATATCATTATACTAGGGTTTATTTTCCTCCTACTAAAACACTTAACACAAGATCACAAAATTAAAGATCTGTATTTCAAAAGAAGCATCCTGGTCTCAAAGGTAGGAGATGCTCTATCAGACAGACAGGATGCCACACAGAAAAAGTATTCATGAAACACAGCAAACAAGGGCAGAAACTGCATAAAAACTGGCTAAGCCAGGCAACTGACTGTCCTAAAAAAATACCAGACTAGACAAGTTTAGGAACACAAGTTAAAAATTAACCCTGGCTGGTTTATCTCCTAACATAATTTAGTCATAACATAACAGTCACTGAATTTATTTAGAAGTGTAGGCTGTCTCTAGGACTGTAGAGGAAGAAACGTTACCATATTTTCAGAGAGGCTCAGAGACAACACGTTCAATAGCTGAATCCATATTTCCCTCTACACATTGCAATTCACTCCTAATTAGGTGTCAGTGCAAACCATCGTGCCCATCAGTGTACCGTCACAGATAATAGCAGCAGTAGGTTGGGGACAGAGTCAGAGTCTGTCTGCTCAGCGGTCTGTGGTTCTTCCTCCTGTATTCTTCTCTGTGTAGTTAGCAAAACTACTTGAATTTAGTTCCATACGTGTATTTGTGCCTCATGTCAAATTAAAAACACATACTTGGCATTTCTGTGAAAAGCAAATATTAATCTTCACCTCAGAAGATTACTACCTGGGAAGGAATTTTAGCATAAAGAGTACGTTTCACTTGTGTTTAACACTATATTAATTAGAATCTGTTGTACCAGTACAGATCAGCTTTTAATTGCTATACAACGAACTTTCTTGAATCCAATTGGGACAGTAAGTAAGATATTATTTCAGCACTTGGTACATCACATTGTACAGTGTAAAGAGAAGAATATCATCTTAAAAAACCAACCAACCAAAACACAAACAGACTTCCTGTTTTTCACTATTTCAAGTCAGGTGGATTTGCTACACTTGGGGGACTAGTCCCTAAAATTAAAGTGCTTTTCAGAGCATTGGCATCCAAAATCTTGACCATGAGAGACAACTACAAGTAAAATCTGTTGTCGCTATATATAACATATAGCAGCAGTACAGACATAAACACATGTACTCATTAAGCGTCTGATTTTTGATACTCCCTTGAGCATCACACAATTCAACAGTGCATAGCACCGCCTACCTCCAGTGTACAATCAAATGCTTTAGGTTCATTCAGTATTGTTGCAGGTGGTTCTGGCCGCCTTGTCTGCATGATCTTCTGTTTGGGATTTTTTATTTCATCTTCCTCCTCTGTCTCACTTTCACAGACATGGACAACTACACTTGGAGTTGACTCTGTTCCTGCATGAAGCTCGTACTTTTCCCCTGAAGAGCAGCAAACAAAAATCATGCTAAGAACGTCCTCAAGGAAAAGCATTAAGCCACTTTATCCCAACATGTCCTTAACATCTGCAGTAAAACAACCAAATATTAATTTATTTCTATCTCATCTTTAGCTGGCTCAACTTCTACGCTTCACTAGGCCTGTTAAATGTTTTTAAATAGTCCCTGTATCTGTTGAACTGTATTTTGAACACAATCTTTTAATTGATATTTAAATGAAGGGATGGATGGATGTAAAAAACTATCATGAAACACCAAAGACATCAGAAGACAAGAACCAAACAAACTTTTAAGTGACATCATTTATGCTCTACATTTATATGACATTTGTAAAGGAAAAGCTGCAAAAGCATTTGAAAAGATTAAGCCTCCTGATTCCCTGCTTTTCACAGAAAGCAAACAGCACGTTTCCTAGGAATGCTCATAAAGGAGTTTGACCATGAAACACAAAAGTACATATTAGCACCCTTAATCACTGGAGCTGTCCATCTGCAAGAGACTGCTTGTCTCCTCTTGCTTATTACTTAATACCGAGACTGACAAAATTCAGTATGTGAATGTGATGGATGTGATGGAGCTAGCATCACAAAATCCAGTTCTGTGAACGGTAAGTTCCCACAGTAACTATTTTTGAAGTAAAGTAACACAACAAGAGCATGTAAATATTCCTACCTGGTCCCAACTTGGAGACAGCACAAAGCAAGTCATAGTTTATCAGGGGAGTTGCATCTTCACTCTGTTTCCATCCAACTGGGGGAGATGCAGGTGGTGATATCAGGAACTGTTTAACAGGTTGTGGAGGAAGGAGGTAGGACTTGTCACCTATTTCACTGGATACCTGTACCTGAAGACAAAAGCCAGGAGATACAGAATAAGATGACAAATATTAATTCTCTTTTTATTTAGTCTACTTCCCCAGTAATTCATGCCCATTTTTTGTATTAGCAATGCTTATTTCAGCCTAGCTTTAAAAATACCTCACCTTGGAGAAATGCTGCAAGTCAGAAAATGGCCTATGGAAGTGTTGACAACGTAGCTGTACATGACACATGCAAGCTGCTAATCCAACAATACGCCTGTCAAGCATCTATTATAAAGAGATCTTTGGACCCACTTACTTTCTTTCAACACATTTCTGTTCATGTATGGTCTAAGGTGGTTTCTGTCACTATGCAGTGACTGTTCCGTATCAATTACAACTCTGTAAGTTCAAGCCGAAAAGCAAAACTGTCCCCTAAAGCATGAATTCCTCAATGAGTGAAAGTAACATATCTCAGCGTAGAAGAATGAGGTTGAAGGTAACTTCAGATATTTATCACAAATGAAACTCATGGGCAAAAGTGGAACAAAGAAGAGATGGGGACACATGTACAACACCTTAGTGTCCATAATACCTGCGCAAAGTACAGCTTCAGCTTTTTTCCACTGAAGTCAGTTTCATGCAGTTCTATCCGTGCTCTTGCTGCTGCCTCGGGATTGCTGAAGTTTATCCTTACTCTTCTAAAGCTTTTAAACAACTGGAATGTAACTTGATTATCGTAGACTGTGAAAAGTGCTTCAAATCTTTCCTAGAGATGAAGCACAAAGATTCTCCAAACACAAAATGAACATTTTCACTCAATGAAAACACATTTTCCTTTCACTTTCCTCTCCCAAATCCCATTCATTTCCTTAATCGCTTTCTAAACCTGTACATTCCATAATTCCCTCAGTTACCCTCACTTGCAAATCTGTATTCAGAACTGCAGTACTGCTCAGCTTGACAGCTTACACCTAAATTCCAAGAACACGTTGATGTGAACAAGCCTATAAAACTCTTAATACACAAGCTGCCACCTAGCGACAGTTACTCAAAGGTGCAGAATGCAACAAAACCACCGGTATTTGCACATGCCTTTCACCCAAGCATCTCAAAAAATACTATGCAAGTGGGTTATTTTTTATATTAGATAAACCAAAGTACTGAGTGCTTAAGAAAATGTCAACATTCTCAGGATGACTGAATAACACTACTTTGGAAGAGACAAAAATCTATTATTACTAAACAACACTTGTTCACAAAACTAAAAAATTGAAAAAAATCATGGTTTATTGAATATGGAATCTTATCCTCACACTCTTTTAACAAATAACAACTGCATTGTTATGAAATTCAATCTGTTTTAATTTACTAGTTCCCTGATCTACAAGAGACCTAATTTGCAGATTTCTTTTTCCCCCAGCATAAATGCACTAGGACATTTCCTACTGTAAATTTTCATTCACTGTAAAAAGTCAGATTAAAATCAATAGATAAGAAGTATGCAAGCAATCTCTTTTCAATTTTATTTGCTATGTTCTGATAATACTCAGTTATTCAGAGATCTGCATAGGCAAAATAAGGAGTATTTTGTCAGTAAGAACTCTTTCCATTGACAACAGTTAATTCACTTGATTCCAACAGACACTGATCTCTTTACAAAAATCCTGTTGATGCCTTCATTCCTCTAAAAATAATTACAGGATGAGAGGCTTTCATTTTAAATAGAACTGAAGGAATGATTCAGATGATGCCCATGTTAGTTCTAACAAAAATATTATTTTGTTGTGTAATTCTCTCCTATCTGTACAATGTCAAGGTCTTTATTAAATCAGAAAACCTGTTCCTTCTGCACACTCACCAAATCTTGTACTTGACAAACACAAAACTGCAATCTAGCGGATCAACCCTGCAATCGAAAATGATGAAGACAGTGTTCCAATCATGACATTACCCTCCAAAGGTGAGTATTTGAGAAAGAATAAAAGTACGTGTTGTTTCTGTCTGAATTTTTCACCTTTTGCTGTTTGAACTAAACTTGAAAAAAAACCCCAACTTGTAGATGCTATGTAAAAGACAAAGTTATTAAAAGATGTATGCCAACTTACATCTTAGTTTTTCTGTAAACATACCGTGTATTTAACTTACAACACTTAAACAAAAAAGTGGAAACTGACAGCATTAAATTCAACACCTTAACAGTCAACTCAACATGAACTGTTAAGCATTGCTTTAGCAAATCAACAGAAACAAACAGAAATATAGCTAGACAATGAAAAAAAAAAAAAAAGAAAGAATTAGGGCAGAAATAGAACCCTAAGAATTAAATAAATACACATTTCAAATCAATAGTGTCTTTTTAGCCTTTTCTCCTCACCAGAAATATTAATCATCACACACTTATGTGAAATTTCATAAATGAAAATGCTGAGCATAAAATATTTGTGCCTACATACAGAACCAGGCAATCTATTTTTTGCAGTTGTGACTACTACAAAATCAGGGAAGAGGAAGATTGATTCTGATGGTCTGCCTGCAAGTGCTGCTAGCTTTGCTGGCATTACCAAATGAACCAAAAGAACGCTGGGTAGCAAAACCGTAAGTGCCACCAACGTCCTCCACTCCTCCCTAAAAATCCTAAACCCAAAACAACAACAAATTTTCAAATTGCTTTCTGTTTGTGCAGACAGCACAATTTCCATTTGCTTCATGAACTGTTTGCTGTGCATTCAGCCTTTAAAAGAAGATATAGGCAGAAGTAAATCAAGCCATTGAAATGCGTGTCCAGGGGCTGACTCAGCTGAATTTCATAAAACAGATAGAAGCCACATAATATATCAAAGCACCTCTATTCTTCCAAGCACTAGGAAGAAGTCTGCATAGTAAGTGTTCAATTTATAGATATAATGTATAATTCTCACCTATTCTAAACTAATGTCTTGGCTATGACAATCAGCTTAGATGAGCTTGCTTGACAGTACAATCTATAAACTATATTTTAAATGAAAAATTTAAAATTGTAAATTTGTGGTTAAATTTACAAGTGGTTTAATGTGGCAACTAATTATCCCAGTATCACTGGAGAAAAAGCTAGAGCACCTCCCTCAATACACCTCGTATGCACAGACATATTGCGGTAATACTTTCATGGAAAAAAATCAAATGTGCATTAAAATGACAAATCACATGTAGACGTGCAAAACAGTTTAGCAAGGCAACATTTCCAGCGTATGCTTTCTATACCAGATACACGATGAATTATGGGGCACTGCTGTTTCTGTAGCATCAGAATTAAATTAATTCAGTGTATTATTTAATGTTCCATTGATTAACTGATGCTTTACTACCTTCTTCTAAGGGAAATAACTGCTGAAACAAATGCTCCCTGCTTACAAAAGTCTTTTGAACTAGAAGCTGCTCTAGTAGAAACAGTAACAATTTAAATTAGTCATCACTGAGTTAAAAATTTATCTAGAAAAGGAGACATCATCTTGCATTTTTTTTAATTAGATGACGTAGGATTTACATACTCTCATACATCACCAGTTTTGTTTTCCGGTTAAAAACAGCATTAACACACAAGGCTAGAAATTAACTCTTCTATTGACATACGCAGGCTATCAACAACTCGTGCTCTTTGAAGAAAAGCATTTAACAGCAGGCATATAAATAATGGCTAATGAACTGCATCTCATTCTCTCTGTAAAACATGGGAAAGAAAAGAAATGAAGCATTGCATCTGAAAATAAGCCACTACAGACTCAACAGCCTTTTCTGGCACCTTTCTTTTGTACCATAGGAATACAATAACAACAAATCATAAGCATAACAGCTCTCACTATGTAATATCATCCTCCCTACCCAAAAGGGGATCTGTAAACTGCTTTAAAAACTGTTTGTGTGACACCACCAGCATGTTCTCAACCAATCACTGTTCCTTTATTCTGAATGTACTATGTCCGATTGTCAGGAGCACTGGCTTAGGAATTCAGCTCACAATAAATACTTGAACTGTCTGACACATTTAAGTACAGAATTTAGCAACTCTAAGGTGCAGAGCAGCATTTCCTATCTGACACCACACCTTTCCCTCAGACGCTGAAAACTTTTCAGCAAAACCGTAGGCTTCGTAAGTACTTTTGTAAACTCAAACTGAAGAAGTTGCAGATCAAAGCTTTCCTATCAGCCTCTCCTATTTTCCCTCACTCACGTGGTACACATAATTATTCCTGATGCTCTTGGAAGCAAAAGGAAAGTACAGATTTGACTGAATACAAATGTTAGCAAGCCAGAGAAGATTTAGTTTATTATAAGGTCTTAAGCCACTTTCAAGGTGTTCTCTTAGCTCAAGTTAGAACACACACGCTGTAAATGTATAATGTTCTTCTAAGAGAATCCTTGTCTGGAAATAAAAGATTTAAATTTGCTTTCAGATTTTATTTAAATCTGCCCTTGGATTTGGTACCTCGTATAAAGAGGGGGGAAAAAAAAAATCAGAAGAGCTTTTAATGGGAGAGGCACTGTGTATCTATTGACAATTTCAAATGCCAGAAAATCGTAGTATTATCTGCTCTTTGGTGACTATACTTGTACTCATCCTGATCTGCACTTACCAGATAAATATTTTGTGTTGGTTTCCCCCTGCCAATTATAATATGCAGTAATACACTGAAAATACAGACAAAAATGTTCAATAGCTGTATCTATACTTACAATACTATACCCCAACTATGCCTCTCTACCTTACCTTTTCTTCCTGTACCTCAAACACAGCTTCATGAACACTGCAAGCAAAGAGTGAGGTAGGCAAGTCACTTAAATCCATCATCTCTTCCAAATCTTCTTCATTCTCTCCAAAAATCATCTGTTCTTCATCTTCCTGATCACTGCTGTAGAGGTCTGACTGGCTGTCACTCCAGGACTTCATAGTATCTCTGAGCATTGTTCACCCAAAGCAACTCTTCTTTACGTTCAAGGTTCTAACAGGGGTCTACCATTCAAAAAGAAAAAAAACAAAACCAAAACAGAATGTGAAGATACCTCATCTTCTTGCTTTGACTGTTCTTTAAGGCAAGTAATTTTACAAAAAAGAATAGAAATCAACATGAAACTTGTTCTCTCATCCACAAAACAGAGGTACTGTATGCCATTTCTGTAAATGGGATAAAGACAGTGCTGTTCAATCTATGAAAAGGAAGATAAAGTCACGTAGTCAAGTAAATGAAATTTCTCCTCCCTTTACTCTGACATAAATCAAGAACTACCATACTGTTCTAGAAGGTTTTCTCCATGACACGCTTTTCAGTTAATAGCAATTTCTTATGAAATAACTTAAAAGTACTTCCCAAGTAACCAGAGTAGTTTTCTAATATTTGAAGAAATAGCTTTATTTCATCAATGGGAACACATGTATACAGCAAAATTAAATTATCTGTCCAAAGCCTCTGCAAGCCAGTGGCAGATATGGGAACAAAACCCAAGATCTCCTAATGTGAGGACATTTCCTTCTCTTGAGCACTGGAGAATGCCTTGCCCATAGGTAAGAGAGTATCTACAGCCTTGAGTAAACATGTCAAGGAAGTAAAAAAAAAAAGTGGAAACAAGCAAGAGGCTAAGTAATAGACTTTAGGTAAAAAACTAGTTTTTACAGAATAAAAAATATTTTAATAGAGCATACTTTGCCACCTATTGCTGCAAATATCATGAGGAGGTCATCACACTATTGTGTATTCTAATGTAAATGATAGAAAACATGTAACCCCACCATATCTAGATTTGGAGGAGGTGTTAATTTGTGATATAACACCAACAAAAAGGTAAGTAAACATATTATGTTTCATTGGCAATGATCTCATTTGAATATTGGCTTAACTGGCTTATTTTTTTGAAGCAGACACTGAGAAATGCCATCAACTGAAACAAACATACACTAAAAATTCCATAATAAGTCCATGCTCACTCATGGGAAAAGGTTTAAGATAAGTTTTCTAATTATCAACACCCAAACGCTCTCAACACTTTGTACTCAGGGAGAAACAGCATGTGAAAATGAGAAAAAAAAAATATCTATTTTAAGTATTTACAAACTGCTTAGAGATACGCGCACACACACAAGATGTGCTGCTAAGTTAAATGAGTTAAATCAATGTAACCTCGGTGTCAACACATAAAAGCTGTCTAAAAGGCAAAAGAAAACATGTAGCTGGTGGAAACCTACTTTTTTGTGCTCGCTGATTCATGCGAAAAGGAAAGAGAAAAGGAAAAGAAAATACGCCAACATCGTAAAAAACAAAAGCCACCATCTGGCTTGGCAGCACAGACTCCAAGAGAGTTCTGGGCTAATCAATCCAACATGCAAGAGGACACAGACACCTACAGTCAAGCCAAGCTACATGCGGACAGAATTGAGAGCAACATGCTAGCCTTGTCCTGGTTTTGGTCCTACCTCCCCAAGCATCCCTGTCAGAGAGGAGTACGGATCACAGTAAGAAACACCTAACCCACACATGACCGCTCCAAAAAACTGATTTTCTGACAAATCAAAGAATGATGAGACTTGCAAACAAGCCAAGAGAAAAATGGGAGTTTGGAAATGCCGGCATGTAAATTCAAAGACTTAAATTAATGGTGAATAAGACAGGAAGTAAGGTAACACAGAGACCAATGTGAAATTTGGTCAAGCTGGCCATGTTGTGAAGAGCTTGAAAAAGTTTCAAGCTGTCTGAGCCTCACACACTACAAAATGAAGTCAACAAAGCAGACTGGAAGGAGCAAAAAGCATCAAGAAAATAAGATTAACGGAGTGCACAATTACTGTGACTTACACTGTGCCTGCAGCAGTACTCCTCTCTTCATTCTGTTAGTACTGTGGAATCAGACATCACAATTAAAATGAGAGAGAATTTAACCCATGATTATCAACTGAATCCATTACTCTGCCTTTAAAGTTGTTATCATCTACTATGTCATTTAAGGAGCTGCAATCTGCAGATTACTAACACCAAACACTGCAGTGACCAGAAAGATGTTCCTCTGTTTGGTATTTAGTACAGAGGAAAAGCACTTTGGGGGGAAAAAAAAGGACAAAATAAAGGCAGATCTGGGGTTTTATTCATACAAATAAGATGCCTGAACTCTACATTTCTGGCTAATATTCTGTACAATGAGACTTTGTATAGGCTCCCTGAACAGAAACCATCTTTTACATACCAATGAGACAAGTATGCAAGTATCTGCTTGAAAATAAAGTAAAACTGATACTGTTAAAAAGAACAATACAAGACACTTTCTAAAACACCAACTTAAAGACATAAAGAATGTACTGAGAGAAAAAAATAATCCCAGTTTTTCCTTGTCTTGCCAAATTTGGTTAAAGTAATTCTGAGAATTAAAATTAAGTTCCAAGTTCCAGCATGAGGAGGTTCTAAAACTCTGGAATTGTTATTTTGTATCCTGAAAAAAGACATCCATGTTATTTCTGTGCATTTGGTATAACAGAACAGGGCAATTTCATAAATGAAAAGGTGACAACATACAAAAGAGAGCAGTAAAAAGCAAGAATAATAGCCAGGTAAACAATATAATTAAGGAAAGGCCTTTGCCAAATCAATTTAGGAATTGAAGAGGCATCAATAACAAACAACTGAAATGTTTGCAAACAAACACTGGGAGCTCAGATATCACAGAACACCTCACACACTGTAAGAGAGGATGGGAAGAAAAAAGAAAGGGAAATAAGCCAACCAAAAAGCCACAAGATCTAGCTGCTTCTACCATTTAATTTATGTAACATTAAACAATTCAAGTAATCTATGAAGTAGACAGAGATAAAGTGATGGCTCTAAGTCACTATGATTTTCACCATGCATGAACTCGTCAACAGACGTAAGCGAAACTGCCTAGTTAGCATCTTAACATTAAAGAAATTAAACTTGCAGTCCCTAATCTTTAGTTTTCTGCATCCTGATTAATTTCATCCAGTTCCACATGAAACAGGCAATCAACAACTACCACTGTCTACCTGTGTGTTCCCACCTTCAAAACACACACAGATTAAAATAAACTACCAATGCACAATTGCTCAAAAACAGAGCTGAGATGACAGCCCTGGTGATCCTGCACTGCAGGCCTGTGTTCTGCTCACCACAAAAGGTCTTCCCTGTAAACCTTTTACAAGGTAAATACCCTCAATATGAGGAAAATACTGCTTTTTGCTCATCAGCAATTTAAGGTTATTATGAAACACATCAAATTCTGCATAGGCATGCGTTATTGCACAGAAGAGATGCTCTTCCGATTTGAAAGAAGTTTAAGAATCCTGATGGAAAACACACAAACCTGCCTAGGCACACAGCTTTGCACGCACAGCAAACAGCCTCACTGGCTTCGAGTTTCATTTTATATGAATTTGTTGTGTTGTAACATTTAAATACAGCAACAAAACGTTTTACTGGAAGATATTTTCTGCTCTGTAAAAAGGCAGCGGGTCTCAATTGATGCATATAAACAACACTGGAGAGCTGGGGCAGTTTAAACCTCCCCATTGCCATGAAGTGGATTACATTTTTTTCTCAACTAGTAACAAAAATTCAATTACTAGAAATCATCTTGTTCCTTTAGAGAACAAGAGCAGTAACTTGTACATTATTAAGCTGCAGACGACAATGCAGTTATTCCCTTGAATTCCTGCAGTCTGCAGGGAAAGTGATTTAATAGAAGCAATCTTAGTTAAGGTTAAGGAGATACTTCAGCAATGCAATCAACAGGTCTGTATCATTTAAAGTATGGCATTTCTTGCCACTATAAAAACAAAAAATTGAAAAGCTTCTGTAGAGAGCACTGAACTATAATAGCTACTTCAATTATGTTTTGTTTAAAAAAAAAATAATCCATCACAGTTCTATTTTTTTTAATCATAAACCTACATGGTTAATTCTAGTTTTTTTCACAGATTGCTTGTTTTTCCCAGCTTCACCCAAATCAGCATCAAAACGCCATGGTTACTGAGCAATGCAAGAATATCTAACAGCTTCCCTGAAATAAGGATGAGATAGGTAAGACTGATGTATGAATGTTAATTAAGAAGTACTGTTGGAAACAGTACCATGAGAAGTGATATTTTAACAGACTAGGTAGAACTATTTTATTGTGCAATTATCAGAAAACAACAGAATCAGAAAAAGAAATACTCCAAGTTCGATCAGTACACCGATGTGATTGTCAGTGCAGCAGCGAAACTGCTCTGCTTCAGTTTCGCCTAGGCAAAACGGGAATTACTTCACTTGCCTCTTTGGAATATAAGAGGTATCTATTTATAAGATAGTCAGATAGAAATGAAAATATAGAAATACTAGTTATTTATTACAATCAGCTAATTCTTACTGCAATATACAATTTAGAATCATAGCCAAATTCATTGCCTAGACAACTGACAACACTTGTTAGCAAGCTTTCTGATCACTCGCTCCCTTTTAGATTTTTAGATTAAATGGCCTTACACAGCAGGACTAAAAGGATTCCAAGAACTGAAGCACTTGGATAAGACCTTTTACTAAAGGTCTTCGTTCTTCTGAGAATTAATACCTGCTTATCACTTAAATATCAGGCGACTGGTACCTCTGAAACACTTAAAAGCAAACTCTTCAACTTCATACAAAGCTTAAGATCTTCCAAAATTTAAGCAAACTGTGGAAACGCAGCTACTGCCATTGAGAGCTTTAGTTCTTCATCAGAGCATCGGTACAGACAGCAGTGGTGCTTTTACCTTTGCATGCTCTGGACTTGCTCTTCAGGCACTGCTGAAATACAAGCAGCTCATTTACGTTATCACATCCTAGCGCTTCAGATTGCTTCCCGAAAACAAAAAATACTCACAAGGACTAAAAAAGACATAGCAATTTCCACATAAAGAGTCAAATCTGCTCTGAGGNCTCACCTCAGGACGGGACTCCCGGCGAAGGGACGAGCTATGGAGGGGAGGGGGATGCAGGGAAGGTTGCTCACCGTCTCCTCGGCGGGGATCCCCTCGGCACCAGCGGAAAAGGGTCGCCGCGCAGGGGACGGCAGCGGGAGCGCGTACTCGCCGCCAGTCGCCGTGCGGAGAGAGTAGCTGCGAGAGGGGGGCAGCGAGAACGCGCCTGCGCGCACGCCCCCTCGCCTTCGCATCGCCTGAGGGAGCTGCGGGGGTGGGGTGGGGGAGGTGGTGCCCCGGATGGACGGAGAAGACTCTGCGCATGCACCAGTCGCGCCCCTGCGTAGAGGGTTAGCGGCCGTGGGGAGGGGTTGGGTGTCGCGTCTGTGTGAGGGGCTGCGGGGGTACCCGTTCCTGCAGCCCGCCCTCCCCTCGCGTAGCTGCTCCGTGGTTCCTGCAGCGGGTTTCAGGTGTATTCCGCCCTTCATGGCGCCCGGGCGAGATGGGTCTCCACAGCAAAGGGCGCGAGGCGCTTTGGGGAAATGAACGGTGTTTTACACGTATCGATCCCTAAGGCGACGGGGCTTCTACCGTCTGCCTGGCCTGGAGGAAAGGCTTTCCTGGGTTCTCTGGGGAGATGACTGTGCTCAGAGTGATGAGAATTGATTTAAAAGCTGCAAATAGCTCTAGGAACTGGCTCTGGGGAAGCGGTCGGTGGCTGAGTTGCTGGCAGAGCTGAGTATGGAGGACAGAGGCCTCTTCCACGTTTTGAATTAACAGCCTTGAAATGCTACATGAGACCTGAGGAAGGAGTGCCTCGGGTTGTCCTAGCAGGAAGCTCGGGTGACCTTGAAGGCTAAAGCCAGAGACCGGGACTGACAGGGAGCTGACCACCTGCACCACGGTGCTTCGCAGATTTCTGCTGTGAAAGGCCCACGTACGTGCTGAGATGGCGGCCCAAGTCACTCAGATTTACTTCACAGTTGGCCTCAGTGGCGGACATGCTCGGGCAGCTGCCAGATGGGAACAGCGACAATTTGTATCTCTCAGAGTAAATTGTGGCTTAATCCAGCGATGAGACGATGTGAGACAGCGGTCATCTGAACGGTGTGATAAATGAAGGCTCGTGTGCATTTACATCTCAAGAAAGCACAAAGCAATGTCCTTTTTTTGGTTGTACTCAGTTTTCCACAAAAAGCACACAAAATGTAGTTCAACAGCTTTGTCCTCACTCAGAAAGCCAGAAGACAATTAGGATAAAGTCAGAAGACAGTTACGATTTTGACATAAATACTGACATTTCTGTGGTCGAAATGCTTTCTTCTAAAGGCAGGAAGTAATGCTAAGCTGGTCCTCTTTACCAGGCTTGTAATTTGTTTGTCCACAGTGCAGACCTTTCCCTCATAAGAAAACAGGGCACAGCAGAATTCCTTTTTAGAAAGGTAAGATCAGCCTTACCTGGCCAGATAAGGGACTCTGCAATTTAGATGGCAGTTCAAATTTAGTCAGTCATTGGTTAGTCTCAATTACCTTAGCCTTTCTTCCCTGCAATCGCATGCTTTATTAATTCATTACCATTTTCTTCCTGCCTGGCCAGCAATATATTCTGCTTTAATACCACAAACTCCCAACATTTGTGGCCATTTCAGGAACATTTTAAATGTCTTTTGTAATAACACTCCTTTTGTAGCATGCATCTTTGTAATGATCCCAACATCTGGCTCGATTGCCACCTCATTATACTAGCACTTAACACAGTTGTCTCTGAATCGACACACTAACCCTTAAATGATGTATGTTAACAAAGTATTTCCACATTTATCAGGAACTCCTGGGCTTTGGTATGCTGCTTCTGCAAGCATTCAAGAAAGCGCTAGCCAGTGTTTTAATATCTGTGTTCAGGGACTTCTATGAAGTGCAGCTTTAACACCAAAGTGGATAAGGCTGCTCTTGTGGGTTTTTTTCCGTTTGTGATTTGGGACCCCAAGAGATACATGTGATTAAGAGTATCCCGAGGGTTATCATCTGCTTATCCCCCTGGACTAAAACCCACATGGTGAGTGTTAATTAGGTTGGCAAGCATTCGATTAAGTGCCATTGCCAGTATCCTAAATTTATGACCATCGGTATCTCTTAATGGCATTGTTAGGAAATGCCCTTAAGCTGTCTGCTCCTGCCACTCAAAGACATGATACCCTGTATCTGAAGGATGGCATCTCCTATAGCCCAGCGTTCCCAACTATTATTCAAGGTCTGCGCTGTCTCAGAGAAGCGTGCTGTTGTCTCAGTTTCAGTATTGAGTTGGCAGGCATGCAAAAATCATGAGTCGGGCCACCAATAATGTCATGCTTTTGGTTTGGTGATTTGGCTCATCTTGTCCCCTCATGCCCACGCACTCCTTTACGCTAGACTTGGATCACATTTTCAAGCTCTTCTGTGAAATAATGCTAAGATTTTTTTTTTAAAGCCTTGTAAAACTAAGATCTTAAAGTAAATTGCGCGATTCCTAAAGCTGACACCAAATACTTGGAGATTCATTTAAAATGGCAAGCATTAGTAATGCTGCAGCCCCAAACATGAGTCGTAGCAATCTGCATTTCATTCACAAGTATCCTGTTAAAAAAAGATAATTATTTGAATGCACACAGTACTTACGGTAGTAAACTAAATTCTGTCTTAACTTCTCTCAAGACATTTATGGCTTATTAAAGCTATACCAAGAGTAGGGAGCAGGCCAGAATTCTAGAGGTTTCACCACAATCTTTTATTAAGCATCATTTCCAAAGGTCTCACCTAAAAGACAAATAGAATTAAATAGACATGCAACATTGCTTATGAAAAATTAAGCAGTTATAGTCCAATACTGTAAAGCTTGATTTATTTACTTGTTTTAATGTGAACAAAAGAACATTGTAGGCAGATCGTTTTGTACATTCAGCCAACACAGGAGCTGTATCCCACAGCATTAAGTTACACGTAAGATACACACTGAGAATGTATTAAGTGCTCTGGTGCATTGAAAAGCCACACGGTATGAAGGCAATACATGTCAGTTCATATTCGATAAAGAAGCTAGGAGACAGAGAGTCAAGGAGCTATTCTACCAGTTTAGTGAAGGAGATAGTTGATTTTTGTGCACGCTTTTTCAGCTCTTGATGCTGAAAAATGCTGCACATTTGGAAATATAAGTGCTCCGCCTCTCTCAGGATCAGCCGTGCATAAACATACACAGGTTTTGACATACACATGTTCAAGTGTGCTGTACACCAACAGATTATTTTTCACACTGCAAGAAGGACTAGAATGTGGTATGGGGCTCCTCTCCTTTAAATCTTCACATGCTGTTTAGCTGTAAACGTTTGCTGCAATCCTGGGCATGGCCATTGTCACCTCAGACCAACAAATATTCTGTGAAAAGTATAGACTTGAGGGTACAAATACCTTCCTGTTTTCAGCTTGTAAGCTCTCAACTAGAAGGGAGGCAAGGAGTTTATTTAATCCTGAGCTATGCCCTCTCTCTGTCAGAAAGTGCGCAGAAGTCCTACAGTCACTTTAAACAGATGTTTAGCTTCAAGCAGCCCCTGCTCATGGCTGCTCAGCAACAGAGACAGCAGCTGTAAGACTGCACTGATGAGCAGAAAATAAAATCTTTTGGAAGCTTGGGAGAAAGAGTGAGAAAGGGGGAAGCATATAAAAAAAAAANCCTTTTAGATTTTTAGATTAAATGGCCTTACACAGCAGGACTAAAAGGATTCCAAGAACTGAAGCACTTGGATAAGACCTTTTACTAAAGGTCTTCGTTCTTCTGAGAATTAATACCTGCTTATCACTTAAATATCAGGCGACTGGTACCTCTGAAACACTTAAAAGCAAACTCTTCAACTTCATACAAAGCTTAAGATCTTCCAAAATTTAAGCAAACTGTGGAAACGCAGCTACTGCCATTGAGAGCTTTAGTTCTTCATCAGAGCATCGGTACAGACAGCAGTGGTGCTTTTACCTTTGCATGCTCTGGACTTGCTCTTCAGGCACTGCTGAAATACAAGCAGCTCATTTACGTTATCACATCCTAGCGCTTCAGATTGCTTCCCGAAAACAAAAAATACTCACAAGGACTAAAAAAGACATAGCAATTTCCACATAAAGAGTCAAATCTGCTCTGAGGGGTTTATAAACTCGGGCTCAATCCTGCAAACCCGCAGAGGACTGGTCTACCCAGGGGAACAGCGCTGGGCAAGTTCACGGGCTCGGGGATCAACACCCAAGTTCAGAGTTACAGCATGTGATAACCACAAGGGTGGAGGCACAAGACCGCTCTGGGATTATTCTTTAANTTTAAAATTCAAGTATTAAACGTAGGCAGCAAGCAGGAGCGAGGTGCAGTCTGGCAGTCCGACTACCGTGCTTAGGGTGGCTAATGCAGACTGGCAAAAAAGCAACCCTTACAATGTCAGTGCATTAAGTTGAGGTCTATAGCCTAAGGAACACCTCGGGTTCTACCGATGTGGCACAATGGAGTAGTCTAAAATATTGTGATTTATGTGCTGCAGAAACAGACATTACCTCCCTTGGAGTCCTTTGTCAGGACATTTCCAAAAGCAAGTCTCCCTGCAGGTAAAGGGAACTACCATTATTAAGTGGAATTATTTAAACACACAGACTGTGTAAATAAAACATGGTTATATAAAGATTTGGAGCAAGACTCTTGCCTTTAGAGTCTTTGAAAGAAAAGGGCCAAAACAACACAATAATACAAAAGCTCAGGTTATGGCTGGAGGAGGTTTCACTCGAAGCAGAAGACAGCTACGTGCTGACAACTGAGGGCTCTCTGGCAGAGAGGAAGGCCAGACCAGGAGTCAGTCAGTGCGCAGGCTATGGGGAACGCAGGCAGCGTACTGGGGGAAAAAGGAAAAAAAATAATAATAATTTAAAATAAAATAATAAAAAAAAAAATCACTGGATCAGGCCAGAGAGCAGCTCACAAAAGTACAAGCAGGGGTTTCACAGCTGAGTAGCACTCTCCTCCAGCAAAGCACTCTGCGTCTGTCTGTCATGGTGTCAGGTTCCATGATTAGGAGAAAAACCTTACCAGCCATTTACTGGCTACAAACTCTGCACACCAGTCCACTGCAGTTGAAATACTACTGAAAAACTAAGAACTGAGAAAACTACGTTCTGTTACACATAGGACCATCCTAATAATAGAAGTCAACAGCACAACATTTAGGCCCTTCTGATTAATTACTTTTATACCACAGCAACATCTGTAATAATTCAACACAGAGAACACTGCCATGTAAAAAGTGGAGTTTGTAGCTTTGCATGGTTTAGCACAGCTTGTTTTAAAACAGTATGTTTCTGTGGTTTCTTCTGAATAGGTAAAAAATTCTTCTAATAGGTCAAAACAGCTACTGCCTCATTGATTAAAAGGAAAGAGATAAAAAAAAACCAAAACCCAGCATTCTTCTACCCTTCCCATTCAGCCTTCCCTATACTACTTTGATTTGTATTGTTAATGAACAAAAGCCGCACATAAATTCACAAACGATTACCAAGGATACAAAGCCAAAAGTTAGTAAATAGTGTCAGTGCAACTCCAACAAGATTAATGTCCTGGCAGTATTAGTCCATTAACATTGTTATCTTACTTAAACACAAAAAGCATTAAGGGTAAAAGAAAAGCTGTTATTTCTTCAGGATTCATAAGCTGTAGCCTTTGGGATGCCACTGATAAGATCTGAATTGTCAGACATGCCAAGTTGGTGAAGAAATTTCACATATAGGTACACATACAGCCACTAGGCATCTACTCTTTGCAGGGGGGAAGGTTATAATTTTGTTGACTTGCAAAAAAAAAAAAGTCAAAGCAGTCTCAAGAATTTCCAAAGTAAATTAGTAGTCATAGCTGGGAAAGCAAACATACGCAAAAGAATGGTTCTGTTGTCATATATAATAGCAAGAATCTGGAGTAACTATATAGAAGTCAGTGGAGTTCTTGGGAATTTTTGGGAACAGAAACTGGCCATGAGTCAATTTAAAAAAAAATAAAAAAATGCAGAAAGCCACTGCTGCAAGTCCAAGATCCTCTTAAACCCCTCAGCATCAGAGTAACCACTTAAAAGTGTGCAGAACACAAGCACTGTTCATTTCAAATAAAGTCTTCTAAGGTCCGGGAGACACTCTGCTACACATACAAAGACACACCAAGTAGACTTAAAATGCTGTTTCCCAGTAAAACAATGGCTTTTAGAGAGGATGATGATGATGATATCAAAGTGCCAGTGTAACTTGCATATGCCAGTAAATGTTGTACTTTGTCCTTTTCACTTGACAAGTTTCCCCCCACCTTGTGTCTATTCTCCCTTTGTATCAGCTTCTAGCCATCTCTTGGAAGCTGGAAAGATAAATACCGTGAGTACACAACGCTCCATTATTTTTTTCACAGTCCTCACAGAGTGCTGGACTGCACACAATTCTTTTTTCTTCTTGGGTCATTCACAATATTAGACTAGTATTTTTTGTTGCCTTTTTATAAAGGATAAAAGGGGGGGGGGGCCGCAACAGTCACCCCAGCCTACAACACCTAGACTGAGCTTTTTAACTAAGGAATGTCAACACCGTTAAGCATTTAAGACCTCTAAACAAAGTTGGAAATCCTGCCTCAACCAGAAAGAAAATTAAAACCATAGAGAATTGGGACCTCATCAAGAACTACAAAAAATTCTCATCAGATACCAGTCACATTACCAATCTCATTTCTTCTTGTTCCCATACTTAACAGTGTTCCCTCTGCACCATTTAATCCAACTTGAAGCTCCTGCTATGAAACCAGAAAACTGGCAAATAACCTTTGTTCTAAACTGCCATATAATCCAGTGGTGCTATAACAACAATTCACATAATCAGTGCATACATTCAATGCTAGCCAGAGAATAGTTGTACAGGAAGTGCCCAAGATTCATGTTTTGAAGGAATAAAGTAAACTCTAACCAAATATGCTGCTGTAAAGACACAGTAAGTTTCAGTATTCACGCTTGAAAATAACTACGTTTTATTGCCATGTTAAAGGAGTTTTGTGGTTATGCTAGAGACATGAGGATTTACAACTTTTCTGGAAATCCGTCACAGTCTCTATATATGAGATTATATCCTGTCCTCCTCTCCGGGTGAGCAACTCCTGAAAACTTCTATTTAGAGATAAACACACTCCCAGCTGGACTAAAAATTGCACAGTCACTTCTTTTCCCACAGCTCTGCATTTTCACAGCATCTGCTATTTCATCAGTTTCATACTGCCACAAGACTGCACTCACCATTTCATACTTCCAGACAGCAGCCTTCAATGGAGAACTGTGATTTACTTCTTGCTAAGGTGAATGCCTTCAACTTCACAACTATAGAGAGTTGTTTATTTTAATAATCAGCCTTGAAAGTTAAGTTTGAGACAAGCTTTAAGCTATATCACAGTTGGCTTTACACTTGCTTATATTTTAATGGGTAAATAAATAAAGGTCATACTTCTGATGATCCAAATCAGTTCCTTAAACATCAGTCACTCCTTTTTGCTGTGCTCCAGCACCCGGTAGGGTGGAGCAGAAACTCCTTTGGAACCATGTTGCTCCTGCACGATCGGCAATGTAGCTGGAGTATAAATTTCGGGCATGTTGTCATTGTTCTCTAGGGCACCATAGGAAAAAGAAGCTTTGAGGTCAGGCTGAACTGCAATCCCTTTATCGTGCATGTTCTGCATGCCTGAAAACAGCAAAGACAGAGATTAAATGCTTTGGAACAAAAGTGCATTCTTCCTGCACTCTGTTAAATCAGCAAATTATATAGTCTCAGTGTTCACGATACACAGCTCATCAGCTCCTTGAGCGTTAAGTGAAAGACAATGCTTTTCTGCTTAGCACTAAAGCAACTAATGGAGAAATAAGCTTCAAGTGAACAAGGGATAGCAGTCAGTTATTTATCAAGTGCGGCATGTTTTTTATATAGCTCACCAGAAAGAGTTTAGTTGTACCTCCCAAAAGAAATTTCCGCTCCCCCTGGCCTCTACTTCTTGCAACATATCTCATCCTTCCCCAGTAATCAGTTCTTCCTGCCGGATGAAGACCAAGCCCAGTCCTAAGAATATCTGACATCCCCCGTAGTGTCACAGGGCCCAGCGTAAGTGGCATCCAAGTGGCACATCACCTCTTCTCTGCTCCACGCAAAACAGGCACGTACACCTCACAAGGCGCAAACAAACAAAAGAAAGAAAAACTAGAAAAAAAACCCCACAGCTGCCTGATATATCTGGATACTGAACAGAGCCTAAAGCTCGAGCTTTCACTGTGAAGCCCAACACTTAGAGAAAGACTGATAAACCACTGTATTTTTACTGTTACCTGGCATAGCATCCATTGATATGTAAGGTTCAAACGGTACAGATTTCTTCCTATTTCTTGTGATCAGGAAGACACCTAGAAATGCTATGAGACACCTGAGAAAGAAGACAAGATCTACTGAGATAACTGTGAAAAGGGAGAGGAGGTAATATTGCATGTTGCTGCTTCTGAGTGCCTATCATGTAGCACCGCAGAGAGTTTGGAACGGGAAGCGAAAGAACTGCAAAATCAGAATTACAGGGACCTGTCTCAGCTGAATAACCCTCTGCAACAGTATTGAAATCCACCTAGCAATTGGAACAATTCCATCTTTTCTTTATCAACACACAGGGAAAAGTTTTCGTGTTAATTAATTAATTAACCTTGACAAACTAAAGGGGAAATATTGAAATCTGGTTTTCTTTGATGGAATTCCAGGATTTAGCAGCCTGACCTTTGAAAGGTTTCCCATAGGTAAACACACTAACAACTGTCGACCTTGATTTTTACAGTGTGTTGACAGAGAAAGGTGCAGGTAGTAACATTAATCTCCCAGTTGTTTTTTCTGGACTAATCTGAAAGACATTACAGAATGTCCCCTGATTATAGGGAGCTAATCACATCAAGACACTGTACTAGGACTAAATACTGAGTTACACAGCAAATGTTTTACTGATCATATCCGCATTGTGTACCCACGCCTAAGAAACGGGAGTCCAGAAGTCCAGTCACAGTTCAATGTGCAAAACCTGAAACAGATTCCCTACAGATAGCTTCTTTTGGTTATTTTGCAATTCTTCTAGATTCATGACAAGGAAGCTTGAAAAATAGCCCATATGCTTCAACATCCCAGCTGATCTCCAGTACAGTCAGTAAGGGATTTAGTATGGGGCATAAATGTTGTACAATTACACATAACCTAGCGTTATATGGACCATTGTCTGCTCTAACAGAGAAAGTACTTTCAGGTTGCCCTCCTCTCCAAGACAGTATGTACCTCTAATACATATATGGATGGATGGATAGATAGATATGTATTTTAAAAATTTCAGTCACATGAAGAGATACTTTCCAGGTTTCTATCAAGGAAAATTTAAACACTTACCCAAGCGCAAACATACATATATGGAGAACATCTTCACCAGTGAAGTCCAAGTAAAAAGTTGCTCCTTGAAAAGGAAATAATTCATGACATCTTTCTTCCCAGCTTACATGAGTAATTAGCGCTAGATCCCCAGCACTGGTCCCTCCAGAAACCAAATCATGTAAGATGCCTATTTTTATAGTCAACACCTTGGGGGTTTTTATGACCTTCAAATAAAAAAAGGTGGCCTGATTTCCACTTTAACACAATTTATTGACAAATCTTTTAGAATTTCGCTGCCAAAATAGTTATACTGGTGTAACTAATATACTGTATAGCAGCACAGCAACTAGTACAAATCGTTTCATATTGGGATAGGGGGTTGTGAAGGAAATGTTGCTGGAACTATTGCAGGTCACTGCGCTAACGAAGCCTGGGCCAAATTCTCACCACACAGCAGTGGTTATCGTATAAACAAGAGAGACCATGTTTCCAAAGTCTGAATAGCAAACCACGTCAGAGCTCTCTAACTACAAGATACAAACTCTTGACCCCAAACAAGTATATACAGCTCAAACCTTGTGTCCTGGATGTCAACAGGACACATGTTCTGGCTCCTACTCTTTACATTTCTAATTGGAGTTAAGTAAATAACTTGATGAATCCAAGAGCAGCACATGGCTTGGAACACAGCAGGAAATAAACATTAGCCAAAGAGTAGGCTGTACTCTCTCATGACATTGAAGAAGAGCATTAAAAGGCAATGCATAATTTACAGAGGAATCTATTTCCCTTATATACCTAGAAGAGCATTACTATTTACACAGATGGTATCCATCATTGTCAAGCAGATGCACAGTCTCCAGTGTTGGGGTTGTGTGTTTTGGTTGGGTTTTTATTTTTCCCAGTTTTGTTCTTGTCTCGCAAGAACAAAACCTTAAAAAGGCTGCTCATCGGGTTAGAATCCTAAGGGGTTTAAAACACTCATCTTTGTTCACGCAGACAAAGCTTTTCCTGTGTGGGCAGAGGCTGAAATTGGAGTCAAATGCTCAGAAAGAAAAGTGCCTATGAAGTTGTGAGCAGCTGCATTCTAGATACAATGCAAACAAGACTGTCGGGAAGAGAATTCTAACACCTTTATACAGAGGAAGGAAATACATTTATACATGGTATCACATACATTTTAACCAAATCTAGATAAAATTACACAAGGAGAACTTTTAGCTGTGTATTCAAGTTGCACATCTACGAGCATACATCACCCTCCTCTTCTACACACGAGCATGGTATGAGTAATACAGTCTCAAACATAAGTTTCTATGCACTTTAAACAAAATGACAGAACTTAACAAAAAATTTTAACACAGTCTAATGGGATAAATCACATTTTTGGAAAGGAAAAAAAAACAAAACAAAGCCAGCTGCAGAAGAGAGATGCCAAGAAAATACATATCATCTTGCTGAGTATTCACCTTCCTCATTTGTAAGTGAGGATTATTTTCCAAAATCTTTTGCCCTTCTTTTAGAAAGGACCAACCTACTGTTTTGCACACCGTTACCTGCTGTGATTGCGACTATTGTGGACAGGATATAGCCGATGCTGGCAATCTGAGACGAGTCATACAGCTGTGAGGCTTGAGCTAAAAATCTGCAACACAATGTCAGACAACAGGAGTTGATTTGGGAAGGACACTTAAATTGTATAACAGTTATCATGGACTAGTATAGGTCTCCTCCTTTTTGGAGCCACTTTTTAAAAATGATGCATAAATTTAAGAAACTTTATTCTCTTTCTCACTAAACCTGCAGCAGCATCCCTTGGAATTAATATACATGATAGAAAAGTAAGCCCCCTGTGACATGGATTTGAGGACAGGTCACAGAAGAGAATGGGTAATTCTTCTCCTAAAATTTAATCAGCATTCTTGGAATGGATAACAAACAACCCACTAATTACTGATTCACTAAAACCAGAACAATTATAGACAAAAAGAGAGTGAATGTCTTACGTTGCTTGAAAGATCGCTGTAGCAATCATGCACACCAACATGATGTAAAATATAGGGTAGTCGAGTTGTAAGTTTCCTTGTATTGAGACAACAATCATGCCTGCCACAGCCTTCACGGTCACAACAGTCATGGAACCTGTGAATGTTTACCAAGACTCAGCTGAAGCACTGATACATCCTCAGTGGGACAGGAATGCTGCACATTCACTCTATACCTGACAGGCATCTGCAAACAAACCCAAGATCTACAAGAAGTTGAACCCTCCCTTTGCCCAGGCAAGCAAGGGACACAAACTGCATATTTTATCCCCAACTCTGCCAGTTTTATTCCCAACTTCACCACAGTGACCTTCAATAAATCACTTAACCTTTCTGTATCACGGTTCCCTTCTCTAGAGGACTGGGAGCATTTACTGTTAGGGGTTTATTTTAACTGTTTAAACAATGTTGAAGAATCACATGATGGATGCAAATTTTCATTTCTGAGGCCATATTGGCTTGGTTAATAAAGCTAAGGAAGTTTTCAAAACAAGATTCAGAAAGAGCTTACTTTCTTTCCATTTCTGAAAAGCACAAGTCAGGGCCATTCAGAATTAGGATCGTTGCTTTGTCTATAATTCATGCAGCCTCCGAGGCATCAGTNCTGCAGTGACTGAAGTTGCATAAGTAGCAAAAAGTGAGGACTGTTACATAGATTCAACAGCACCTCAGACTGCGTCACTGCCTTCCTATTATTCATGCTTTTTAAAGTTTAATTGATCACAGTTTCTTAAAAAAACAGAACAACAGACTAATGTGGAGAAAGGTACAAGTGAAATCCTAGCCTTTCCAAAATCACTGTCGGATCCCACTTTAGGCTACGAGGATATCAAAAGCATCATTTCACCCCGGGTCCAGAGGCTCTCCCAGTTTAAACAGGGACATGCTGACATGGCAGAGAATTTATCATTTCTTTAGCCACGGAGCAAATCTTCCCAGAGCCAAGAAGACTCTTGTAGGTCAAATCCACTGAATCAGCCTTCCTTATCCATTGAACAGATATGATATCGTACCATGCTTTGCATGCACAGATTAAAATTAAGAACGCTAGCAAAAAACTTGCATTTTCTATATCTGGCAGATTGTTCATCCTTATGGGAAACATGTCTTAATTGTTCAAAGGTCATTTGCAAAGATCCTAAACATCACTGCAAGTTATTAGCTTTATCTAATTTGTAGTGACATTTCTGGAGTGGATTGGTGCATTTTATGACATTGATTAGGTAAATATAATCCCCTATAAGCCACAGATGCCTCAGTTTACTGTTATAAGCCAGAGTCAGAAGATCTTACAAGTCCGTATCAACTTACCCAGCAAAGCCACCAGCAGAAGAATAACTACAATGTAGTTTGCATTTTTCTCCTTGTAAAAATATAGTAGCAGGCAGAATACGATGATCTCCACAAGCTACAAAAGATAAAAACGAGAATATTAAAAGACGTGAGGTGTATGGGATTGACAGTAAACAGGATTCTGAGCCAGTCAAACATTAGAATTACACAAAAGGGCAAATCAAAGGAAAATGAGGATCCCACACATTTATAGATCAAATTTAGCATGATCTTAGGTTCTAATTAGATATGATATTCAATAGCTTCTTGCAGACACTTTGACATTATATTCATGGTAAAGCAGCAGATCAAATAATCCTGACTGAATATTCACATCAGAGATCTCAGCCTACTTTCTGTAATGAGGTTCTTTAAGGGATCCCTGCAGCACACATCTTATTTAATGGCCAAATCTCCATTAAAAAACAATAGATTGCATAAGACTTTCAATGGGAGACGATTGCTCCAGAGAAAGTCAGTCTAGAACAAGCCCAGATGGAAGCACAGCATTTGGCCACCTCTGGAGCAGTTGCTCTCAGCTGCCATCAGTACTACCACCACAGGCTGAAGCTGACATATCAGGGAGAGAGCAAGCTATTTTAAAACCTTTCAGTTAAAAACTATTTAAATCCTAACAGAATAATTCAGAGAAAGAATGGAACAATTCAAAATTGTGCATGCATGTGTCCACATGCAATACGGAACTGACACCAGGACAAGCTGGCACAGGTTCATTAGCAAGTACAAGGAATATTGGTAGCAACCATAAGGAAGAATCAAGCTTGAAATGAAACTCCTAATCAGGCATATAGCAGAAAACTGTCCCACGTTTTATGGGGCATCTTACCATATACAACAGAAATGGCCAGCTCACTAAATGCCTAGTGATATTTTCTCCTGTCATCTTCTCATGACTATTAGGTCCAAATGTTATCAGCAGATAAGTTCCAACAATTGCCAAACCACAGCCTACAAAGGACAAAACATAGCGTCCTTTGGCAACCAAAGGACAAAAAAAAGAGAGGACAAAGTTAGTGGGTTAGTGTGGATGCATGGAATTAATATTGCACATGCAGTGACCATTAATAACATCATGCACATTCCCCTGCCCTTCATGCCCCATTTATAAAATATTAGAACCAAAAAAAACCCCTAGGCAATGTGTGTGCTGTGAGCTGAGAGAAAAAAAGATCAGACCAGGTAGCATCTGCTAAACGAACAGGAGCTACAAGATCTATATCTGGGGCTTATCCTGCCTGGCACTGCCCACAGCCCATCTTCTGGGAACTGGAAGAGTGAATGCCCCAGTCCAGCAAATGCTTGCACATGTATAAAACTCAGCTGATTCAGTTGTGCCTACGCTATTGCGGAGTCAAGGCCCTAGGCTACAGCTTCAGCGCAGAGTACCACTATTCTCAAATCCAGTAAACAAAACACTATTTCCTGTATTTCTAAAAATCTGTGAGATTCAGATGATTTGGCACATGTCATGAAAAACAAACAAACAAAATAATCCATTTTTAACAAACAGTGGATGAGATGATGCATTTCTTCAAAAAGGTACTATAGCTAATGGAGATCTTGTGATCCCTTTATGGTTCTTGAGAGGCTATGCTATGTGTTGAATGGGTTGTAAAGAGAGAGGAAAAATGAAAAGGAACTGTGGAACTTACTCAAAAAATCCTTGGGCTTCCATTTTTCTTTAATAAATATAATTCCTATGATTGCACTAGCTATAAAAAAAAAAAAGGAGAGAGAAACAGTGAGTTATGTATCAGTCCAACAATCAGCAATCTCATACTGGAACGCTCTCAGATTTGTATGGCATTGTCTCTTTTCCCCTTACCTATAACAGACACTGCACTGAGTGGCACAATCAGGGACAGAGGAGCAAAGGCGTAAGAGGAAAACACTCCCAGTTCTCCCAGCACCAGCAGAAACAGTCCACACCACCACATCTTGGTTTTGAAGTAGGCTCGGGGGTCTTTGGAACCTGCCAGTCGGATGTGGCTGTATTTCTAGAACAGAAAATAAAGGCAAAGAATCTTTGGCATGCTTGATGCTTTTTAATGCAGGATGCTTGAGGCAGGATCAATATTTGCTTCATGATACTCACCTGGAGGTTGAGTGCAATACTGATAACAAGATGACCAAAAATAGCTAGTAATGCACCAATTAAGTTCTCCTGTAAAAACAAAATAAACACAGAGATATTAAATTTAGCCACTGGACCCTGAAGGAAGTTGGAGCTTTTTACACAATCTGGAAGACAGCAGATTTTGAAAACAGTTCCTAGATCACCTGTCAATAAAGTCTTTGTTTATCTTCCACCCTATAAACGTGATCTAGGGCAATTCAGGTAAGTTTCCTGTGGCTGTGTTCCAAATCTGTGAAACTTCAGGTGAAGGATAACCCTTCCTTAACAGACACTTTCTACAAGAGACTTAAATTAGTGTGCATATATTTACATTCTTTGCAGTTTCTCAGAGGAGAAGATAAAGCTAAACACAACAACGACCCACTCATTCACTCTTCCCTTTGAAAAACTCTTCTCATGGGGATGTTTGTTGCTCTGGATTTCAGCAGAGTATGGATCAGGAACCTCTGCATTCTGTGGGTCATATTTTAAGAATTATTCTGCTCTTTTCCACTTACAACATCTGCAGGTTGAGTAGGTAATTTAGCCCTTTTGATGAGTCAGCCCGATTATCCCAGATTTTATGCTGCTTTTTATATGAACCAGTTAATTCCAAAGTAAAAGGCAACTAGTAGCAACTCCTAGCAAGCTCCCAGCCCCTTCCACATTAGCATTACCAGCTCAGCAATAATTCTTACGGTCTAAAGACAGAATTTGAAATAAAATGGGTGTAAAGCAGGCTGACTCACAAAGGAAATGTACAGCAGGAGCAAACAGAAGAGCCTGAGGCTAAGCCAGGCCATTTAGCATTTGTGTTCTTCCAACAACTGTATAAATGTCATTAAATGTTGTTAGCATTTCAGTGCAAGTCTCCAAGATACAGTGGAGTACTTACTCTGATTGATTTGAGATAACCGAGCTCACATTTGTATTCCTCCCTTAACAGTAAATAACACTATTCTTGATTTTCTCATACATAGTAAGACAAGGACTTTAAGATTTCAAGTTCTTTTATCAGCAAAACAAAAAGGTTTTTATCAGAATGTACGTAAATAAGATTCAGCCAAGCAGTTTAACTCAAAACCACCTGAGATATCTTCCCACAACAGACAGTAAAGTTGGCAGAAAAACGTCACTGTGTGATCACAGATGTAGCCAGAGAAGCTCAACACAGTTTACTGGTTCGGCAACTGGACTTCAGTTTAGAAGAGATGGAGGAAACAGTGCCTCAGCTGAAAGCTGCACAGGTTTGGGACTGGCTTCTGGACTGCAAAAGCCTGCAAGCCAATGTCAGCCTGGTTAGCTTTTATGACACACCTAGGGCTGTGTTCTCAGCAAAGTACTATTTCCTAGTGAAAAAAAAAAAAAAAAAAAAGCTCTTCTTGCTGGAATTTTCTGAGCATCTTCAAAATGAGGAATTCAGAGGAAATTGATTTGGGAACAGCTGTGTTCCCAGTTGGAGAATAAGCAGGAACTACAGAAACACATCCTACCTCAGCTGCAGGCTCTCTGCATGACCATGAGCTGACCCACCTGAAATTCAAGTACTTGAATATACCTCCGACCAGAACATCTGATCTCAGTCACCAATGTATGGATTAGTCTGAAAAGGCACCTAGCAGAATTTATTGCATGTAACCACCTTTAAACATCCACATCTTTTAACTGCCAGTCCTTCTTTCTTCAATTTGTCTAGCTCGCCAAGACACAAAATTTCTCTTTCTCTCACTGCCTGTATACACAGCATATAATACACTGGGGCCTCCAGGCATGGTTAAATACAAAGACAGTGCACTTTCTGCACAAAAAAATAACCCAAATACAGTGGCATCCTCAGCATACTTGAATAGTTAGGGCCTTCTAGGGATCAACTGCGGTAGAAACCTGACCTTGTAAGAAAAGGAGTCAGTGTGTGGCTGCACAGAAACCGCTGCAGTGGCCAATGGGAGCTGCTGAAGTTGTAGATTTGGACTGTTGCCTCCTTCCATTTTGGTTGATTGGAGTGTTTGGTTTTCACCCTCTCTGATGCTGGAACTTCTCTTTAAAGAAGAGACTTGGACCTTGCCGCAACCACCTTATCTGTAACTTGGTACCACTTCTTCCCATCCATTCTGTTTTGTTTGGACAAGCAACAATTAGTTCAGTGAAGTACAAAAAAATTCTCTGTAGCCTGTTTGCTGCTTTTCTTCTCCCACCAGGCTACAATGAGATAGGGCAGGCACTGTAGGCAGAAGTGTAGTTGAGCCAATATTTCCAGCCAGTCAGTGGGGCAGCAAGGTTATATTCCTCCAAGGTGATACCAAGAAAAAAAAAGAGAAATATATATGTATACACACACGCATATATAATTAGGGCAAATGAACTTAATGGTCCAAAACTTGCAATATAATCCTGCTGAAGGATAGGCCACAGAAAACTCCCTGGAATCAAACTAATGGCTGCACAAATCAGCAGAGAAAGTAGAGGTTAAATGTCTTCTTACAAAGTCCCCAACACAGAAACTCACACAGACCTTGTTTTACAAGAGCTGACAAACTGGCTTGGCCCCAAGGGTAACATATACAGCTGGCATTTAATGTCAGGCCTTGCCATTTGGAAAGCTCTTATCAAAAAGTCTCTGAAGTCCTCCAAGTCCTGCTTTTCATTTCTTTATTGCCCGCGTACCTCTGTTGTTTGTTCAGGACGCAGCATTACATTAGCCACGCCATCCCCACGTGCTGGGGATGACAGTGCTGCTCTTCAAGCAAACGGAGGTCATTTCAGCGTAATTGCTGTGAGCAGAGTTGGAGGCTAAATTCCAGAGGGCCAGACTCATTACAGGTGTCTGGAAAGCACCACCCACAGCAAACCAGTCTGTGGTCTCTGCGTGCCATGATGGCTCCTTCACCAAAGACTTCAAGGAGCATCAGTAGCGTGCTCCCCTTTGTACAGGGGGGGATGCTGGTGTACAGACATTGTTGGGGTGTGATCCTCACAAGTGACATGTCCCTCTCGCTCCACTCAAAGACTGCCTGAAATGGGGCAGGCTGAGCAGACGGAGGTATCGTAACAGCCTAGCCACGAAAGGGGGAAAAGCACCCCGTTGTGAGGGGAGGTGGGGGGCAAAGTCTCCGCCCCCCCCCATCATGAGGAAACCCTGCCCGGGCGGAGCAGAGCCTGACTGAGGGCAGGGGGTGCCCCCAGGACATCCTCTCCGGGTCAGGCCACCCTGTCCCGCCGAGACCCGCAGCCGGACCCCAGCGACAGTTTGTTCCCGACAAAAACCTTCTGGAAAACCCGCAACGCCGAGGGGGGCGAGGCGGCCTCCCCCGCAGCCCCGCTCACTCACCTGCTCCCTCAAGGAGCGGCCCGCACACTCCGCCCCCGCCGCTCTGCCCCCATGGCCCGGGCCTTTGGCCCCCAACTTCGGTTCCCGGCCGAGCGCTTCGTTCGGTTCCTGCCCGGCCCCTCCGATTTGCCGCCAGGCCTGTCAGTCTAGGGCCGGGCCCCGGCTGCCGGCGGGGACTGGCTGTCAGGCGGGGGTCGGGCCTGACCCAGCCTATGGGCCGAGCGCCCGTCTGAGGCGCAGGGCTCTGAAGTAGCGGGCGGGCGGAGCCAGGTTCCGCCTCTCGTTTCGGGCGGGGCGGGGGAGTGTGGCGGCTACCAGACGCCGGAGCCGCCTTAAGGCGCATGCGCAACGAGGCTGTTCCGAGCCACCTTAACTACCCGTGCGCACGGCGGCTCTGAGAGTTCGCCTGTGATTGGGCGCCTGCCGAAGAGCCGAAAGTAACAGGCGCTGTGATTGGAGGAGCAGCTGGATCGGCCGTTGTCTCAGCAACCAGGTGTACACGTTCCCTCGGCCGCCGGTACTGCCGAGGGCCGGAGCGTCCCGAGACACACGGGCAGGTACCGGCCGGTACAGGCCACGCCCGTCCGCACTGCGCCGCCTCACCTGGGCAAGAGGAGGGCACCCTCGGCACGCACCGCACTGTCTCACCCTGTCAGGTATCCGCCATTCCCAACCTGCACCGCGCTATCACCGGGGCGGGGTCGTGACGTCACTTCTTGTAGCTCCTCAGAGCGCCTCTCCTCAGGCAGCCTGCCCGTTCCCGAGGGCAGCGCGGTGGCAGCAAGTACCTCCCGCCGCCCCTCTAACCCCTCGGAGCGATCGTCCTGTACACAGGCACCGGTCGCCGCAGCAAGCAGGACTGCAGCGGTTCACTGAGTGGAGAAAACAAAGGTTATGGCCGATCCGTACAGCTCTGTAGAAAACCAACCCAGGCCTTGCAGCCTCTGTCCGTCTGCTGCACGTTAGTAGTGATTGATTTGTTTTAGAAACAATGGTGGTAACATGGATACCTGCAGATACTCCATGGATGTTCTGGAGCGCTCAGTACATCAAGCAAAAAAGCAGCACTTGGTACTGTGTAGCAGCAATTGCAATAGTAATTTCACAGCTGAAGAAGGAAAATCCCAGCCACGCAAAGGTTTTTCTTTCAAAGCATGGCAAGGATTCATTAATGAAATCAATAGGAAGTGGCGTCTGAAACAATTTGTATCCGCAGCCCCTTATGGGTGTTTCAGGTCCAAAGTTGCTCTCCTTGGGGACAAACCAGCACAAGGGAATTAGAAACGCTATCGAGTCATAACCCTCCAGCTGCTGTGTGTGTTTAAGACAGTGGAATGTTTACAGTTTGCACCCTTGTGTCACTGACCCCCTCCTTGTCCTGTCAGTACCTGTGTCACAGCCCTGTCCCTGGCAATTACTCAGCCCTCTTCCTTGCACTAACCTTCCCTCTAATTGCAGAGCTCATCTAAAGACCTGTGCTATCCTTGGTCAGAAGCACACTTATGTTTTATTTAAACTTTCCTAATGCAGTACTATTGCTGGTGCAGCTCTGTGACTAGTAGTAATAACACCAGAGCTTGATTAGATGAGGGATAATTTTTTTTTTTTGTCATCATATGTCTGTGAGAGACTATGCAATTTGAAAATCTGTAGTAGCTTCCATCTCACTATCTCTCGGCTGTCAATGACACTGCCTTTGATTCCAGGCCTGCAAAGCACAGCACTTCTGGAGTGGCACCAGGCAGCTTAGCGTCCGAGTTTGGTAGGAGCTGGGGCACTCAGCATCTTTTCTCAGATTTTCAGTTGAGAGAGGGTCATCCCGGTGAAGCGAGTTGTTAAGATGGCTCGGTAAAAGAGGACAACCTGCAAAAGTGATTTTACAGCACTGAGTCACCCTTAAAGGCTATTCAGCAACAGCAGTGCCTCAAAGTGCTTCCCCCCC
>VXBL01001713.1:62651-221868 GCA_013400195.1 Aramus guarauna
CCCCCCCCCCCCCCCCCCCCGGCTTTTGCTTCTTAAATTAACAGGGAAATCAAGTGCATAACTAACTGCTGATTTCTTGACTTGAATACCGCCTAAATGTCAGATTTGCCTCTAACTTACACATCTTATTTAAAATGAAAGCTTGGATTGTAGTTACATATTTCCTGTATCTTCATATTCAGAATTTTGTTACCAGTGCCTGTTCCTTTTAGGTTTCAAGATTTCCTCCAGTCCTTACAAACACCATAGGAAAGTAATTTCAAGCTCAGAAGAAGGATTTCATTTTCAATCAGATTTCAGTATAACCAAGTCAGTAACAAAAATGTTTGAGGTTCATGCCTTTGTTTTGAATTTTTTGCAATTCATAATAATCCTGTTTTGTAACAAGAATAGCAACTACGTTTAGATCAAGGTTGTTAAATTAACTTTGTAGCACAACTGGTAACAGTATGAGAGAAGTGGTAATGCAGTGTTACTGGTTTAAACCTTGAAATTACTCCACATACAGTGCCCTGGTCTGTACCAGCTTTGGCCCTGGTCCCATTTCCAATCTTCTTGAGCTCCCCAGGATACATAAATATATATCACTTTTTTTTTCTTTCTTTCTTTTTTCTTTTTTTTTTTTTTTAAATTCAGCAGCAAATTCAAAGAAATCAGTGAAATTAATGCTTGTGTAGTGGTAGGACAAGATGATCTCTCCTATCTTTTGCTATTCACCCTGACCATTTCCAGATTTGTAGGAATTACGTTGGCACGTCCATTATCTGGCCAGCAGAGGGAAGCAGAAAGATATTTTAAACCCATTCTGTTTTCCCAGCTTGCACTCTGCCAGGTTGCTTTTCGAGTCCAGCCAACGTTCAGAGGTGCCAAGGGCCTCTTGGGCTTTCTGGATCTAGCTTCCAAGCTACTTCCTCTGCTGCTGGAAAGAGGTTGCCCATGGTGCCTGCCGACAGTCTCAAGCTGCTGGTGACTACGAGGTAACCCCAGAACCCTGAAAATTGAGTGTATTAAGAATTTCTGAAAGTTTGTGTACCAAGTATATAAAGTAGGTACATCAAGGAAGTATTTGGCATCTTCCCTCTTTCTTCTTCTGCCTTTGGCATCTTCTCTTTCTTCTCCTTCCTTTGATCTCTTCCTCCTTGCTTGTCTCTCCCATCTCAGTGATATCAGGAGTGTATTATCTCAGGATTGAATAACAGCAATCAAGGATGTAAAGGACAAAAGATGAGGGAAAATGATCAAGGTAGAGAAGCTGCTTAAATACCTTCTGTAGGCGCCATCAGTCTGTCTGGTCAGCTTCCAGGAGTTCCAGATGACCTGATGTTAAGTTCTGACTAAAAGAGAAGAGGCAGAGTCTTCAGGTAGCTTCACAAAGCACTCCCTTCCCTTCGAGAATTTCCTGCTTGAAGGGCAGAGCGAGCAGAAAGCCAAACCACAAGATACACAAGGGCATGGCTGATTCTTTCTTACACTTCAACCCTAGAGAAAGGTAACCGCACCAGGTAGAGGAGGGGAAGCATTAGATTCATTAACTCTAGATTGTTTTGGAGCTGCTGACTTACTTTCCTCCATCAAAAGCACCTGACAGTATCCTCTTCAGCACAAGCCATTTTGGAACGCATTTCTGTACTAGAGTAGTCAGGGATAAATGCCAGTACATTAAGTTTGTCCCCTTGTAATTTAGGCAATGTAAAGAGGTTATTTGCTTCTTACTATCTGACCTAGAACACCTAACAGGTGAGTTGGCCCACTTTTGTAACTCTGCCAGTTTACCATGTCTTCACACATCCCTGCAGATACCAGAACATTGGAGTTTGCGGCGTATTTCTGAGGGACTTGCCTCGCAGGTCAGCGCCCCTTATATTACCAGAATATGACTCAAAGCATTCAAAATGCACAGAGGTGTGCAGTCACTTTAGCAGGAGGTAAATTTCCAAGGGCGTGTAGATATTTAATCTCCAATCACTTTCAACACCACCAAGGTGATGATGGGCATGCCAAACGCAGAGCTCGATGTATTGGATGGGAGAAGGGCTCTGTAGCTGTTTCCCTGACATGTGCCATCCTGGAAGGTGCTAATCAAGAATGTGCTGCCAGAGTAGTAACTCCCCTGTATGGGGTGGGGCTGAGTGTGGGACTCCATCCAAGCCTCAGCAGGCTGGTCAGCAGGAGCAGCCAAGCCTGGGCAACACCAGGGAATGGAGCTTGCAGATGCAGTTTTTTATCAGCTGCTTTGGAAACTTGCTGCAATTTTAATAGCCAGTTCTAGCAAATTGGACCAGTTGTGCTTTCCTCAGCACAACCCTCTTGTCCACGGAGCACAGAGTGGAGAACCTCCAGCACGTGGCAAGGCTTCCACATGGCAAGGATGCAAGCCAAAGACCAGTGCAGCATGCTGTCGGTTCTGTTTCTAGTTCTGGAGAGTGATAAAAAGTAGCTAGCTCAGGATCCCTGACAAGCCCTCAGACCACATCTTCAGAAATCTCCTTCTGTAAATTTGGCATTTTAGGAGTATCACACGGGGGCCTAACTGAAACATAGCATAAGTCAGAGCAGCTCTGCTGAAATCCGCAGAGTTGCATCACATATCTCAGCTTTTGGGTTGTCCTGGAGCATTTTCCTACAACAAAAAATATGTGGAAAACATTATTGGTGACCATTTGCCTTATAACTCAGATGGCATTTTTATGAGGAAGGCCAAATTCGCAAGGATTATGTGTGCAAATAACAAGAACTGGAGACCTGGGATCCGATTCCTTGCAGCACTCTTCCAGTTTTATTGGAAGTGGCACATGTTTGGGTTTTATTATTTTTAGCACGGTAGTAGCACTATTACACTTGTCCATGCACGTAGCAAGAAACAGCTCAGCTGCAGTAGAAAGACTGGTGAAGTGATTTGCTTATGATCTCACTATAAATCAACAGCATCTTCTCCAGCAGACAACACTGCCTGCCCAATCCCATCTATTCTTCCTTTTGTCTACTCTTTTGCAAGACCAAGCAGAGCAAGATGCTCAATGCTTCTCCCTGCGACTTCTGGTTGTTTCTTAAAGGGGAGCAAGTCACTCCAGCTCCCATCTGGATGGTGGGTTTTATTTAACTATATAATCGTCCTATGCAGGCTTCCATTTCCCCACTTTTAACCTCAAATCTTTCCAGTTCCTTCTTGATCCTGCAAAAAACTTCACTCAGCCTTGTGTCTTTGCATGAGTGGAACAATGCCCAAACTATTTTCTTTACTCTTGACTCCACATTGCCTTGTTCTTCAATCCCACGCATCTTATTCTCTTTCCCTCGCGGTTATGCCTGTGCTGGTTTTTTTGGGACATCTGATCATTGTCAAAATCCAACTCTGAAGACATCAGATCAGGAACTAAGTCACTTCCACGTACTTCCAGGGTATTTTCCACTATTATAAGATAAGATAAGATATTCCACAGATAAGACAGTTAATGAGATTCACATAATGGTAGAATGCTCTCATTGATCATGAACTTCAGCTCTTTCCATCCTACATACTGGAACCATTTCACATTTATGTTAGTACAAAGTTATTTCTTTCATCTTCTGAGGTCCCAGACCTCCCAAATCCCACTTTTTTTTCTGGGATTGGCAGAAGTAGGGCATGCTACCAAGGCCATTCAGCACTTCAGTGGACCACACCTGAAAAGCTGGAGGTATCATGTACAACACAGGCAGGTTTTGATTTATTTGGCTCTATAAATAGAATCCCACCCAGTCCTCTTTTTGAAAAGCCCAAAAAGAGAAGAGAGTCAGGAAAGGTGTGATGACTGCAAATAATGCATTCTGCCCACATACAGAATTAACAAGGTTCAACTCAGATGTTGGTTAGATTTTAGATTTGCTGTGGCTCCCAGTCTATACAAATTGCCACGTAGACAGTAGAGAAATTTGATCTTCCTCATACTCAGAAATATTCCATTTTCTATGCAATAGGAGATTTGCATTAAAAGATTATAATTTTGAAACAATGAAGACATCTAACTCAATGCACAATTACAATTAAAGCGTAAAATTTGGAGGTGCAAGTGATGGCTTGGAAAATGATACAGGAAATACAATAATACCATTGTTTATGCTGCTGGTACACTTTCAGCTGGAATGTTATGTTTAGTTCTGGCCACCTTAACTCTAAAATAAGGCTACGGCAGAAGTAGACTCAATTTAGAAATAAGAGATATGATTATTAGAGTCCCAGTAAAGACTGAAAACACTGAAGATGTTTAATTTAGAGAGAAGGCAAATAAGATAACTTGAAATGTATGTGAGATAATTAAGACAAATGAAATAGTAAGCTTCTCCCATATCATATAAAACAGAAGAATATCAGGATCAACTTAAACCCCAATAAATTTAAACCTAAAAGAAGGAAGTAATTGTACAAACATTGGTCATTCTCCATTTGTAAACTGGGATGGTAATTTACCATGAAAGCTGTTTGGAGCAACAGATATACAAACAAAATTATTAACAGTAGTTAATTTGTGGAACTCGCAGCCATAAGGGCCAGTAAGACCAATTGTAAGCAAGGTTTAAAAGTTGTTTAGATACACATGGCCACATACAGACTATATGGACCATTGCTCTGTTCCAGCATCACCATTCTCAGTTATTCCTTGAAGAATTGGTATGCTTTGGTCTGTGCTCAGAAAGATGAAGAGCAGGGATGTAATGGGGAAAGGAGCTGTCCCATTAGCATCAGTGTGAGCCTGTGCCCGTGTCTCATTGTGTTTGCCCCAGGAGAGAGGTAACTAATACAGCTTGGTCAACACGTGTGATATTTCTCTTGTTAGAATGAAAACCGAGGCCCAGGATGCTACACAGTAACTCAGTCTGCAGAGATCAACAGCACTTCATTATCAAAGAAAGGAACTGGAAACTTCCCTTCACTGGTAAGGGGAAGCATTTTATTTCCGACCAATTTCCAAAGCTGCTAAAGTCACCTAGTGCCTTTGTATGGACTTCAGTGGATCTGGTCTTTAACTGACTCTGTTGGCTATGTCTGCAATACCTATTTAGTGTTGTAGTTGGGATATTTCTAAAATCCAGCTTGTTGTCAGATAGGTATAATTAAGGTGGAAGTTCAACAGCTATTCTAAGCTGCTTTTTCACATGCTCTTACCTTTTAAATTTCTATTTGGGCTGAAATTTCCTTTGCTCAGTCTGACGCAGAGGCGGCCCTTTTTAATTTAGCATGAACCTTTTTAAACAAAATTGGCAGAGCTGTTGTTAAGTTACCAAACTGTAAAGAAGGATCCATACACACACACACTTTGTGGACTCGTTTAGAATATTGTATTAAGCTATCTGAAATTTGTAGCTATGGTGGATAATTTCAGGATTTGTTATAACACAAGACTTAAAGATTGTCTTTAAAGTTTCTTTTGCAAGCTGATGAACATCTCCACTCCAAAAAGAAGAAATCAATGAAACTTAGTACCTGAAAAAGTCACTCTTGCCCCCATTTCATCTCACAGAACTCGCAGCCATCAATTCTCTAACGCAAAGTTTCTGCTGTTTTTAAAATGCAGAAAGTGATTGGTCCTTTAAAATGACATTTGGTTAATTCCAGGCCGCAGTTATTGCCCAGTTTCTTTCCAACTCAGCTACTGACAGTTTCCTTACTCCCTCTGTTTCCAGGTTCCATGCATTGCATGCAAGAAAAATCTCCAACTATCCCACTGCAAATGCCTACAAATCTTATCATGTTTCCAGTCCAAGCAAGACTTTAAGAAGGGAAACTCTAGCATGTTTCAACAACCCATTGCTAGGAAGATTGAGAAAATCCCCACTCCAGCACCCAATCAATACTATGTACAGAGATTTGGAAGGGAGGACAAGTNGACACTAGAACTAGCTGTAACCTACCTGGTTTGGGTACAGCTCTCAGGGTAGCTGCAACAGCCCAGAGCCTTGTGCAGGTACTTATACTGTCCCTGATGATTTTAAAGTCTGTGCCACTGTGGCCAGTTTGGCACCAGTATCTAAACGAACGAGCATGACGCTAGGTCAGGTATTTCCACGTGATCTGCTGTCTCACCTCTGACTGTGCTGTAGATGTACCCCAAGCTGTTGTGAACCTTGAGCACACATTGGGCAGTAACTCTTCAATACTAAGGGAGGAAGAATGCATCCTGGCCCTGGGACAGCAGCAACCCGTGTCCTTGCCACATCACTAGCTTTAATACTGAAAGACCCAGGAGTTTTCATCCCAGAAATCCAACCTGCCTTGGTTGTTTATAGGGAACTTCTGCCAAGAAGATCAAGGCAGGTGAACATTACATCTGTAACAGGCACTGGGTTTTGAGGTTCAACCTCAGAGCTGGGAATCAGGTCTGCATATGTACAGCTGATGTAACTGTGCCCTTCCACTTGCTGTGGAGCTGTGCCAGTTTATATCAGCTGAGGAGCTAGCCTTCAGGTTCAGTTCCTGAACCTCCTGCTGATTCACCCTTGTGTAAGTCACTTAACTGTTCTGTGCCTGATGCTCCACACCCATGCCATAGTGACCAGGCTTCTCCGGGGCGTTGTAAGCTTTAGCCTGCAGGAATTCAGAGCGTGTTCTGAGATATGGAAGATGTTAACAAAACACAAAGTGTTATTAACAATTATCAGATAGTTTATAATAATATATGCACAGCTAATGGACTTTCCTGTCCCTTCAGTGGTGTCTTGCTGTAGCTGTGATTACTTTTTTGGATTGTTTTGTTATTCTTTAGAAAATTTTTTTGTCTTTTTCTGCACAGCATGCCTGCATTGCAGCTGTTTCCTAGTGAGCTGTCCCCTTTTAAGCTGCACTTTAATGCTAGATACATCCAGTGTGTGGTGAGGCAGAGCATGTTGATTCTTTATAATATTTGATGAGTTTGCATAGCTGTTTAAGACAGAATGAAGATGACACAATTTAATAAGCTCAATAAGTTGCCACTCATCAGCTGAGACATCTTAACTGGCTGCGTGCATGTTCTTGAACCAATTAATGCTTTTATAAAGTAATTTGATACAGTTTAAACATCAGCAAAGGTGTTTTAAACACACGTCTTACTTCACAATTTGGGTGTGCAAAGAGCACACGTACAGAGTTACTGAGATTCAGCTGACATGGGTTAATCATGTCCGCTCACACAACCTATACAGTAAGACTGTGAACTTTCTTACAATGACTCACTCTGACTGACTATCTGCCCCAGCATGTTCTAAGTTGATTAAACTAGTTTGCAGGCCATAATTATTTTCTATATCATAGTATAATGGATTCGCATCATAGTATTTTTAACATTGTAAGAATTTGCTTCTGGGAACGGCCTTCTTGAATTAATCACTGACTCATGATTTACTGTAGGAGATAATATCTAACCTACAAGAAGCAGAACAGGAAACTATCTATTTAAAAGATGGCAGTGTTTGATAATTTATGACTATAGACAAAGAGACATCCGAGAAGATAAAGGCGGCCAGATCCTACAGTCTTTGCATGGTCACTGCTCTCAGGCAAAAAGGAACTTCTGTCTAGTAACTGGAGGATCTGGTTTTGAGGCAGTGACAGCTGAAAGTTGATGAATATTGGAGAAAAAATGAGTTAGAAACCAAAAAACAGTGTCCCAAGCTGTCCTCAAAGCTCTGGAACCCAACCCTATATTAAAATAAAGCCAGTTAAACATTATGACTACTGTAGGCATGTCACTAGCTGAAACATAAGGAAAAACCCATGGAAAAAGCATCAGTCTTTCTGTGTTTGAATCTTTTATGCAGGTTTCTTGCTACTTCCTCACTCTTGTGCATGAACTGGACTCTTCCACTCACATCAATGGATTAGCTTGACTGTTAGATGTTTTCTCTAACTAAGACTGATTAGAAAAAAGTCATTTTCTGCAGCCAACAATAAAAAGCTTTAAGTCCTGGAGCATGTTCCAGGAGGTTAGGCTTTATCTGGAGAATCTGAAGGATCTTTCCCTTTGTCCCATTCTACCGTGAGCTATTCTGTGACTCTGGGTAACTCACATAACCTATGGCATCAGGGGTTTTTTGACTCTGTCAAGAGAGCAATTCTCACTTTGAGTGCAAGGCTCCTTAGGAGCTATGGATGAAATGTGTTTCTGTGTAGAAGAGCTGCAGTGTGCACCAGGGCAGTGACTGCAGCAGGTAGCCAAGCGCTCCAGAAGAGCAGTGTGACCTGCTCCCCCAGGGACTTTTGGTACCTCTGTCCAAGTTAATTAGCTCGTGGACCGCTAGAAGGATAAGAACTATGCTGCACACTGAGCTTGGTGCAAGTTGCGAGAGGGCACAAACACTCCAGCGGTTATCTGCAGGCCTGAACAAACTAAAATGCAGATTCTTGAAGTCATCTTTAGCTCGAAGCCATCAGCCCATAGCCACAGAGACACCTGCTTTTCTCTGTAGTGCCTTCCAGGGGCTGCCACACAGACACCCCTTTGGTGTCTTGCCAGCACCGCCCCAAATTCTGTGTTCGGCTGGCAACTTGAACAAAACCCAACACAGAGATGACATCAGAGAAGTCCGGAGACAGCAGTTAAACACACAAAGCCACATTTGCTGCAAGAGTTTCAAATCCTCGGCATCTGTGTAAATGCAACCTTTACATGCTGGGCAGTCACAGAGACTTACCTACACTTGGTAAGTACTCCCAGATTTTGGCCCTAATATGCCTATAGTTGTATCATTAGAGTCACTCACAATGGAGACAACTGGATTTTAAATGTGAGCTTTCCTTTGTTGGTAATTACCCACAGGTAAAGTGAATTCAAAGGCATTCACAATCATAGAATCATAGAATGGTTTGGGTTGGAAAGGACCTCAAAGATCATCTAGGTCCAACCCCCCCTGCCATGGGCAGGGACACCCTCTGCTAGACCAGGCTGCTCAAAGCNTACTCCAGGTGGGGTCTCACAAGAGCGGAGTAGAGGGGCAAAAAATCATCTCCCTCGACCTGCTGCTCACACTTCTTTTCATAAAGCCCAGGACACGGTTGGCTTTCTGGGCTGCAAGCACACACTGCCGGCTCATATTGAACCTTTCATCCACCAATACCCCCAAGGCCTTTTCCTCGGGGCTACTCTCGATCCATTCCCCGCCCAGCCTATAGCGGTGCTTGGGATTGCGCCAACCCACGTGCAGGACCTTGCACTTGGCCTTGCCGAACCTCAGGAGACTTGCACATGCCCACCTCTCAAGCCTGTCAAGGTCCCTCTGGATGGCATCCCTTCCCTCCAGCATGTTGACTACACCACACAGCTTGGTGTCGTCAGCAAACTTGCTGAGGGTGCACTCCATTCTGCTGTCTGTGTCTCCGATGAAGATGTTGAACAGTGCTGGTCCCAGTACCAAGCCCTGAGGAACACCACTTGTAACCGGTCTCCACTTGGACATTGAGCCGTTGACCACTATTCTTTGAGTGTGACCATCCAGCCAGTTCCTTATCCACCAAATGGTCCATCCATCGAATCCATGTCTCTCCAATTTAGAGACCACAAGCCCTTTTTCTTTTTCTGAAACAGCCCTCTATGCATTTCTGCAAGCAAAGCAACAACGTTACTGGCCAGATAGTGTTTGTGTCCAAAGTCACAGGAGAATTAAGTTTGGAAAAATTTGGAAAATGGCCTTCTCCATGTAACTGAGCCTTGAGCTGGGAGGAAAGATGGTGCTGGTGATTTTGGTTCTGATTCTCCAGGGTGCAGAGCACCATCACACACAAATTCAGGTCACTCAAAGCTTCTTAAGGCATGTTAGATTTAAGTGGGTGTCGGGACACTAGTGAGTCTCCTTTCCAAGAACTGTGGGTAAGTCCCTTTGAATCTCTGCTGAGACAACCATCCAGAAACCATCCTGACAGTTTTGAGTAGCTGTAAGGAATCACTAGCACACTCCACAACTCAGTGTAAATGCCAGAGGCTTCAGAAGCCACATTAGTGCATAATGTACCAAGCTCCACCGTACTATAGCTGCAAAAGAAGTCTACTCCTGGCCCATTGCCTGGTGAGGTTTGGGACCTGGAGCATGGGGTCACATAGCTTTGTAGCTTATCTTACAAGTCACCACGTGTGAGTTCTCCTCCTGTTTATTTCATTCTTTAAAATTACTAATATCTCCATTTGTTCCTATGCTCAGGACAAAGTTTAATGTTGCCTTATCAGTGTCCCTCGAAATAGGCTCTGCCCAGGACAGCACTTTTTAAATCCAGAAGTGATTTCCCCACACAGTCCTGTTATACAGGTTCTTTCTCCTTCTCTTACACTCACTGAGTGATGCACTCTCTTTCCTCAGTGCCACTGCTGCAGCCTTGCTTGGTACTCACATCCCTTTCCTGTTTGTTTTGTAGGTCACTACAACACCAATGATTCCCTCATCAAGGTGTCTCCCAAGGGTACAACATCTTGCTGCAAGTCAAAGACCTCCCACATAACAAGGATGGGCAGATTTACTCCACAGCCTGCAACCTATTAGCCACATAAACCTACCAAGGAAGCAAAGAAAACTCCTTTCAGGTAAGTCCATTCCGGAAGACATGGCACTTTCACAGGACATATGAAAATATGTCAGATGGCAGAGTGATCCTGCAGTGTCCCACTATATCATCTGTTCCAACGTGGCCAGTTATTGCCACAGGTTTACAGGAACTGGCTCAGAGGTGGAAATGTTACCGTGCTCTACCTTGAAGGGGAGTGTGGGTTGATACCCTGGAGCAGTGTATCAGAGGTTCCTTTATCAGATGATCTCTCAGACATTTACAAACAGTAATTAAATACTGCACCACCCTGATGATGTAGGGGTAATTTCTTATCCCCATTTTACAGAGCAAGAAGCCAGAGCACACATGACCTGGAAAAAAGATCCTTCATATCCCAGGGAGAGGCTTTAAGCACTAGGCTGTGTTTCTTTTGCATTCCCAGTGCCTAAACTCACCCCTAGAGTAGCACACAGAGCATATAGAGTCAAATCTTGGAACCACTGGGTCGGAACCTTGAGGGATGCTTGTGGCTGCGCAGCAGCTCAAGGCACCTGATAGGTAAAACACAGGCATTTCCTCAGCCCCTGTGAAGGCTGGGAATTACAACTGGAAAGAGGCTAGTAAAGCTTTCAAGTACTTCCTTCAAGCAAGAACTGCCATTCCTACGTATTCCATCCTACCACTTCTTTCAAAGAGATTAAAAGGCATGACAGGAAACTCCCTTCTCCCAAGCCCTCCTCCCCCTTGGTATCCTTGTGAGAAGACAAATAAATCTGCCTATCAGCAAACTGTTCAAGTAAATTTATTGTCACCATAGAGTGACGATGCCTGGCCTAAGATTAAGATCAACAATAAATTCCTGACCATGGAAAAGAATGAGAACATGAGAAAGCCCATGACTCTCCTTAGCCAACAGGTGTATCTTTACTACATCTCTCAGCAGTTGTATCTTATGACAGGGGTTTTGTAAAAAGAGTGGGAAGCTGTAGGCAGGGAGGGAAGCAATGCCAAGTGGCATTTGATAACGACAGAGGGCTAGAGGAAAGGGCAAATTAACTATGAGGAGAGAAGATCACCAGTCGCTATTATCAGAAAACACAAAAAACACCCCACACCCAAGTGCTGGGGTTAGAGCCTGCTCCCTCTCCCATTTCAGTCAGTGCGAAAGAACGGGAGGAACTCCAAGCTGGAGTCACTTGGCATGGCTGTCTTAGTTTCAGCGCTATCCTGCTCTGGAGTAGCTGAGCAGCCAGCTCTCTACAGAGCCCAGACCACTGGTGAGTCTTTACATGTTAAAATAAATAAAGCAGGCTGTCTATGGTATTGCAATTGGACCCTGTTTTCCCCAGATCATTCCCCAAAGATTTTGGCTTAGGACTATAAAGCATCCACCTCCCCAGGGTACTTAACAGAAACTACAGCTTTTATTTCCAGACATAAAACCCCATAGGTGTGGGACAAGTTCCTCACATTTCTTTCTCCTGACAGACAGAAAGCTCTCATCCCACTTTGTAAAGACTCTCCTTCACCTGAGCAGTACAACCTCGTGGATTACAAAGGGTCTCCAAGCAGGATTGTTCAAGTGCTGTGTTTGGTTCAAACACAGGGTGATAGACAGAGGCAGATCCCAGGAAGGGTTCCCTGGGCCAGTTGAAATAAGAATTGTTCTGAAGTACTCCTCACTACTAGAGATAGGAAGACACAAATGCGACTAAGGGCTATTGCCCATTCAACAGGGAAAAAAACCTGAAGCACAGCAATTAGCAGAGCTCACCCGCAAAGGCGTGTGGACACCCTAAGGCACCTGACTCAGTACCACATGGCACATAGGACCTTTTGTGAACTGGGGATAGTAGGTTTATGGTGAGCACCAAGTGTCTAAATCCTTGTAAGATCAAAGCATAGTGTCTCCTGACACCTTTAGATGGGCTAGTATGATCCAAAGGGCCACACAGCACCACAGCAGAAGCAGCACCAGAGTTCTGACTACCAGCTCTTTGTCCAACTTGCTGGTCCATATTTTACAATATTATTTTTAAAGGCAAGACTGAAAAAAAAAAACCATGTTTGCAATGTAAAGGCCATTAAAGCATCACTGACTGTCAGTGTGTTCGAAAAACAGGTTCTGTGAGTTGTGGTGCTGTTGGTACAACACACATTTCACCTGCAGTATTTTTCTATTTGATTGGAAGAGAGGAGCACTTGCAGGGCAAGAGGAGAAAAAAAAAAAAACAAAACACATGCCGCCTTAGAGTAGAGAGCCCCATGCCCCAACTGGAGAGCAGCATTACAGAACACCTCAGCATGGTCTCCTTGTTTTATACCCCTCTGGCTGTCCTGGCCTCCATAGGCTTCACTGGAGCTTTCCTGACATAAAGCCAAGTGAAATGGTAGAAGAAACACATCCTGCAGCTTGTAATCAGGAAATGCCTGGGGAAGTGGGAGCAGGGACCCACTCTCAGCCAGTAATGGGTTAAACACCCCACACTGACTTACAGACACCAGTCCCTCCAGCCAGGACCAGTGGGCAGCTGCCTCCCCCCTGCACGCAAGGAGCAGGGATGAGGTTTGACTCTCTGTGATTGACCTTGGTCAGAGAAGGGCAGATACAGTCACAAATCCTGCTGTGGTCTGCCTGTGCTGAGCAGTTCTCTACTGCATGGATACAGAGCTGGTTGTGGGGTGGAGGTAGGGCTCAGCTCAGCCTGGGCGGATGATGTCCCTCAGTGCCCCTTGGCTAATTGTTGCCAGGCTCAAATAATATAATTTTTTCAGTTAGTCACACTCATATTTCTTGCCCTGTTTATTTCTTCTAATATTCTTAAGTCATTCTGGGAGGTTACTGAAGGTCTGGAAAAGCAGACAATAGCAATGCTGCTATTATTTCTAGCATTTGGACGTAGCCAGCTGCAGATTTCGTACCAGCCACAGACAGCGAGAGGGTACGCTGGTGCCATGAGTCCCTCCAGAGCCCTTGTGGCAGCAAAAATGGGATAATGGGCTTTTCTGGAGCCATGTCCAGCTCATACCCCAGACTTGCAATGTACCACGTGAACATGCCAACTCCTGGAGAGCTGTTCTGCTGACTAAGCTGGGACGAGATCCACAGCCAATGTAAATCAGTCTGTTTCAGAGGAAGGAACAGAGCTGGGCCATTTTATTCATGCTGAAGATCTGGCCCAGAATTGTTAAGGATGGCTACCAAAATCAATTAAAGAGGAAGGGAACAGGCTAGCAATATCTTCTGCAGATGGTAGAGAAATGCCATCTTTCATTTTCCTCATTTTTTTTATGCCAATTTGATTAGAAACCCAATGCAATCCCATGTCAGTGCATGAAAAGGACAAGGGGACACCATCACCACAGACATAGCCATCACAAAGCAGCAGGTTTATCAAAGGCTGGTTATCCAGCAGCTGTTGAGGTCTGAGCTTTTTGGAACCAGGGTCTCAGTGTTTTCAACAGCTCTGGGTAATCCCTTGCACAGGAGTGACAGTCAAATGTACAATCAAGACACCCTTGACACACTCAGGCTAGCCCAACGTCTGTGCACACCCAGTGGTAGCACTATAATTCTATGGCCAAGGGCATCTTTGCAGCTGAAGAGACCAGGATGTTCACACAGGCTGGGGGTTTTAGTACCAGTCTCATCAATTAGAAGTTTAGTTACACAAACCCCAAGGAAACAGGTGAGAAAGCAGAGTGAAGAGGACCCCCACTGACTGTATTAAAGCTTTTCACACAGTGAGAAAGGTGCAGGCAAGGTTTGATTTTCCTCTGTCTGATCCTCTCCAATACCCAACACAGCACCTCCAATACAATGTGCGGGTGTCCCAACAGAACACAGGATGCTGGTTTTCCCTTTATAGCGATGGAGAACCACACCACACACCCCAAGATCCTCGGCTGCTTGGTTGATGATGCAAGGAATGAATAAGCATGAATAAAGACACAGAAACTGGGTGTTATTTGTAGAAGTGAAGAGCAGAGCCCTCCACCCAGTGCTGTGGATACCAGAGCTCTTGCACAACTCAGCTCACATGCTGCTACATTTCTCTTTTTTTATGCATCTATCATTGCAGGTGCTGGTTCACCCAGACAAAGCAGTTGGGAAGAGGCATCCAGAGCAGCAGAACCCGAATGCCAAAGCAGGGTTCCTCCAACAGGACTTCTGCCAAGCTCTGCAAAGCACACGTTAGCTCACAGTAAGCCATCCAGTCCTCAGGCTGGCTGATAGTTCAGCAGCTAATTAGCGGTACTTGGTATTGTATATTGAAAGATGATCATTAGCTAAGGTTGACTGAAAGTTTTGTAGATGTTGAATAATTACTACAATTAATGGGCGTTGCAAAAAAAACCCCTTTTCTTGTGCTTTGATCTGATAAACCAAAGAGAAAAGAGGTGCCGGAGACTGAGCAGACCCACAGGAGATGTCACCCTGGCGGGGAGTCCTTTCTTATTGGGGTAGAAATACGTGAGAAGGTCAGCGTGGGCAAATCCTGCACCTTGGCCACTTGCTGGCTCAGAGGATGGACGCTGGGTTTGCCATGCAGCAGAACACGTCACACCTCCATGGTGTGGGCCCTCCTTCAGGTACATTTTGCAAGCTAGTTGACTTGAGCATTTCTGACTGGAGTCAGCACAAACTAGCTGCCGACTGTCCAGAGCAGACACTGCTCCAGAGGAAACTGCTCTCATTTGTCAGCACGAGCCCTTTGCAAAACACAACTGGGTTCATACTTTCACACGACCTTTGTTCGCTCAGAGGTGAATTGCCTTCATCACTTGTATCTTAATCTTCAAAAGGAACTGGTGGGCTCCGGGCAAAGAGTCAGGAATGCTTTCGCATATTTGAGAGCTCTGCTTTACGCAACTTCTACAGCAACTCGTCTTTGCTGGAAGGGATAAACGATACTGAGCCAGTCAGCAAAACACCCACCCTGGGCAGGGGTGGCAGGGGGCGGTGACTCTGTCTGCTGTTACGCTGGTGTGAATCAACTGGTGTTTCCCTGCACACGGTGGAGTTACCATGATTTAAAATCTGACAAAGTCAGGATTACCCTGAACCTGCACAGAAGAAGTACCTGACAAGAACTGAAAGCGGGGGGGAAGTTGTTTGTGCCACGCAGACACACGTCACTCCAGCCAGGGCAGTTCTCACCCTGCAAAACTTAGGACAGGTTTGTAGCCAGTGTGACAGGGACCACTGTAAAATCCAGCAAAATTCATCACTGTTCTGCTGGGAATCTAAAGTTACCAGTGACATGATTTTTGCTGTTGTAAATTAGGAGTAACACTACTAGGACCAATGGAGTTAGACTAGCGTAACCGAGAAGAAAAACAGATGGGTAGAGCTGTGTTGAGACTGGTAGGAAGTTACCCCCAAAATCAGACCTTTAGAACAACTAATTGAGGGACAAGAGGTCACCAAGAGCCCATAACATTGCATGCACACACGACCCCCTCAGTTACCTGCAGCCCTCCCAGATCTGTACTGCAGGGCAGAGCACGCTGCCTCCGCTACCAGGGGTTTCCCCAAGGCCCCAGCTGCTGCCAGGACAATGGCAGTTCACAGGGGAAGAACACTAGCACTGTGCAGACACCTGGTGAGAGCCATCAGGGTACTCCCGGCTCCATCCATCTGCTGTTGGTACCAATTCCTTGTGTCCAGGCCTCTCGGGCAGTGCAGAGGACACAGTGCTTCCTCTGAACCACCTACTGCCTTGTCTGGGGCCTACTGCCTGGAGGGGGGGCTGGGTGCTCCTTCTCCCACTGGCAGTGGGAAACCTCTGTTCTTACCTTAGCAGCTAGCGCTTGTCTACGTGGTCAGGCAGGATCAGTTCACCCTCCCTGGGATGAGCCACGTGCACGGAGTCCTGCTGCAGAGATCGCCCCAAGAAGAGCAGAGCTCCCACACCCATCTGACACATCAGGGTGACGAGGGGATCTGTAGGTTTCACAGCCATTGACACTGAGCACTGGGGGAGTCTCAGTGTGCTTGTTCTTAACTGGAGCCAAAATTCTGCTACAGCAAGACTGTAGGCACAACCTTGCAGAACTAACACTGAATAAGAGAAATCCTGCTGAAGAAGGAGTTTATGATATGAAGATGAGGGAGTGCAGAGTACTGGGAGAGATCTTTAAAGGTTGATAAGCCTTCAAACTCATCGGAGCCTCATCTTAGAGGCCCTCCTCATCTTGATAACAACACTTAAGTAATCCAAAATTCACCAACCTGATGTGTTTCAGCATTTCAAACCCCCTTCCCAGTGGGAGTAGAGCTGCTCACTCTTCCCCAGTCACGGGACTCAGGCATCTCTCTGACATGGACAGGAAAAGCAGAGGATGAAAATGAGGGAGGAGGGAAGTCCCTGCAGGGCTTCCCTTGGTGGTTTTTTACCTAACCGGGAAGCAGCTGCAGACAATTTTAGCACAGGGCCAAAGAATTAGTAGCTGAGAGGTAGCACATGTGGGGAGCTTAAACAGCCAGTGCAGCACATGACAGAATGTAACACCGCTTCTGTGACAAAACAGAGGCTGAGCTGCTCCTCTCATAAGCAGAAGTAAACCAGGGCACTGCTTTTTTGACTTGTGCAAAATTTCACCAAATCTGTATCATGTAATCCCTCCATCAAAGGCATGTGCCTAGAACTGCTCAGTAACCTCCGCCTGCCCGCAGCACCGTGACTGCATGTCTGCTCCAGCTGGCAGAGAACCAGGAGGGAGCCCAGCGTACAGGAGGGGAGGGTTTAGGAGGAGGTGGGAGCAATAGCTGCAGAGGCGAGCAGATTGGCAGCGCTTGCTGTTTCTCACCCCTTCTCAGACAGACAAACTCCTCGTGCAGTGCGAAACCAACCCTGAGTCCTTTCTGTGCCTCTGAGATTGCCTCCTGGCCTGGTTCCTGCCTGGCCCTCCCCAACTCCAAGCTGCAGAGCTAGGTGAAAACAGTTTGCTTTCCATCTTTGAACCTTTATTACTACGGAATATCCAAAACAACAAAAAAAACAACAACACAGTTACAAAAGGAGTTCACGGAGAAATGTGAAGCAGCCTGTGTTTGAAATGCTCTGTGTCACTGTACTGAGTCAAATATAAAATAATGCATATTTATACATATATAAAATATAAAAGGAACAATACATCAGAAATGTATAAACAAGGGCTATGGAGGCCTTCATGGTATTTACAAGACATACGGTGGGTGGGGGCCATGGGAGCAGGCAGTGTCCGTTCAGCAGTGAGTTCCAAATGCACCTGTGAGAGTCTCTGTGGACAGAGAGAAGCTCGGAGCTGGGCTCAACCCCACTGGAAATGGTTTGAAGGTTCTGCACGACTGGTGGCTTGGGGGGAAGCCAAAGCCCAGGGTCGGATCAGTCATGGGCCAAGGCAAACCGCGAGCAGAGGCAGTCCCTGGCCTCTTCCCAGGCTCTGACAGCCATGTTAGCGTACCTTTGTATTCCCAGCTGTGAAACAGAAGGTCAGGCCCATCGCCAGAAGGGAATAAAATAATAATAATAATAAAAAAAAAATAATAAACTCAACAGAGAGAAGTTCCATGTTCACATCGATAACAGATCTTCCAAGCAGTCTCTGGCCCGGAACTGCAAGGCCGAGGCCCTCCCCAGAGGCAATGTATTCAAGTAATGGCAACAAGCTGAGGCACTAGGCTGCGTTCTGTTGCGTCAAACTTGCCGGCCTTGAGAGAAGTCCCACTAAGTGCTGCCTATGGCTCTTTATAGCTCCTTGAGGATGATCTGGAACTTGTCCTCTGCTTCCACCATGTCCAGGAGAAAGGCCATGTGGTTGCTGTAGTGCTGGATGATGTTGTTGTCCATGTTCACCAGGATCCTATAGGAGAGGGAGAACAGCTGGGTTAGATGTAGCACGTGAAAGGGTTTGTGGAGCGGTCGGGAGGGATGGACGTTATTGCACACCAGCCATGGACTGGGGATAATATCACTGACAAAGCCTTGTGGCACAGGGGTGGCCCTCTCCGAAATGTCTCCACACAAAATTCCCATTAAGAATTGCCTTTACTGCCCTGTTACTGATCAATTGCATTATTGCAGTCGTGCTCCTTGCTGCCTGCCAGCCAGGTGGGTTGGCTGGTGCCAGGCTGCTCTGGGAGGCACAAGAAGGCACCGCAGTGTCCCCCTTACCCAGTTTGAGTGGCTCGGCCCCTCAAATTAAAGCAATGATACAACACAAAAAAACCCTGCAGAGCTTTTCGCAATTCTACCCTCAACATGCCTAGGCCCAGCATTTGCTACACAGGCAAATTAATCTGGATTATGGCAGGGTGTGAATTTAGAGCAGAATTGCTCACTCCTCACTTCTTGCCTGGGTGCTTTTAGGGGTGCATTATTCTGAACAAGCTGAGACTGCTTTGGGACTAGATGGAAGCAGTTCGGAATAGGATTCCCTCCTCCTATCCAGGACAACCTCCCATGCAGATGTGCCCTGAGCACTGCCTGAGAGCCCTTTCTGCGAGGAACACACGCAAGCAGCCTGAGCATAAGCAGCCAGCGGCAAATTCCTGCCTGTGCTCAAGGGCACTCCTCCAACCCTGCCGCAGCGCACACAGCTTCGCTGACCTGGAATCAATTACATGAAGACATGGGGAGAAGGAAACATCTCAACAGCTGATTTAAACCTGAGGCTGTGGTTCTGTGCCAGACAAGAGCCCCCCTCGTTATTGTAAAGGCAGTAACGGGGCAGCTTTGCATCACCCTGCTCTGTTCCCATAAATCAGATGTAAAATCTGTAACTGTTTGGAGGAAACAAAGAGAACAAATTATCTTTCTTTGCAGAAAGCACATCCCCTCCAGGTTCCTGCTGGTGTCATTAATGGGGCAATAGTATTAATTGTGCAATGCTCCACAAGCCAAGATTAAAAACAAGAAAAAGAAAAGGCTGAGCATCTTACAAATCTAACAGTTGAACAAGCACAAACATGGGCTGCGCTGTCCCTGCAGGGAATACCTTGGAGGTCAGTGCACCACACTGGGTCGCAGCGACTGTCCTGCCCGCGGGATTGCAGCACGTACGGGCAGGCTCGTCACAGCCCTGGCCCAGCGTGCCCAAATTTCAGAGGTGAGGGTGGGAGCTCTGTCCCCACGTCCAATCTGTTCTGGTGTGAGCTTTGTCCCCAGGCTCAACACCACGCTGCCTTTCAGCAGACACAAAACACTTCACCAAGAGAATATTAATTCCGTCACAGCACAGTCATAGAATAGAATCATAGAATCATAGAATCATCTAGGTTGGAAAAGACCTTTAAGATCATCAAGTCCAACCGCTAACCTAACCTTGCCATCCCACCACTAAACCATGTCCTCAAGTACCTCATCTATCCTTCTTTTAAATACCTCCAGGGATGGGGACTCAACCACCTCCCTGGGCAGCCCATTCCAGAGCCTGACAACCCTTTCTGTGAAGAAATTTTTCCTAATGTCTAACCTAAACCTGCCCTGTCAGGGAAGGACATCCCACTCAATGCAGCGGGGGCTGAGACATGGGGGCTGACACCATCCAGGGATCTTCCCGATGGATCATAACCATCATGGCTGCATCTCACCTCCTGGCACCAGACAGGAGTGGTGCTGGGGCTGCCTGGGAGCAAGGGGCCCAGAGCCCCAAGTCCAGGGAGTCTGGCCCTCCCAGAGAGGCAGTGTGGACCTCAAGGGTGGATTCTCACAAAAAGCCTTGCAACAGACCTGCCCCAGTTATCTCTGGCTATCGCAGTGCAGGAAGCCAGAAAAGTCACCTCTTGCTACCCTGCTTCCATCAGATTTCTCAACCACAAAAGATTCAAGGGAGTGTTGATCAGGAATCTGAGCCCTGTATTGTTTTTCCAGACCAAACCTCACCAAGATATGAAATTAGTTGTTATTGCTCTTGAGTCACCCTGAGACTAAGTTCATGTGAGTGAGCTCATCACACTGAGGCGGCCCATGGCTGACAGTAGGTCCTCACCTGCTCTAAATCCAGGTAGTACCACTGAGCTTCACTACTTTACACTAGATGGAGATCTGACCCTCAAGCTGTAATTACCAAGAGAGGATTGTTTAGGGTGGAGCAACAGGATAAAATTATTCAAAGGAAAATTAAATTTGGAGGAGCAGGAAACAGTGTCTGACCCTGCCATCTCGTAGACTGCAGAAAATCTTGTATGTCCACCCCACTTCAGCAATAACCTATGGCATCAGGAATGTCCAGCTTTCGTTAAACTGGGTGTCAAGTTTATTTTTTGTTTAATTTCCATTGCCTTTTCATTAGATACCTCTCTGGTTGTCCATTTTGGGGAAGAGATGGAAAGGACATCTGCCTATTTTCCCTCCCAATCATTATTAAACAACATTTACTCTTATCAGATCACGTAATGAACAAAGACAAAGCAAAACAAAGCATAGGTGGCCTCTCCCCTGATGCAGTGCCATTTCCTGGTCCACCTGCAAACTCCTCAGTGCTTGGATCTCCCTTGTGGCAGATGCTCACAGTCAGCTGGTTCAGAGGAGCTGCCATCATGATGGTCTGATGACCTGTGATGGCCACAGCACAAGCCACCACCACAGCTGACACACCCAAGTTTTGGCTCAGTCCTGAAGCTGTAATAATAAACTCACACACACACACACGCCCCCCTGTCCCTCACAGTCATTCTTTGAGATCAGACTTGAGGCACTCTCTGACTGAAGGGGTACAGGACAACACTCTCCTGTGTCTGTGTTGCTCATTTTCTTTGGAGAGAAAATTTCCATTTCTGGGGCTAGTGGATGAGCAGTACTCAACAGCACTGAGGGCCCTGAGTTCGGGAACAGGCATCCTCTGACAACTTCGGATACCTCGCTATGGCTCATCCATCACCTTAAAATTAGGACTGTATCTAAAATCCCTCCTAAATGGGGAAAGGTTGCTCAGCTGTGGATTTAGAGGTGAAGGGGTTGTAACAGCTTCCCAGTTCAGTGACTCCATGCCACAGCATGGAGGAGAGCGCACTGCCTCTCCCCCTCCAAGCCTCACCTTAGCTCTGTTCCCCTTGAAGCAAACAGGCAAAGTCCCATGGGGATCACATTATGGTGACACCAAATGAGTTGGAAGATCCTATCCGAGGAGCTTTAAGACTTTCTCATCTCACTGTCACCAGAAAGCAAATGTAGCAGCAGAGCTTTGGACTAATCCTCAGCTCCAAGGCCTCTGTTCCCATGTTCTGTTACACAGACGGCCTCTCTGGGGGGCTGTGCTGGTGAGAACAGCAGGGCTGCGTAACATGGGCCTGGCATCAGCCTTGCCTTTCTGCCTGTCTCTCCCCATGCTCAAACTCTGGACCAGGGCCACCAACAACAATGACTTCATCTCCCAGGCAGTCACTGCTGCTTGCAAAGCCTGATTATATCTTGCTCGCTCACTCTGCAAGAAGGGCTCTGGATTTAGCTTTATGAAAATAAGCTTGGGAGTTTATGAGTCGTTCCCTTTCCATCAGCTGAAGGGAGAACTCACTGCCAGAGATAGAGATGGCTCAGAGCAAGTTCTTCAGTCCAAAAAACATTTCTGAAAGTGGTGCTTGGCTCCACATCAAAACCACCGCCCTCCATGGAAGACTCAGTGGCTGGTCCTCAGCCCATTCCCTGTCAGCCATAGGGGAGATCCACACAGATCAGTCACTAATAAACACAACATTGACATCACTTGAGAAGCCATTTCACACTTCCTGCCAACCTTAGCTGTCACCCCCTGTAGAGCTACACCTGTCTCCCAGCAGCGTCCGAGTGTCTCAAGTGAGACCTGCATTTCCATACCAGGGGTGCCCCAAAGGGTCTGACCCATCACCTCCCAAATGAATGTGAAGGTTCCTTTTGACCTCCCTGGACTGGGGATGGGATAGCAAGGCTGGAAACAGACACTGCCCTTTCAGATCTCCCCTCTTCTCCACTCGGGCTGCCCATGCTCTCATTCAGCCAGTACCATCTCTTTCTGAGCCAGGAATATTTAGGCACTTGGTTTGGAGACGCAAACATTTCTACCTCTCTGATGGCAGTAAGATAAGTTCTCTATAACCTCAGGCTTTTAGACCGGACACAAAGGAACACCCATTAAACTACCCAAACAATTCCTCCTTCATCCAACTTCCTTTCCTTGGGAGACTTTACACTCCAAACAAATATAATACAAACAAGCATTATCCCAGGTCTTTAAAGCCCAGAAAGATCCAAGTTTTATATGCTCCAAATAGCAGACTCACATGGCTGTACTTTTTATTATCTTGTTAAAAGGCTATTTCAGCCTATGGCAGGGTACCAAAGAGAATGGGGTTTTAGAGGCACAGCATAAAAGCAGATGAGAGATTAGCTTACCCTCTTTTGCATTTTTTGTAGACTTTATAAATGCTTTCTTCAGGAAGCCCATATTTTTCTGAAATCTGTGAGAGAAAACATGGCAATTCTTTATACTTGTAAAATGAAATTCCAATGATAAACATCAAAGGTAACACTGAGCCAGGGGGATTCAGCAGCAAAGGATCCCCCCTTTCTTTTACTCAAGAAAAAAGGTCAAAGCAAGGATCTGAACAGGACAATGTGAATGTGTCTGTGTCTTGCAGTGGGCAGATGGGCAGGCTGCAGCTTGGCCTTGGTTTTTCTTTCTGACAGCTATCGCCAGGTCAGGAACCCTTCATTTTCTTTCTCTCGTTCCCATGCCTGTTGGGGGCTTGATGCTTCAACCTGCCGGGCACAGAGCGCGCTGAGCTTTGCCTTTGCTGATGCACACAAAGGTGAGAGAAACTACAGAAAGTGTTTGTATCTGCTGTGGGTGCATCCAGCTGCAGCTTTTGCTTAGGTTTTAGCTGACTGGCAAAGCTTTCTGGCAGACCTGTCCTAGGCAAGTATAGTTATGGTCTTGGGATGACAGGAGTTTTGTAGCTTTTTCACAAGCATTTTCTGTAGAGGTTTTTTTTACCGTTTGGGGTGAGGGATGGGGGAGAGAGATGGCAAAGAATCCTCTGTGCTGACATTTTTCAAACTTTCTATTTTTAAAAGTTTGTAAAACCAACAGAGCTTAAAGTGCAGCCATAAAGCCACCCCAAACCTGGAAGGTTTGTTGTTTGTTTCCTTCCCCAGCAATCTCCAAAGAGAGGTGGGTTATCAGAGGTGCTGCTGATAATCATCACAGAAATATGTCTGTGTCTCAAACACAACACAGGGAATTCCAGCATGAGGCCGGAATTGGCTTCAGATTGCACATCTACAGCCTTGAGAATGGAAAGGGTGTTCCACAATGGAAAATATGAATGTGTTGTCACAAGAGAAGACTTACATTATGATCCGAACAAAACATCTTGCCATGAGGAATGTTCTTCCCCACTGCAGCACTAACAACACGCAGCCCATACTAAGAGCTGTGGGTAGAATTCACCTGCTCCTCACAATTTCCATTTCCATTCTCAAGAGAAAGCAGACATGAGATCTAAGCAGTCTTATATCCAGCTTCCTATATACCAAGTACCATTGCCCTTTTGTCCGCAGTTTGTTCATGTGGCACAGTTTTTTGATAAGACTTACAGCTGTCCTGAGGCCCTGGAGATCTGGTGTCTTCAACATGAGAGCATCAAACACTTCCTCTGACTCCCTCCGCACATACAACAAGACTGAAAGAGATAAAGCACAGCACTGAATCAGGGCTCCTTACGTCATGCTCTCAGAGTGATGTGGCCTCACATAATTCAAGATTCAAGGTTACTTGAATCAAATGAGACACTACATTCAAGAAGAGTCCCCATCCCAGGGGTTACCTCTCAGAGGATCTTCTTCCTTGGTTTGCTTTGGAGGTATTGGGTCAAACTCATCTGTGAATGAGGCACCACTCCGTTTTAAGGGCAGCCTAAGAAAACTAATCCAATTAGTCTCAAGAGGACAGAACAATAGCAGTGAACAAAACAATTCCAGCGATCGAACTTTTGATTGAACAACCAATTATTTCAACAAACATCCAGCAATTAAATATCAGTTCTGTAATTACAGCACCAGAGTGTCTGCCAGAGTTGCAACTTCCTGTCTAATGCACACAGGGACCTCAGTGAGTGCAGGGAGTGGTTTTGGTATCACATCATAAACAAAAGCCTTTTGCACCTTCATGTCATTGTTTCTTTATTGCTATCACTAGACAGTGGATCAAGCCCATGGTAAATGCTGGTTCTCTGCACTCTAGACACATTACAAATGTGATTTCTACTTCATTCCAGTTTATTTTACAGCAGTGTCTGCCTCTGGTTACTTGAACCCTTCAGTGATAGTTCTGTGATCTTTTTGTTCTCTCTTTCCAACAGTGTCTCGATAAGAACAATGGGACGGTCAGGGACCAGACTCATGTTGGAGTGGCTCACTGGTAGGGAAAGAAAAGTATCTGTGTTTCTGCATCAAGTCCATTCTAGGCCAAAGTTTAACACGTATTTTGACACTCAAGGGCTTCAGGGAGACACTGTGCTGTGTTATTTTGCACCTGTAGGTATATGCTGCCTATGGATATCAAACAGCCATGAGATACCCAAAGAAACAGAGCAGCTGATGTACGGGAAATACAAACTGCTGCATTCTTACCTGTTTGCAGAGTTGGGAACAGCAGGAGGGAGCACCTTGAAATGGAAAGGAAACATCGATCTTTTAGTTTGCACAGTGTCACTGTGTGCCAATGAAGCTGGGGCAAGGGAATATGGGCACATTTAAAACATGATTTTCCCTCCTCCCAGTCCATCATTTTTCCTATGCAATTAAACCCAAACATCTGTATGTGTTTCCTAGATTAAATGAAACCTGATATAAAGAACTTATCCAGATTCTCCCCCTCCATCTAGAAGAGACCTGAACACACCACTAGCTAGACCCAAAAGCAGGTCAAATCTCATACCCTGCCTCGGATCAAGGACCAACTTTCTCAGTGGGTTCTTTGGTTGTAAACCAGATTCTTCCAGTCCCCGTTTTTGACGCTGACGCATCAGTACAGCAGCCACTGCAATAGGATGCTACATAATTGTCACGAACTGAGACAGTTGTTTCTTGAGGGAACACTGATGAGTTCTGAAGGATGCTAGGTCTAGATTTCCTCAAGCTCAAGGGGATAGAGCAGGGCAAGTGGGAGATGTCCCACACACACAGGGACTGATATGGTCACATTTTTCTATAGCTTACTTTCTGCTGATATTTTTGCTACCACTCCAGTGCTCTGTGGAAGCTGCAGATGATACCTGTGAACCATAGGAATATCTGGCTGGAAGGAACCTGGAAAGGTTATCTTGCCCATCACTGTTGCATGACTATCTAGGCCGCTCCTGACAGCTACGTCTTCAAGTTCACTACATTTCCACAGAATTGTGGTTTGGTTTTGCTTTTTACATAACACAAGTCACATCTGGGGAGCTGATCAGTTTGGAAATGATGGGGGTGACAGATGAGGGCAAAAGGTTGGTTGTTTTTTGAAGGGACTTACCGTGCCACACCTCTGCAGGTTTGAAAAATGGACGTTGGGGATAAACAGGACTGGCTGGGTTTCGAGGTCAGTCTCTGGCCTCAGGAGCGTGATTTCATTCCCTCTGAAGCCAGACAGCAAACAGCCTTTCAGACCTACAAATGGAAAGTCCAGTTCATCTCAGTTCAGATGGCAGTTTAAGAGGCAACTACATGCAGAGAGGAGAAAGTGCCTGCCCAAGGTCTCCCAACAGAAATATTAGAAAAAAGATGTGACCCTGCAGAACCAGACCTACATGGCTCGCCCAGTGCTCTCTCCCCTAGGGACAACTCCCTGCCAAGACCCCAAGACAATTCAGGAAGGTTGGTTCGTATTAATAAAGGGCTTCAATAGTCTTGGTAGGAGACCAGGCAATGACCTGACTGATGAGCTATTTCTGAATGGTGCTGACTTCATCAGGGTTGGAAATACCCAGGGCCAGATCTTGTGGAAGTTAACGGACAAGCCTACATGGATTTCAGCACACTTCGGATTGGGTAACAAACACTAGCACTGACCATTGTTATTGGAGTCCAGGCATTTTCCTTTCCTTCTGAACTGTTTCCTTTCATCATCCCGCATTTTCCTCTCTGCTCCCTGTGGGGAAGATAAGGCAAAAATTAGGGCATTGACAGTTCTAACATTGGCAAGAGAGGGTTTACTGGCCATCTCTGGGAGGTAAGCACATTGAGGTAAAGGCAACCTTTTTCAAAAATGCTCATCTGAGAGACCTTCTACAGGCCATCCAGAACTTTCTGATACTTATAAATTAAAAAAACAAAAATAAAATTTGCTTTTAAAAATGAAAAATGCTGACAAAAACAGCTGTGAGAAATTTTTCCATGGGAAGATATCTGATGCTGGGGAAGAACCTCTAAGGAGATTCTCATCTCTTCTGCTATTTAAAAATTTGTCAAAGACAGAGTTTGTTATGACGCACAATCCCATGTAGGTCTGATATGGGGAAAACTTTCTAATGACCCTGTTCTACAAAGGTCTCAGCAGTGCAGACACATCCCTGCTGTCCCGTCTCACTCAGCTGAGGGGACTAACCACCTCTATTCTTCAGTCCTGACCTCTAGGCTGGTCTAGACTCTCAGAACCTTTCTGTTTTTCTATCCTGGAGTCACTGGCCATCAGTTTAAAATTCTTCCTGGACAACCTGGTGGAAAAGCAATATTCTACCTTATCACAGAATATCTTGATCTGGCAGACGGCACGGTGCACCAGCTGGCTGGTTCCGTTGCCATAGTCGTAAGTGTCTATCTGGAGGTTGAGCGGGACACCTTTCACTCCTTTCTGGGAGGAGAAGTCTGTGCTCAGGCAATTCACCCCAATAAATACCTGAAAACAGAAACAGAGATTGGTACAGTTTGTTGGTGCTGAAAACATTATTCTCAAACAGCAACAAGAGCAGTGGGTAGGAACAAAAGCAGCTACTGAGACATCCTTCCAACCCTCCCAGCATCAGCCAGGGATGTGAACTCTTGGTTTCCCACCTGAGCATAACCACAAGTCCTTCCACACCTATTGCAGCTCTCCATCTCTTCATTAACACTCAGGCTATCCACTCCCACCAGCTCAGGCAAGCATCAGACCAGATGCAAAGGCTGCCTGGGGATGTTCTTGCTGATATTTCTGATCTTGCATTTGAACAAGGGACCCTCAGATAGCAATGCCCTGGAGGAAAGGAGGAGGGCTAGACTACAGCTTCAGGAATTACAAATCATTGCTGCTAGTTAAGTAAGTATTCATCACACACTGTTCTCCTTTATCACTGGGATGGAGTTACCTCCAGTGGAAAGTTTTGCAGAAAAGCTGAGCACAAATCTAATCCACATTGTATCTCCAAATTACAAACTCATTTGTGTGAATTGAAATTTCCTCTGGACTCTAGGGACAGATTTGCAGCTGGAGAAGCTCCCACAGCTCCCTCAGAAGGGCTTTGGCTGAGGATTTCAGCCCTGAAACCTAATGTCAGATCTAGTCAGTACCTATATATAGAAAACCACTTAACTGTGGCATGAAGTTTAATTGCAAGAAGAGAAGTACAGGTGCTACAGATGATGCAAATACCTGACCCCTCTTGTCCAGCTCCCAGCCCTCGCAGCTCTCTGAAGTCTCACCTTTACCTGCCCCAGGCCAGTGCATGTACAGAGCTTCTGCTAAGAGTTAAATCCAGTTTTGCTGAGGTGTCCCTGAGGGCTTGCCACATACCTGACATACTTCCATTTCTGACAACTTCACCTTGAAGACATTTGTTAACCTCTTGGGTTGTAAAAGACCAAGGTTGCCTTTGGGCTAAAAGAAAGGCTTATTGAGATCCCAAAGCAAACCAGAGTTTTCCCAAGCTCTTCAGAGAGATGGGGTATTTATGCTTTTCTTTTTTTCTTAGTTACTTCATCTTTTTTTACGTGCTTCTTTCAATCCACACTAGATACAAAGTGTTAACCAGAGACTGAAGAGATGCAGAAGAGACAGCAGAGCTAGAAAGACGCTGATAAAAGCTTTACAGATTTTCAGGTCAAAAGGGATCTTGTGTCCTGCCTGGCTCCCTTCCATATCACACAAGCCACAGAAGGGTGGTCAGTCATTTCTGCATCAACATGCTGCCTTGAAAGGAAGGTCTTTGTTCCCTGAGCTGTGGTTTATTTAAATAGGCTTCACCTGCATGTGAGTAGAGTCCTGATCTAGGCTGCCTGCTGCAAAAGGCTCTCTTCAGAGTTATCTATCAGCACTAAAAAAACATCTCTTAGCCAGTCTCATGTGTACCCATAGTGTTTATTAGCTGATGGCAATGCTTAAACACACAGAGCAGCATGGTGTCCTTCCTCACTGTCCTGGCAGACAAACACTACCTGGGACCACAGGAATGGGATTGATTGGATTTGAAACTCTCCCTGTCTTTCAGCTGAGAAGTGGGAAGGACGTGCCTGGGCCATCAGAAAGGACGCTACAGTTTTGCTGTGGACCAAGGCTTCCCATATCCCTTCTACAAGCAGTGTGTACCTTCGCTTCTTCGTGGATGTTCCACACAAAAGACAGTGCATTGTAGGCCAACTCCTCGATGTTCTGCACTGTGTTGAAGTTTTCTTTACAGTCAGCTGAAATGCAATGGAGAAGCAGTTTATACTCTAATACTAAGTTTATACCTTAGTGTGCATATGTAAGGGAGAGACCAGAAATGACTCGAGGATATTGGCTGGCGACTGCCCTTTCAGTAGTGATGTTATGCAAAGTCGATGTAGATTGCTTCTAAATTAAAATAGCCATGTGTCTCGCTCTGAGCCACAAGGTGCTCAGCAAGGTGCTCAGCTCCATGGACAAAACCTCTGTCTGACCCAGCATCACACACAGTGTGGTGGCAGTGGAGAAGGACCAGCAGTACCAAAGCCATTTCTAGCTCAGATTCCTAGACTCCAAGAGGCTCTAGGTCACATCCGTATGAGCCAAAATAGTTTAGCAGTTTCTGTCTCTCTGACTGAGGCTCTTTGATGTACCTTGGACTCCTAGCGCATGTCCCTGCACTTGGCAATCACTGTCTTAGACCCCCCAAGAGCTCCTCAGCCTGAAAGGATGTGAGGCCAGCAGATCAGCCTGCTCCTCCCCACTTTCCCCTGGGCCAGATCCTGGAGCTTCAACTGCATTATTGTGTATTGGAAAGGCAGTAAAATGGTGCCAGAAGTTGTCAACTCCACCCAGCCAGCACAATCAGACAGCCCTGCTCATACCAACGTCAATGACTCTCTGCTTGGCCGTCGGCTGGCGGGAATGCCAGTGCTTCCAGAACTTGAGCTGCTCCGTTGGGATCTTTTCGTTGTCAAAAACGATCATCACAACACTCTGAAACACAGCAAAGATATCCCATATGAGTACACACAGTAGACTAATGCTTGGTGCCCTGACTGCCCTGTCCATCCAGTGCATCCATGCAATGGCCAAGGGCAGCTTAGTGTCATTGTTAATGTTTTATTGCTGGGGAAACTGAGGCAGGCAAGGCAGGGGACTTGAACACGGTCATGCAGGCAGGTAGTGACAGAGCCAGGACCAAACCCAAGATGCCCTGTATGCCCCCTAATTGCACTGCCCATGAGTTTCCTCTGACTCCAAGGCATACAAGGATGTTGTGCTGGGGGAACGTTAGCAGTGCTGCAGCAAGTATTAGGCTGGGACAGCCTAAATGGTCTTTTTCTGGAAATTCTTAGTTTCAGGAATCCTGTAAGTCTTGAGATGTCCAAGGTTGAGCCCCTAAATACCACTCAGGATTGGAGGACCAAGTTTCTTTGCTGGGAACTGAGGCTCAGCTTAGTCTCGGGGGCAGCTCTGAGGCCTGGCCACACATCCCAAGAGCAAGATGGTGAGCCTCTCTCCACCTCAGAAGTCTTCCCACCAGAGCCCCCAGCCAGTCTCCAGCTAGGGAGGCCTTTTGTGCATCCCCAACCTTACTGCAAAATGTTTCAACTGCCAGGTAACATGAAGGCTGTTGCTGTGCATCAGAGGATTAGCTTGCTATGAATGAATCCATCCCATTCATCACTTTAAGCCAACGTGAGCCACAAAGCCATTACTCTTCATGTTCAGCTCTGTTCCCAGGCCAGTACAATTGCTGGATGTCTGATTACAGCATGTGTCAGCAAAATTGTCGGCTTGTCTCTTACCTTCACTTTATTTGAGGACAAGTGTAAACATTTGCTGTCTCCAGCTGTCCGCAGCGTGATGGGGTAGAACTGTCCTTTGTTGAGGTAGGCCATGGGAGAGTCCCCAGATTTGATGTGAATGGCTTTGGGTGATCCCAGAGTGTATTCAAAGTCACTTGTATGGAACAAAGAGAGAATGACGAATAAGCTCATGCTGATGTTTCACTCCAAAAGCAAAACAAGGAGACATGCAACCCTTCATCCTTACAGGTTCCAGACACTGTACACACAGGAGTCTCTGCCTTATTCCCCATCTCACACCCCTACAGCTGTGATCAAGCGTCTCCCAGCACAGCACATACAGATCGTCCCCAACACCCTGGGGAGCAGCAGTTCTCACATATCCTCATTTTACCCTTTGGTTTTGGCTTTAAAAACGCTGCACGTTACTGTAACCAGTATTTTTCTGTGGATGGCTACAAAACCATTGCACAATCAAAAGACTAAACCAAACCAAACAAAAATAGGTACCTGTGATGAGACTTTTAAAACATCCTTATCTCAGATTCCTGTCTCCAAATTCACACCCATAAATGGCTGACCCAGGAAAACTGTGTCCTAATGGGTCCTGTAGAAACAGGAGGACCTGCAGGATGCTGACATCTGCTTGCATATCCAGGTGCTTAAAAATGGACTTAGAAGTCTGGTGGGCAGCAGCCTTAGTCTTTATAGAAAATATTTGTAGTGTTACTCAGAGGAAGGTGACATTGTTGACAAGCAAATTTAAAAGAAGAGCTTGATTTTCAAGAAGCCCTGCTCTTGGGCATTCACCAGCACCTACAAGCGTTCAAACCATGAGGCTATAGCTCAAGCTATTTTCTTCTGTGAGGAATCTGTGCAACCCACAAGCCTTCACACAGATCCTTTGAGTGCCCTGAAGATCATCATATTCCTAGTTAGTCACCAACCCATCTCTTTTTCCTGCTCCACCTCTCCTGTGATGCCATCTCTGAAGATAGGCTTGGCAACTCCTCTTATCTAGAGCCAGGAGAGCCAGAGAACTTTAGTGCACAAATAAACAGCAAACAGCTCACTGACGAACACGAGCTGCTACCTGTGTGAAAATCCCCACGTCTGACAGCTGAGTCACAGAGTCAGGTGACTCAGGAGGCAAATAAAAAGTGGGAGGTGAAATAATGTTACCTACTCAGAGGTTTGATGCGGTATCTAGAGCAGGGAAGCTCTGCCTGAGAGAAGGGTGGAAAGGAGCAAGAAATCTCTCTCATGTTTTAGGAATGAGAGGCAGTGATACCTTCTAAAATGAAGGTTGACTAACAGTGCTAAACCCAAAGCAAGAACCTAAACCTTAGGAGATGGCTGCTTATCACCCTTATCAACTGTCATCCTCATTTTCACTGTCATTTACCCCATTCCAAGTAGTTTGTGGAAAGATGGCGCAGCTACCTGGATCTATCGGTAGCACAGGGACCAAGTGGTGCTCCCTGGGAAGGGGTGTTATGCACAACAAACCCTCACATAAAAGACCTCAGTGCCACATCTCCCCTTGTGCAGGTCAAGGTGCTGATGAGATGTGACCAGAGCAGTGGAAGCAGCCGCCACTGGATTTACACCACTTTGGTCAACAGAATACAGTCTGAACCACACACCTCTTGAGGTAAAAAAATGAACTGGCACAACTCCGTTTAGCAACTTGAATTTAAGATTGGGTTTGACTCCTTTTCAGCAAATAATTTCAAATCTTAATCCCTGCTTCCTACTACAAACACTAAAATTCATCCCTGCTTTGCATTTAAAAAGTCATGGAACAGCAACATGCTCCTAAGACACCAGGGGAACACAACTTTACTCTGCAAAAGCATGAGATTGATGAGTTTGCAATGGTCATTATGAAGACTGGCACTGTGAGGAAGAAAGGGATGCAGTCCTTCCCCAGGAAAGGGACACAGCCAAAGGCACTGGACCCCAGAGACCGTGGATAGGCAGTTACCTCTTAACACTGTCCGTAGCATAACTCTCAGGGCAAGGTGGCTCTGGCTGAGGTTTAAGGATATCACTGAAGAGCAGTGACTGTAGATAAGTGGGAAAAAAAACAGTCAAAAGTAGAATCTTTCATTGCTTTGTCCATACATCTTCTCCCAGACATTGCAACAGAGGCCACAGATAAAACATGGACCCTCATTTCAAAGCCTTATCCAACTTCCAAAACCAATGTAAAAACCCCAACAATTCAATGGGAACGGCATCAAGCTTCTAATGCAAAAGCAAAGCTCCCACTGACTCCAGCATGAGCAAACTCGAAACTAGAGATAGCCTCACGCATCACCCTCTGGGCTGCACTGCCAGCATGCAACCCACCACCGGCTCTGACCTCCTGGGGATCCTCTTTGAAAGTGCTATCTGGCTGCCACCGCTGCTGTGGTGGGGCTACAGGGATGGTCTCGAAGAGGGAGTTCAAAGAGCTGTTGTCGTATACGTCCCCTGGAGGGACCATGTAGTTCTCTGGGGTGGCATCCAGCTTGCTAGTGCCTGGTGGAAGCATGGCCGGCTTGTGAGGAGTAGGGATGCCTTCAAGACTTAAGCTGTTCTTCTTCTGCGGCTCACAATATTCTTGGGTCATGGAAACATTTTCAGACAAGAGCTTCATGAGATGGGCTGAGCTATCAAAGGATGCGATCTCTGGGTCGTACTCCATGCCGTGGCAGTGCCTGGTGGAGAGAGGGTCCTGTCTCAGACCAGAGCAGAGGGAGGACAACCCCAGCAAGTTGTCACAGCAAGAAGCAAGTGCCTTGATGTGCTGCTGGAAGCAAACTGCACAGTCTAGCTGCCAGGTGACCTTGAGTCAGCTGTGTACATCTACTGCTTGATACGGGAGATCTGTCAGGCCCGTGGGTGATCTCCACACACACCTCTCTGCCATCAGCAAGAGCCAGAGGTGCTCAGCAGATAAGGGATGATCACACGGAATCAGAGAATACAGTTTAGATATGGTTTGGGGCTGCAGATCCAGAGCCTACATCCATTATTTCTTTATTTAGGCTATTAGACGCTCAGAGCAGCAGGGACGGTAAGAAAGATAACTGTTATGTGGTCCTTTCATCTTAGTCTTTTTAAGGATCATTGATACTGAAAGTTGACTTTTTTTAAATGTCTTTTTTTTTCTTTTTTTTTTTTTTAAGGAAAGCTGATTCTTGTACAAATTTACAAACTCCAGGAGCTTAAAAAGCAAAACTCCCAGAGAACATGAGATCAGTGAAAAATTGACATGGCTGCAGTGTTGGAAGTGAGGTGTATGGCCCAGATTTCAGAGCACTTCTGAGCAGAAAAGTATAGGAGCCATCAAGTGATAAGGCCATGTACAAAAACACACTGCTCTTGCACATGGAAACCATCCCTTTGTGCAGCATCCCAAGAACTGGTCCCTTCTGCAGTGGTGACTGTGTGACCCTGCTGACTCCACAGCCCCAGCTGAGCTGGGAAAAAGTGGCTTATTGTCCCTGTTACCATGCTCAGCAAACAAACCAACCCCCACATTACCAACCCGCACACCTCTTGGCAGCATAAGCTACCCCCAAGGGAAGTAAAGCTGAACGAGTAGCTCCCACCCAGTCTGCTTTAAGAGCTTCACCTTCAGGTATGTGCTGAAATTTCTCTAGTTGATAAAAACCGTATCACTGTCCAGAACGCAATGGCCTTTCAGAGAGGAGAAAACAGCTTAACTCAGCTTACTTACAAAGAAGGAATGAAGTATCATTCAAGAGGCTCATTCTGTCGAGTAGTTAAACCCAGACAACCAGAAAAGGTTGCCAAAGTACACAGCATCCAGGAAGGAGAACTGAACTCATAGTGGCAAATGAGCCATTAATTTAATAGTTAATTATCTGAAAACCTCAAAGGACAAATGGGAGTCACTGGAAGACAATCCTGGGAGACTGGAAGCAAATGGAACAGAAATCCTTATCAGCCTAATGAATAGAAGAGGACTTGGTCATTCCCTTCTTGCTGCCAATGCTTAATCTCTTTCCTGTTTCCAGTTGTCACAAAGTAGGAAATAAAGACAAATTCTCCAGTTGCTGCAAATCAGTGCAACTCCTCTGAACACAGCTAGACAGATCCTCAGTTGGGTGTAGCTCAATTTATACCTGCTTGGGATCTGGCTTAAAGAATTTTAATATATGTCTCAGGGTTAATAACCTACAATGTTGTTGGTAATAACACTGTGCTTTGATGTCTATTTTATGCAAGCTAAGAGACCCATCATGCATGCAAGCAGCTGCAGGAGAATTAGACAGCTATAGAGAGCAAAAAATGAAGCTAACCTCTTTCCTAGTTCATTGCGTCCCATCATACCAGATGGAAGAATCCTCTTCTCCTTTGGGACCTAGAACAAGGCAGAACAAAGAGTTTTATTAATGGAAAACAGAGGTAAAATTAGCCTTGTCTATGTAGTGAGTGAAGTCCCATAGATAAACACTGGGTGAATAATAAACACCGGGTGAGGACACAGGGGACCTGGGCTCTTTTGCTGGTTCTGCCATGGATTCCCAAGGTAACCTTAGGCAAGCCACATCATTTTGTTCTGGGAAGGACTTTAAAAGCACCCAAGTGAATGGGAACATCAGCCCTATTGGTTTCAGTTAGGGCTAAATTATATCCTAATTTCTTGAAGCCCCATCCTACAGCAACACTGGAAAAATAAAGATGTTAGTGTCGGCAAGGCACCTAGCTATTCCAGCTCCATGTCCCTTAGAGCATTCCTGTTCCTTATATGAAAACTATCAGGTAAAAAAAAAAAAAATATAAAAAAAATCAGGCTAAGACTCAAGACACCCAGTTTCAGTTTTCCACCCTGTTCTGGGTTTCTGGGTTCCCTCTACAGTATAATGGTGTTTTGGGCCTCAGTTTACCATCTGTGCACTGGGGATAATAACGGCACTCTATGTCTGGGGGTTTTATGAGGTTCATTGCATAAACAAGGTGAAGAGCTCAGGAGATGGGTACCCTTGTCGGGTGGCCGAGCACATATTTTACCTTCACGCTTCTCTTCTGGGACAAACTCCCCCAAGACACCCAGCCCCAGTGAAAACGTACCATGTAGTAGTCGTAGAGCAGGCTCAGGGCAGCCACGCTGTCATCATCTCCGTTCACCCTCATCATAGCTTTGGTGGCTGCAGTCAAGGGGTTCTCTAGGTAGGTTTTCCAGGCTTCATCTTCATTGGTGTAGGCGAATTTCTGGAAGTTCATGGTGTCATTCTTCATCAGACGCACAGATCTAAAACTGGGCCAGACAGAGGAAACTGAATAAAGGGTAATAATTTTCCACAGCACTTTCCATGCCATACAGCTGAACGCATGAAGGACTTCCCACAGGCACTGCTGGAATACAGAAAGAATGCTTTCCTGGTCCTTAACTCCCAGAGTCTTTGTGATTACCAATTTTTCTGCCTGTAGCTATGTACAAAATTAGGCCAGAGTCTCTCTGGTGGGGCCATGCAGAGAGGCAGATGTACCGCTGCTTCCCTCATCCTGCCCCAGGGATGCAAAACACCACGACATCGTCTGCAACTGCTCCTTCCTCAGCCAGCACACGCTACCAGCCAGCCAGATCACACACTGCCAAGGTGGGATGTTGGTTCATAACTTGAATGCAACATGACCAGGAGAGTTTGCAAATTTTTTCCTTGAATTTGGAGACCAGTGCAGCCCACAAATGTAAGTGATCACTCAGTGGTCAGAGAACTTGACCTACCCAGACGAAACCAAACCCAGTCATTTTTCTTTGCTGTAGTTCATGGTTTTTAAACTCAGTTCCAATCTAACTTAGGGTTTTTTTTCAATCATTTGTATATGATTTTACTTAGAGAGAAGTAGATGGGCAGATCACAGCACCCTCCCTTCCACTAAAAAATTCCTGACAAAGGTGAGGCTCATGGGACTACGTGAGCTGAGAAGCAACATACCAAAATAATGCCCTGCCTGTCCTCTCTTCTGGCACTTTCTCCAGGTCTCTCCATCTTATATTAACAAACTGTCAGACACTTAATTACCCAAGCATTGGTCATCTTTCCTTTTCCTCCAGCAAATCCTACTAGCAACCAGCACAGAAGCACCTCTGTGCATTCCCTAGGTGCTCCATGCTGCAGGTTCACCCTGCTCAGAGGAGAGGATGAATCAGTGGCCGTACTCCTGTCACGTCCTTCAATCATGTGTATATGGTGTCACCACAACAGCTCATACTATTCATCATAAAAAATAAGCTTTGCGGACAAAAATTACTTTTTCATCAACATGGAAACTTCCTGGAAGGGCAGACTGGTTTTTATTAGTGGAAGAAGTTTAAAAAAGTTATAAGAAGAAAGATTTCTTTAAATCTCCAAAGTTGCCAAGAGCAGAACTTTTTCAATTTCTGATTCTTTTTTATGGAAAGGCTAAGAAAATCTACAAGAATTTAGGTAATGAATGCTACATTTTAATAGCATTTTATAAGGAATATGTTGTTTCCATTAAGCTACTCTCCATATGTTTATAGTATGTCCTGGGCTAGACTTTTAAGTGAATCATTTGGAGAACAGTAATTCCTCTTGAAAGGAATCTGGCATCTCTGAAACTCCCAATTATTGCTAACCATGACAAACACTGCCAGCCCATTTGGTGTGAGCTGCCCACGCTGACAGGGTGAAAAACCGGGTGCTCAGCGGATGCTCCTGGGCTGGAAACTGGAAGAGTGTGGAGATGGACCTTGGATGTGGTAAAAGATGCTGGTCCATCCTCCCTGGCAGCTCAGCTGAGATGACTTCACTCCTGCACATGCACCGTTCTCTCATGCTGCCACATCTCCAGCAGGGAATACACATATAAACCACGCATAGGTAGTTCTGGTGATGTTCCTGGACCAAACTCAGTGCTCTCCATGGCTGAGCAGAGTGGCAGCCCTATAATGGTACACAGTCTCTCCCAGAGCAGCACAAGGCCCATCAAGGGCTGTCTCTGCTGTCCTTGTCACCTTTTTATTAAAGAATATGTTGCTTCCACAGAGTCCCTCTGCATCTGAGCTGCACACAGCAGAGAAGCTGGTAATAGCTCTGCTAATGGCCTGAGGCACCCAATTCCCACTGGTTTCTATGCTCAAACGGCAGCAGGTGCCTGAGCTCAGGTTGGTACAGAGAGCAATTGCTTCCACCTTATGGTTCTGGCCACCGCCAGCTCCCATCATGCACTGGTATAACGGAGATGCTGAGTTTGCTCCTCTTCTCCCTCGCACGTCGAGATGATGCACTAACACCAGTTTCACCCCGCGCATGAAACTTCACCAGGTGTTTTGCGAGTTTCGTTGTCTTTAGCGTTTCTCACGCAGCCCTCCCTCCCCTTCAGTACTGCTGCTGTCTCCAAGGCGAGCAATCAGCATGACTCAGATTTCACTGCTGTCGACTTGGCGATGGGCTGTTCAGTCCTGTCTGGACAGGAATCCTCACCCGTTCTCAATCCGATTTTCTCAAGGAAGAATAGGCAGCAACAGAGCTTGCTCTCAGGGTGAGACTCAGCTCCTATCACTTGTAATCAACACAGATAAACACACTGTGGTAAGATGTAGCAACAAAGTGTTCAGGAGCTTAAAAAAGCAGAGATATCATAAGGAAAAACGCTTTGGAGCTTTATTCCTCCTCACTCTGGCCCTCAACTGAAGCACTCCTTGTTGTGTGACTGTTCTGCCTCCCTGCCTTGTCACTTTGGCGTGGCACAACCGCTATATGCATGAGTGGTTGATGTTTTAGCATCTTATCACCTGGTCTGCTCTCTGGAGGCAGAGGGGAGTTAAAGAAGGGGGCTTGAGATCTCAACACCTGGTAGCTGTGCCCAGTTTATGAAGAATACAAGTTTGAAAAGCACTCTAGGAGCCAGCATTTCATCTTCACATGGGGTTCCTGGCTTCGTTGAGTATCTCTGGCTGTGCTGCTTGCAGACATCACCACCTCATCACTGCCTGCCCTATGCCTCTGCCAGGATAAACTGTTCCTGCCCTAACCTGGACCTGGCATACTAAGGCAAAAGCACTCTCCTAACGCCATATGCCGTGTCCTGAACTGGAGAGCTAAAATGTGGGCACACATTGCCTTATGGTACGCCTGTTACAAAGCAGCAAACTCCAGCAGAAAGGAGAGACTGGAAGATTAGCACAGCAGCATATTATGCTACTCCAGCACAACTCATTGGAGGCTTCAGTCAGGACCCTGTAGCGCTTAGAAATCACAAAGTCCTTGAAAGTCAGCATGCCTACAGCACAGGAACACCGCAGCTCCTCCTGCGCACTGGGAACTCCATGGGTCCCAGTGAGCTTGCAGATTCACCAGCTGAGGACTTGGACAAAGGTGACCGTGATGGGGTCGCGAATTTACTCCATCTTGTTTCTTTTCCAGAATTCACATGATCCCTGGCAGTCACCAAAATATATCCAAGTGGAGCCACGTGAATTGTCACAGATGAAACTCTGCAGCTAGGACAGCTCTGCAGATGAGACATAATGCAGACTCCATCCCACCTCACTTTTCCAGAGAAGTTGGCTCTGCTCTGACCCTAATTCCCGAAGGTCAGCAGGGCTAACCAGTGTCTGAAGAAAGAGGGTGATTTGAGGAGATAAGCAGATATGATGACATGTTTAGAGGCACCTTTTTGACATCAGATGCTTTTCAGTTCATGCAGCTACAGCATATCTTCATGTCCATTTGCTTCTACAGCCTACTTCCAACTCAGTATTAGCAATCTCTGTGAAGTAGAAAGGTAGGAAAGAGACATCCAAATCCAGATCCAAACACACGTGAACTTTACTTTCATCACTCCCTGCGATGCCCTTTCCACGTGGCTACGCCATGTTTGTCCACTGCAAACTGTCTGCTCTCTGGTGAAACAAACTTTCCCTTTACAGGCAGTCGCCTTGGTGCAGTGGCTCAGACAAAGTGAGGATCAGTTAAACACAAACACATGGGACCAGCAGCCTCCCTTCTCGTGTGCACACACTCACCTCACAGGAGCCTCAGGGTCACGTGCAAAGCAGTGCGTGATTTTGGGAAAGGAGCAGTCTATTTGTTTCCAAACAGTTTAGAATTTGACACAAGGTGATACCAGCCCCCTTTCCCTGCTCCATCCCACCCAATCTCTGTTTCCCCTATTTATCTGCCAAGTGTACTGTAACAGTGGCCTCCTGATTACAAATAAACACTCAGGACTATGCTGAAACAGGAGAATATGCCCAAAGGGTCTAGGTGGGGAGATCAGCCAAGCAGGAAAGAAACACTTGTATTCCTTTTGCCTTTTGTTGGGTTTCAGTGGGTGGTTTTGCTGGCCTTTAAGTTTTGTGTTGCTTGTCTTTGTTCTTTCCCCTATAACCGATTAGGCCTCCAACCTAAATATTAGCCACACCAGATGCTGATGGCTACATAGAAACATCACATTGTCAAAGGAGCAGAGAATCCATGGCAACCAGCAGCAGGAATTCAAAGCCACAGAATAAAGACCCCGGCCCACAGGACTTCAGAGATACCGCAGGCAGTTCACACGGGGGCTTTCATTAGCTCTGGCTTTGTGCCTTGCACTCCCCTCCCTGTTGAAATAACCCTGACAGTTCCCCAAGCGCCTCTTATCAGTCATATGGGGAAGGATCAACACTACAGCTGAGAGAGCAGGGCCGATGAAGAGCAGCATTTACCATGACTGCTTTCTGGGAATAGAAATTTTAGCCTGTAAACCAGGCCCCCTTGCCAAGAAAGAACAGCATCCGACAAAGTAGCCTCATTACTAAATCCAAACTTCTCAGCTAAATTTTGATTTCACTCTATCTTTGCAAGTTGAATAAATAAGCACATGTAAAGACAATGTGGTGGTACAGCCATCAGTGAGCATACTGTCACAGGCCCGTTCACACAGTCAGGAAAAAATTCAGACAGAGAAAGAATCAAGGGGAAAAAAAAAAAAACCCAAAACCCAAAAACAACCAAGAAACAACCAAGAAACATAACAAACACAGGGAGTAATGATGAAAAACTTTGCCTGGATGCCAAGTACAATACAGTGTCGATCCATAGGCGTCAAAGGAGACCGCTAATCTCATGGATCCCGACCTGCACTGTCAACCGGACAGAAATATTTTCTCTGGCAGCTGGATAACAATGTGGCCACTGTCACTGGGTTTCCTCAGGGGCATTTCTGCTGCAGGATCAGCCTCAGGCTAGTGCAGTATGTTCACTCAGCACAGCAGGCAGACGTTTCCTAGCCATCCCTCAGCTCTGTTTCACCCACAAAGACAGTGCCTAAGCCTCTCTTTTTTCCTGGAAGCACGTGGCTTGCGTGGTACATGCATGAGACAGGCTAACCCCACCGCACTCAACCAGAGACCCTGCACAGATGCACACAACAGGGCATCTACCTGCCTTTAATAAGTGCAGAGCAGAAATGTGAAGTGGCTGGGATAGAAAGGAAAGGGGCCATTATAAGCATCTTTGACAAATTGCTCCTGTTTCCCAAAAGTAGCTGAGAGTCCTCAGCATTGATGGAAGCCAGTGGTGCTCAGCACCACCCAGGACGATGGGTTAGCCGTGCAGCTGGCTCCAGCCATACAGCAGGGAAGGTGTGGTGCATCCCTACAGGTGGGATGAGGAGGGTGGGGAGCAGGGCGATGCACGTTGTGCTGACACTCAGGGAGACAGAACCCTACTAAGCTCTTTGACTGAATCCCCTATCCCAACTTTCCTGCAGAGCTGAAACCAGTTGGAACGGTTTGCAGGCTGACTCCAAAGCCTGGTGGAGCCAGACAAACCTTCCAGGAACAGGCACTACCTGGGTAATATGCAGGGAACTCACCTGTCTCCTGGCCCTCTTGGGTTACTTACAGCTCTCTAGGACCCACAAACCCAAGATCCGAGCTCAGTGTTCTTCAATTTTTACACCAGCCTAACTCCCCACTTTTGAAGCTATTTATTAGCACAGGAGCAGAAAGTGAGCCATGGGGATTGACATTAAAATCACTTATCCAAGGCTCCTCAGTGAAGATGAGAGAAGAGAACTAGACCTGAACCTCTGCTATAAACCTTGCCAGCATTGGACTGGTTCCTACCTTTCTAGCCTGAAGGGCTCCATGAGACGATTTACTGTTGAGTGATGTTTGGGGGACACCAGCTGGTATTGTGTTTTTCCTGATAACATCATCCTTGAGGTATCCACCCACACAATCACATTTCACAAATGATTCGTGCTATAGTGCCTTCCCTGCCTAACAAAACAAATTACCACACAGAATTAGTTTGCAGTTCAGGAATTATGGCTGATTTTTTCCAGAAGCCCTTTATGCTGTCGGATGCTTCAGTTTTGAGGTGTCTTGGGTTTCAGGGTGATCTGCCTCCAAAGGGAGGACACCAAAACTAGGCCGTGAACAGCATCTCTGACTGAGCAACTGCTACTACTTGGCACCTCTAAAATCTTGGTCTAAACTTCACTCCCTTTCTTATTTTCATTGTAAACAGATAAGGATGCCTTATGTATATACGTATTCATGAACACAAACCTCTATCTCCACTAACACATAACACACACACACACTGCACTGAAGCTCCCAGTCCTTCAAACACCATAAAAAAGATTACACACGATGAGAAGAGCTTCCTAACTCCAAGAGTTCAGGTGTTTTCAGTTATCTTTTTTTTTGTTTTCAGTGCTTATGGATCCCCCCCCCCATCCCAGTTTCCACATCTAAAACCCTAGCTACTTGCTGTTTTATTTTTTAATTCTTGTATATTCACTGACTTCAAGAGCTATGGCTTTTAAATTAAAAAAAATTTAAAAAATCACCATTTTACAAGACTTGGATTAAAAAAAAATCAATGGTAGCAATAAAGGGATATGCAATCTTTTGCAACAAAGATTGTTTCTTTTTTACTGCTCTTCAGGTAATCTGGTTTTAATCTAGCAATCAATTATTATGGGTTATTTGTACCTGTAGCAGAGCCCAATTTTACTCAATTTTCTATACTTCCCTCATCACATCCTATCAGGGGATCCTGCAGTAACACACTAAATGATGTTACATATCTGTGTGAACCTCAGCACTCATTTAAGAAAGTAGTAAGAGCAGAGATGAATGCTGACCTCACGGGAGGTTTGCCACATCAGAGTTATGCCTTGAGTCTCAGGCTTCCTACACGCTCTGAGAGCCAACAGGACAGTTCCGTCCCCCCATTTTAGGCTGGGATGTGCTGATCTCTTCCTATTGCCTGCAAACTCAGTCAGCTAACAAACTTGGCACCTGGGTTTAAGCTGGTTGAAGGTAGATGAGGTGAATCCTCCAGTGAGTTGCCCAAGAGGATACACGAAGCGTGTGTCAGGGTAGGACACTTGACGCAAGCCTCATGTGATGCAGTTTGCTCCCCTGCCCTGTCAGTCTAACCTTGCTCGATCTCTGCCAGCAGCTGTACCTTCTTCAGCTGCACTATGACTATCCGCAGACCTGGTGAGATACAGCCAGGGTTGGCTCTCTCCTTTTGCTTTCCTCTTTCTTCCCATCCTGGAAGGCCTTTTCAGGCTGGCTAGATCTCAGCTGCCCAGATCTCCTATAATGTGCTTGGCTGATGTACTCTGTATGCACACTGTAGTGTATTCTGATTCAGAGTATCCTGTAAACACGTGTCCCCCAAGGTCAGGCAAGCCTTTTGCTTTGCTGTTTAATAAAAAAAAAAAAAAAAAAGCATAATGTGTTTCAATGTTTTTGCCAAACAAATACGATTCATCCCATTCCAGGTATAACCCTACTAAACAACACACTTCTGGAGAGCAAGCGTCATAGCTCAGACAGCAAAGGCAGAATGATGAAAAGTAACAAAAACTTGACAGAGCAGGTGGCTGACACATGGGAACAAACTACTTTGGTACATGACGCCGGCTCCACACTTGTGGTTATGAACTCTCCAGGGACAATGACGAATTTTGGATCAGCGCTTCCCTCACCCACACCATAATCACAGCTACCAGCCAGAACAACGTATCACCTAAAGGAATAACAAAAAACAAGCCATCACATTTTCTTCTCTTCCAAGCCTTTCAAACTTGGATACTAGCAATGGAGTCCCAACCAGAATATAATCATATGCTATATAATCAATTCCACTGATTAACGTATTTTACAGCTGTTGCTTTTATCATCCCTGAGCACATGCTATTCAAGGATCTGAGGCACTGATCAGGAGCAGGTCCCTGCCAACCAGCTGAACTGCTTGCAAGTGCAATGTAAGTGCAAGTGCATTTTCAGATGAATACTTTAAAACGATCAACAATTTAAACACCAGACCGAACAAAGCAGGAGTAGATCCTCATCAGTGTAACTGTCTTTATTCTACAAATTTCTCTGGAATTATATCAATGTACCAATCAGTTGTAAATGTGACCCAAAGCATCAAAGCAGAGATACTATGTAAATGTTGATTTATCTCTGCTTTGAGTCTAGAGTTTATTCAGAAGGCTTCTACTCCTTTGCTGTGAATTGCATGGCAGTTATTTGATTGTTGTTTCTTTAATTTACAAATCTCTCTTTCTCTTTACATAACTTAAAAAAAATAAAACCTACGTCTCCCTTGAAAGCGTAACTTGCTTCAGCATGGTTATCCCTTGTGTGCTTTACTGCCAGGATTTTACAAAAGGGCTTTAACTTTTCATTCACCAGGAGCATAACTCAAGTTTTAATAACACACCTTATGCATGACAAAAATTTGCTTCTGGCGATCATGGTTTCGACCACAAAACCACAACTGGGAGTAACTCCTGGTTAACTCTTTCAAGCCAAGCCCACGCATTGCAGAGTTAGACATAAGTTCATTTTAGAAGACTATGGAAATTATCAGTTAGAATATTTTATAATAGGCAAAACATCTCATTCTCTCATGCCACGCTAGTCCCTTCCCAGTCCTTTCTGTGGAATTAAAGTAGCAAAGGGAAGAGATGAGATTATTCTCCCTGTCATTTTGAGTGACGGCATCAATCCACGGGGCTACCGCAGCTCCCCTCAAACCAGGCACATTTGGGGACCTATTCTCAGCTCAGACCCATCCTCCCCCGTGCTCAGCTTGTCGTGGGGGTTGTATGAAGAACAAAGGCTGTGCCATACACACAGAAAGGCACTGCTGTCCTTATCAGATCCTTTAAGTACTGCTCCTGAGAGCCCCTTCCCTCCTCTGATGTCCACGAAGCTACACCCTGTGTGACTTTGGTCTGGGTGATTAACCAGAGGTGAATAGCTACTGCAACAGCCCCGCTGTCAGATGTTGGGCTTTAGCAGCTCTTCACGAGGTTCCTCCTCCCCGGTGACACCTTTTCCCCCTCACAGGAAACCCAAAAGCCGTCTGAACGTTTCAGCTATGCCTTTGGTACCACGAAGTTCTCAGTTCCCTTATCTCCTATCAGGGCTCCCCGTCAGCCCTGGGGAGCTTTCGGTGAGGTACTCCAGGCCCATTGTGCTCCTAAACGTTCTTCCCCAGGAGCTGGCAGTGCCTGCCCCTGCCCTCTGACAAGGCATCAGCAGGCTGGAGTTGTTACACCTCTTGTTTGCACTCCGGAGAGAATTTTTTTCCCCCAGCCGTGGACTAGTGAACTAAAGTGGAATTTTCAGAGAGATTTGCAAAAGTGTCTTCAGCTTCAATCTATACGAAAACGTTGCACAGAGGCTTTTACCTCCGGCGGTAGCCAAACAAAGCCCCACACTGCGTAAGATCTGTCCTAAAGACTGAGAGCAGACAGCCATCTCTGCATTTTTATCGGGCTTGGGAGCCGAGATCCGAATCACAAAAGGGATGCTGCTCCCATCAACTCCCCCTTTCTCATGTGAAAGGCACAGGGGTTAACAGCCCGTTAGTAAGAGAAGAGTCAAGCAACCGTGTAATTCATCAGGTAACATAATGCCCCAGTCCATAATTAGTAATACATCAATCTAATTCTGCAATGCGCTGTGTACACACACAAACACTCTATAGCATTTTGAAAGTAAACCGCATGGCCTGACTCAAGTTTAAAAAGCATCAAGTATAAATTACCCAAAGAGTTCAGAAAGGGAAAATTTAACTCACTGATTCTTAATCGATCCCAGCATACAGATCCCAGTATTTGCATAAAATAATAATTAGCGCTGCACCTTTTCAGGGTGCTTAATTATTAAGAGATTAGCTGTCACACCACCTCTGTCAGGCTTGTAAACACATACAGGCATGTGTTTTTCTTTCAAAATACACCTTCTGAAGCACCATACCTGTACATATATATATATGGACATATATTTATTGATACACTTTATTATATACATTCATTTCATATAGGGCTATATACCTAGATAGCTTTTTAAGACTGGATTGACAGCAGCATTCACTACCATTGTTCAATATTCTCCAGCCTTTGCTACACCATCTCATACACCAGTATGACATTTGTTTGCTGTTATTCCAGAGGTGCAAGGCATGGTATGCTGTGCAAATCCATACCATCAGTATCCAAACTCCAAAATATTTTGGAGGACTCAAGATTCAAAGCAAGAGTTACACAGGATCAACAAAATGTTAAGTGTTTTTTTTTTCTTGTTTAAAAAAATAATCAAAGAATATAATCAATCATCATAACTTGATAGAATCATAGTATGAATCAATTTACTTTAAAAAAACAAACAAAACAAAAAAAAGAACACCACACAACAACCCTCACTCCAAAAAAACCCTAGAAACTCATCCAAAACTAGTAAATACTTTGGAAGGTATTTTCTAAGAAAAAAACCCCACAGAATCACTGTAACATATGTTAGATTTGATTGGATAGAGGCAGAACAGATTTGCCTCTAGACAGAGACAGAAACCTTATGTATCAAATTTTAGTCTGAGGGGGGGGGTGAGGGAAAAATCAGGATCCTGATTTTAAGCAGCTCTGAAATAGTAACACTAAGAAGTGATTCCTCCTAAGAGCAGCAACAGGTTAGTGAGGAACAGAAAGTCTGAAAAATGCTCCCATCCCATTCTTGTACTTCCACTTGCAAACAGCTGGACAGGTGGATTAACGAAGGAGTCTAATTCATTCAGACTTAAAGCACTTAAACAAGCCTCAGAAGAAACACTCAGCTTTTACAGAGAGAAGTAGGTAAACAGAAAAAAACTCTACTTACTCAAGTTCATTAGACATATTTCCCCACGTTTCCAAACCTTTGCAGACAGTAAATTCTGATGACTTCTCTCTTCTAGTACCTGCTAAAGACAGACATTGCCTGTGAAGTGTTTGATTTATGTTGAGGTTTTTGCGTGTACAGGTATTTTGCTGACAGGTCGGTTGGCAGGGCGGCGGGGATTGGCTGCCGGTACAGGTGCCCTGGGACAGGTACACCCAGACAGGTGCAGCCGTAACCCTCTGCCTGCCGGCCCCGGGAGGATGGAGGAGAGGAAGGTGGGTGGGGAAGGAGGGAAAAGCGCTTGGGGGAAAAAAGATAGGATAAAGGAGTGGAATCAGTTATTCATCTCTGTGATAATTAGTTTCAGTTTGGTGTACGTGTTCCGTATGCTGCGATGCCAAATAGCTGTCATTTTTATGAATCTGGGGGTTGATTTGTCTTTTGCTGTTGCTTTATATATAAATCTACAGACAAAAATACATACATACATACATACATGTAAAGGAATAAATTAGGAAAGAAGAAAAACCTCTTAGTTTTCCTCTCATTCCCGAGAGGTAATTGTACTGATAGGCTAACCTTTTCTTTCCTTTTCTCACCGTCTCTTAGCCACTCACTCCAGAAAGTCTCTGTAGATGTTTGGCTTTTTTTTTTTCTCTCAAAAAAGTCACTTTAAAACCCAAACTATTAGATGCCAAGACATGCAGCAAATACACTGGCTGAGGGGATCTTTGCATTACACTGGATATGTAAGGAAAACAGGTCCGCGAAATAACCTTTCTCTGTACTGTTCACACGTGCTGTCCTGCCTTCTGTAGCACAGACAAGAGCGTAGTTACTCCAGCACACACGGGACAGCAGTGGGGAAGCCCAGACACACGCTGTTTGGGAACTGGCTGCAGGAATACCACCCAGGCAATAGCTCTGTAGCAACTCACCTGTAAACGGGGAAAAGATTTATGCAACAGAACAAAACTCATCATGGATTCAAGCACTCCTGTTGGATGGTTTCTGTCATCCGTGTTGCAATGAGGAGGCAAAGGATGGGCTCAGCGGGTGACTCATGTTGACTGGATTTGGAAGGCAGGAGAGGATTTTACGAGACAAGTTGGTACAAGCCTTAAAACAAAGGGAAAAAGAAAGGCTTCCACCACTCTTTCTCACCCCCCATTACTGTCTCGCTCACTGAATTGGTCCCACTCAGTCCCCTGCACCAGTGGGTGAATACAAGAAAGCTTGTAAGTCTTCCTTCACGTAAGTTCAGCTCTCCCAGCTTGGTGGCAAATGCCCACTCAGGCAGGCGGAAGGCATGTCTACACAGGCAGATGTGAAGACAGAGCATATTAATTTGGGTACAACACCCTTCAAACACATCTCTATGGCTCCTGGCTCAGAGCATGGCCAGCTCAGAGCACAGGAAGAATCACCATGGTGTATCTGCACTGGCTGATAAGGATGTGCTGGGCTGAGCTTTGCCCGACCCAGCCAGCAACTATCACCCTCCTCTCTGCTGTGCAAACTCCTGCCTGCCAGGGATCTAGGGAACGGACAAAGTCTTGTTTTCTAGGAATGAAAACCAAAGGTCTGGAGCAAAGCAAACTCCACTGGGGATCACTGGAGAGCACCAGCTGCCAAGACCTTGGTACAGCAGAGGACAGTAATACCCAAAAGTCAACTGAATGACGGCTGACAATCAGAATCAATGCCGCAGCAGAAACTGTGCAGTGGTGAGAGTACAAAAAAAGAAGAGGAAAGAACACGTATGTCCTATCCAGCCAAGGAGAGTACAAATCTTATTCAGTGGTGGCATTAGTTGATCGATATTCTGACCATATCTCAAAATTAAGGAAACCTTGCCCAGTTCATGATGACCAGAGTTGTAATCATGGGTAGATGTTCTTTACCAGGATCCAGGCAGAGAGTATTTCACTCATTCTCAGTAGTGCAAAGAACAGCAACTTTCCCTTAAGGGATTTCCAAATTTCTTCTAACCTTTCAGTGAGACTTAGCAGATTCCAGCAACAAAAGTGAAGGAGGAGAAAACACTAGCTGAGCCAGACCATGCAGGGGAATGGCAGGGCACAGGATTCTGACCTCTGCAGGAAAAAGCCTGTGTCAAAGCAAAGAGAGGGAGAAATGTGTCTGGCAAAGCTGAGCAGCAACAGTCTTTGCTTTAGTGAAAGGTGCCCTGCAGGCCTCAGTGTCACCACAGCCAAGCCAAATCTGGATGGAAATGTTCAGGTTTTCAGGCTTGGCCTTTTGCAGAACAGCAGGGATGATGCCATCTGTTGTTCTGTGATAGGGGACAGGAGGAAAATTAAGCCACTGGACCATTCTGCCTGCCTGGAGCTAAGCTCTGTAACCAGCGTACTGCTGACAAAGCCTCATTCCTACCTTTGGGTGTTTAAGCTCACCCCTGCTGCACTTGCAGCTCTCGCACCACAGCTCGGGTGGAAATGGGAATGGCCAGGGCCAGTTCGGGCTTACCAGGGTCTTGGTCCTGCCTGCCCATCACCATCGAGGCTGCATGCCCTGTCCTGCTTCAGTGTCTGGAGTCTGCCTGAGAAGCCACGAGGTCCCTTGGAAGCTGGGAAGGACTGACAGAAAGGACTGAAAAACAGATTCTTCTTTGAACAAATTAGCCGGGACTCCAAAAGGAGAGCTGTGATTGTCTCTCTTAGTTTTACTAATTCTGTTTTTAAGCATTAAGTTTCTTCTTAGCTTTGCTGCCACTGATCCAGGACCTCGTCTTTTTCCTGCAAGCATCTTATTGTAATGGCGGACTGAGAGACTTTGCCAGCTAGGAAGATGCGTGCTCATTCTCGCATACAGTCCTATTTCTTATGCAATTAGCTATGCACCTACCCGCAGCACTGAGGCACTCTCCCAGCCTCCAGGAATTATGGCGCCTCGGTAAAATCGCTCACAGCAGAAACCAGCCCCTTTGCGTCAGTACTGTGGGGCCCGTACACGTCTGTCTGCTTTAAGGTAACACCAGCTTGAGTTTGCTCTCGCAGACACAGTTTCAAAGCCACATGAAAATGTTAGTGACTCCTCATCACCAATATTCCTGCAGACAAGACCCTCACAGCCTCCCAAGTTAGCTTTACATTATTGCCAGCACAGGAGGATCAGGACCACCCCAGCACGCACACGCTAGTCTAGGTGTGATGTCCTGGTGGGAAACAGGGACAGCCGGCACTGCTTGGGCACTGCGCTGCCTCAACGCCCACCCGCTCCTGCCAGATGGGACCACCCTCACCCTGCCTCTTCCATTCTCTTGTGCACTTTGTCTTTTTTGTGATAATGTATGTTTCATGATGCCTGAGAGGCCTCCAGGCCTGGATGCCTAGACAATCCCTTTGACTATGATTTCAGTATTTTTAATTGTTATTTTCTCTTTTTTTTCCATTTATACTCCACCCTCCAAGAGTATCTGGTGAGGGGGTGGGTTAGAAGCAAGAGAGCAAGGGATGCATTCTCTATGCACAAACCCCTCCTACTTCCCTTCCCCTCCCCTGTCAAATATACCTTGGAACAAAAGCCCTTTATGATGCTCTAAAAATAAAACATGCAGCAGTCAAGACAAACTGCAAAGTTTAAAAGAGAGGGCCACATTTTGCTCACAGCTACACCCTCTCTAAGGCAACAGGGTTGCACTTGTGTTTGGATTGTTAAACCCTCTTTAAACATCCAGGGGCAGACTGTGATTAGCTGCATTTCATTAGCAAGATCGTTAGCTAATCAGCAGCTCCATGATTGTGGACAACATCACTCATCAGGTCTCCAGCCCTCATACAACGCTGCCCCGTCAGGAGCAGGCTGGGTCTGCATGTGGAGGAGCCCGAGGTGCGGTGTGGACTGTGTCCATGCCACTCTGATGTTCCTATTTCTCCTTCTGCCACCAATTTGCAGTGTGACCTCAGATAAGTCATTTCACACTCCTTGTTCCCAGTCTGGCTTCTTTTCTGTATTACTTGTAAGAAACTTCAAAGGAAGGGCTTTTATCCGTTTAGGATACAGGGCTTTTCCCACTGACAGCTGTCAAACATCCTTTCCAGTTGTCCTGTGATGTGCCAGGAATTTCAGCTGTCTTTGACCAAAGGTTATTAAAACACTTCAATAATTAATACGCAGTAAGAGGAAGCAGCCTGAAGCAGGTTAAAGTGAGCTGTTCTCCAAAGGGAGATGTGGCTGCTTCATGTGCTTTTCCAGCAAAAAATACAGCTTGTTCCATATAAGTTTGTAGAAACCTTTGATATCCAGATGAGACACTCTTTCCCAGTGAGACTCCCTCTACCTCCCAGAGCCTCTTCCTTGGCAAGGCAGAACAAAAAGCTGAACTGGAACTTCCTCGGCCTGCAAGTCTTACTCTGGCAGGAACGCCCTTTTGCTCTGTTTGTACAACACATAGTACAACAGAGGCTACATAAGTCACTCTATAGCACTATTGTCAGAGTAATAATGAGGAAAAGGAAAAAAATAATTTAGCTTTCTGAAGCAAGAGAAAGACAAACCCTCACTGACCCTTTCCCAACAGTTGTTTTCCAGTTAGATACCTGCAGGGTATCCGGGAAGCCAGCTGGCTCTGCTGGATCCTAGTACCACTAAACAACATGACCCAATGCTTGAATGTCTTTTTAATAGAGTCAGGCCAGTTTGTTACTATCTGTTGTAGCCCACGGGGCTGTAGGAAAATTCTTGTTGTTTTTATCTAGTTCTACCAGTTTTTACACAGTAACAAGTTTGGGTTGCAAACAACTGACCCAACTAACAGTCTTCAGGGCAACCACCTTCAGTTTAAATAAACAAACATGACCCCCCCATCTCAGCCAGCTTCTCCTTGTGGAAGAAGCTTTGCTTTTTCTCACCTACAAAAGGATCCAAGTGCTTGGAAAAGGCCGTGCTGGGCAGCTGCGAGGACTGAAGTCCTACAGGGTCTGGAGAGCTGAGGCAAAGTGGGTTAGAAGAAAGAGAGCAAGAGCTGCATTCTCTATGCACAAACCCTCTGTACCTCCACACCTGGAACACACACTTGTTCGCCCTGCATGCTCTGACCTGAGCTTGTCCCACAGTCTCACTCTGGAGCTGACTTTAGCTGACACCCGTCAATCCAAACCAGCTATAAGAAACCCACAGCAGGGAATGGACATGCCAGTTTAGTCTACAGGAGTTGGTTGGAGATGTAGCAAGGGTGTTCTCCACTTCAGCCAAATTTGTTGCCCACGCTCAGGCTACCTGTGATATTCAGCAACAAATATGTACAAGGAATGAGTCAGGGTTAGGTTTCACAGGGGAAAACTGCTCCTCTTTAAAAGAGACTTCAGATTGCCTCCAAGTAAACTTTGTCTTGTAACCCCAGCACCCAGCAGTGAGCACATGCTACAGCTCTTCAGCCATACCTAACTCATGGGACCTCCCTCCCATCAATTGTCTCACATATGCAACTCGAAACACAAAAGCACATTTGCTCTTGCACAAAAACAAGGAGCTGAATTCCCCCCCAGTGATTACCACACCAGGAGCAGAAAGTGCTGTCAATGATGCCAGCAGTGCAAGGAAGGGCTCAGGGCTGGGCCCACAGTGAACGCAGTGCTGTGATTCCTTGCTGAGAGAAACTTATTTTTAAACATGAAAACAGTTTTTAAAATGGACCAGATGCAAAACATCAGGTATTGCTCCCAACCATTTTCCCCCACTGCTGTAGCCTGATCAAAGCTGCCTCCCTTCAGGAAGTTATCTGATGTCAGTCAGTGACACTATAACAGAGATGAGTTTGGTCTCAGATACCTCAGTTGACTCCATGCATCATTAATCAGACCTTCATGAGCAGAGATATGGAAATGTCACTGGCAGAGGTGTCCCAAGCTGCTCAGAATAAATTACCCTTATCAGTCAGTGGGTTAGATCCCAGCAGCAGAGATTGGGGTCAGATTCAGACTCCAGCTGAAGCATGAAGAGTGTTTGGATACCAGTATCTGCTCGGTTCACACAGTTGCAGAGATGCCAGTTCTGATTTGAATCTAAGCACAGCACAGAAATGGGATTTCATTCAGTAAATCCTAAGTAGTAAATAAAAAAGGAAATATTATGAATGAATATCAGTCTGTGCTGGTAGACTGTAATGAATCTGCTCAGGGAGCCTTGAAAGATATCTTAACATGACAACTTAGTTTCTGTACCTAATTAGAAAAGCTCAGGCCAGCGATACTTATCTGTGTGCAACATCTGGAATTCATGTGTCAGGTTTGCCAGCTTTCATGTTTTCATCACAAATCTGCTGATACTTGCAGTTGTTATTAGTTTATTTAGTTGCCTTTTTAAAGCCTGGCTTCCTGTAATCACATGATCATGTGAAAGTTTTCTCGACGTAAAAATCTCTGTCCTTCATGATTGTTGCAAAATGCCTCAAAACACAATCCCTGTAGGCTCAGGAATGAAGACACAGAAAGGAAAATAACTCCCTCACACATCCCACAAAGTTAAGCAATTTTAAAGGCAATCCTACATCTACCAGGAACCTGACTTGTGGTTTCTAAGCCAGCCCGGTCTTTGGCAGGACCATGGCTCATGACATATTAGTGCTAAGGCTGGTCAGCATTGGAACCATCGAAGCACTCTGCAAATTTTAATTATTTCTCCCTTCTGTTCTACACCTGTCATTACTCATCTGAACCAGTCATGGGATACTGGTACAGGGGATGTTTTGGGATGGCTAGAATTGGCACACAGCAGCAGTCGTCCTGCCTTTCTCTGTCTCAGCACTTTGGCAGGAGCTGACTTTGCCACAATACCTTGAGAAGACAGCTGTTGGATGTGATTATTTATAGAGAAGAGGAAGAAAAAGTTGGCTCCACAATTAATCTTGATTTGACTCTGAAATTGTCCCTGGAGTTGGGATTCTGTACTTAGATCCCAGGCCTGGTTTGGAGACACCTTCCGCTCCTGAAGCATTCAAATGAAAAGGCAAACACGGAGGGGAGAGGCAGTGAGGCTGGGCAGGGGCTTGGTACATCAACTGTGGGAACTGAATCTCATTTCCACTGAGAAAACTGGAAACCCCTGCCAAAGGCCTTGTGTGAGTCACCAAGCTATCGTCTCACTGGCTGATACTGCACAGGTAAGACAACACAAACTTCTGAACAACCTCACATGGGAGAAGCACCCTCTACTTGGAGCTCCAGTTTTCAGCTCTTTACAGGCAGGGAGGGATTTCCCTTTGAAAAATCTCCTGCAAGCAGGCCCAGTGTTGGTCCTGCTCCCTACCCAAGGGCTCCAGCTTTGTCATGGTAATGTACAGCCATCAAAGGAAAAAGGAGAGCCCCCTTCACAAAATACGGGAGCCCACAGTGTGTCCTCAGATGCTGCAGCAAAACCCAAGCAAAGCTAGCAGTGCTGAAGCCTCCTGTAAGTTCTGGGCTGGAGAAAGGGGAAATTCGAACTTTTGGACTTTATCTTCTGGTGCAAGCACAGCTCCAGGGAGTCGCTGCAGGATGTCATCTTCGGCTGACAGCGTGAGGGATTCAGTGGCTCTCTGGCTCCCCTTTTGTGCTGCAGACCACTGCTGTGAGCAGCAGAGTAACAGTAGGGAAAGCTTTATCAGGGGTCATGGGACCTTCTGAGTCACTCCAGCACACCCCCAGCTGCGTAGTCCTCTTCCATCCATGCTGCAGCTGCATCCACCCCTGGATAAAGCTGGGATCTGGATGCAGGTAATCACAGCCAGGTATCAGGTCTTCACCTGCCAGAGCCCACACACCACAGACCATCTCCTGCTGACACCTCTGTCAAAGAGACCAAAAGCTGCAAGGAACCTGGGCTCTGCTCTTATCTCTCGCTATCAGAGCTGCAGTACATGAACAAGCACATGGCACCTTGGAGGAGCCCTGAAACTCCAACGGCATCGTCTCTCCCAAACATCCTCCCCATGGCTCTGAAGTCTAGAAGAGAGAGAAAGAAAAACAGATACCTGTCTACTCCACCCTCTGGTAGTGGGCAAGCTCTCTTTGCTTCCTAGCTGGCATCTGCCTATCATATTTGATACCAAATAAAGGCCCACTTAATTCTGACTCACTCTACCTGCTTGTATGGCTTACTTTTCCTGGCTAGGGCATAATCCAACATCTACGGTGAAGAATCTTGCCATCTTAAATGAAACCTAAATTCAAATCATATCATTGCATCACCTTCTCAGATAATAAATCTAACCAAACCTTGTAAGAAATTAGTAGATCCTTTCTAGATTGCCTAGTATCTGGGCCAAATGTATAAATCCATGAGCCTTCCTGCACAGCAAATCCAGTAGGTGAGTTTACTTTGCGTTAGCATCTGTAGGGCTGGAACTCCCTTCTCAGAGCAGGTTGGGGGCGGGGGGGAGATTAACTGAAAGTTCACTGCAAGGTACCCATTGTCCTATGGAGTGGAAAAATATCAGGTAGTTTTGCAACATTTAAAGAGATGCACCAAGAACATCTTTGGTGGCAGTTAGCACATAAGGGCTGCTGGCCCTCAGGGGCTTGGGGATTTTCCTTCCTCATAGAAAATGCCTCTTGCAAGAAGCACATACCTATTAAAAAACAAATTGTTGCTTTAACTTTGTTAAATAAATCAATCAATCTTGTTTTACTTCATGATCTGAAAATCAGCCTCTCTTCTAAGTTAACATTTTCATATTTTCCCCACAAGTATTATATGGCACCCAAATATCAGGCACTGATGGCTTGAGAATGATAAACCTCTGATGCTGAGTCTGAGCAGCAACAGCACTCCTCATTATATTCAGGGAGGATCTGTTGCCATAGCTTGTCTCTAAGGCACTGAAATGGAAAGCAGGAGACCAAAGCGCCGCTTGCTGCACATCAGTGTGCCTGAGCTTTGCCTCTTGCAACCTTTGTGCTTGTTCCAGTTGGAGGCCTGTTTGGGCAGTCCCGCACTAAGCACTTGGACGGATGCCACCCCTGGGGCTCCCATGGGATTTGCAGCCATGACTGTACAGTACTGCAAGTACCTTTATGTGAGTCTTAGAAAAATTTGCCTACCCTGACTGTCTAGTCACCCACGCAAACCACTAGTGGAGATGTGACTTATAGCAATGCATTTTTACCCCAGTTTGAAACAAGATCAAATTATACTACACCAGGATAAACTGTGTCTCTACTGGAGCCGGAACTGGTACTTGTGGCCAAACACCAAGTACAGATGAGTCCTAAAAATGCACAAAAAGGAAGCTACAATTTCATCTGAACCTGAACGATTTATAACCTTGACAGTGAGACTTTTTCCTGTGAACTCCTACAGTAGCTGCCAGTGAAATCAGTGTCCGCTGCTCTGATTTTCAGCAGTGAATGAAATAATTTTAGGGTGAACTAGAAAGACCTAATGTGAATCAGTCCCAGCAGCAGCCAGATTCAGAGCTCACTGGAGAGGCAAAGCTGAAGACTGGGTTTAGGTGAAGGATGTCAGATGGTCAGAGAAAGCCCTATTATAAGAATTTAAACATATTTCATCCATTCTTGAATAAAAGGTCAGACAAACGAGACATGAGGCTCCCACCCGGCCTACCTGCCACTCCATTTGGGTTCTTGCACTTGGAGGTGCTCAGCAGGTAGGCAGGTCTTAGGTATGCACTGACTTTGCATTCCAGCTGATGGGATTAATTGCATTGGACTACTTTCTTCACCTCAGCCATGCTTTGGAAGGAGCAGGACCACCATAGATGGGGAAGACAACACAACCTAAGAAGTTCTCCTTGCACCCAGCTACTTAATTCCACTATATGAGATGGTATTTGGGGAGCCCAGCCAGCTATTTGGAGCCAGCATTGAACCTTGAGTATACACACGTGCCAAATAGGCAGCGCAGGGCTGTTGTGAGCCTTCCAAAGGGAGATTTTGGATTGTGGATTGTTCTTTTTTTCCACACAAGGAAGAACTGCCCTTTGCAGAGCCTTGCAGTGCAAGCTGGCATTGTGTGGCAGCGTGCAGGCAAGGGTATTTGGAAACTCTCCCCCTTGACCCAAGCATGACATTTGGCTGACATTTCTACCAAGCCCATCCTTACAGTATCAGATCCTTTCTCCCTGTGATCTCCTGTGTCCTAAAGACCCCAGGCAGCTCCCCTGGCTAAGGAACCCAGATTGAATTCTGGTCATTTGCTGCCTGAGGTCAAGCTGTAAACTGAACAATCCAAAATTGCCCTGAAAGGCAGATGTACTAATTAGAGAAACCTTGGGTGGCAGTTCTGAGTACGATGCTTTTAATAACTGCAGGGATGTTGAGAAGCAAATAAATTATATGATGAAAGTCTACCAGGCTGCAGAACCCAGATATGTAATATGCAAGACTGGCACCAAGACTGAAATTTTGCCCCCTAGGCTTGGCATTTTGTCTGATTGCCTTTCCAGATGAGAAGGTATCTGGAGCTTCCGGTCCTGACTACTTGGCAGAAAGGTATTTCTCAACAACAACCTGGGGAATCATCCCAGGAAGGCTGGAATTAGAGAGCCAGCACTCACTAGCATTCAGGGAAGTATGGCCAGGTTTTCACCAGGCAAGAGTAAGCGAGGTTTCTTTCCCATCTTTTGGACTTAAAAGTGGACATAAACTGTATGGAAACTGTAAATGTCCTTAATATTGTAAAAAGCTAGCCCTCAGTTCTTCTCTTTGCCAGTGCACAGATAAAGAGACTCTGGCAGCTCCAAGGGTCTGGATTGCTCCCTGTCTGCCTGTGGCCTCTGATCCCATCAAGTGCCCCACAGTAATGATTTATCTTCCCAGTGCACTCGTGAAACCAGGAAAGCCTCTCCTCTCTTCACACTGCGAGGTATGCCTTCACTTTGCAACACAGCACAGTGCAGAGATCCCCATGAAAATGGAGACAAAATTGTTCACATCTGCACAGTACAGCCCGCACCTCTGGGCTTGCCAGCCTAAAGCCACACATGATGGGTTACATGAATGAGGCTCTCCTGTTTCCAGCTTAAGCCTGTTCTCCCAGCCACAGAGGCCCTTGTAGGGCTACTAAACCCAAAATACACAGCACACTGTCATACAAGGAATCCCTGCAGAGCCAGGGCCACACACACTTGATTGTGTGGCAGTGAGGACTGGAGGGACACCCACCTTGCTGCTTTTGCCAGTCCATGGAATGCAACGAGGCTCCTTGAGTTGCTTCTCTCCCTCCAGCTCAGTGTGTTACACACTCCCACACTTCCTTCCATCATTCTGTGACCTCTTTGTGCCTTGCATAGGGGATATCTGTGCCCACCTTCCAGCTGTACCACCCCACAACAACCTGGTCCACACTCCTCCCTTGGCTGGGATCTGCATGCACCTGTTGCCTCACCCAGCACACACCAGGAGCGCCCATGGCCTCCGTTGATGCTGGGCTCTTCTCCCATAACCCCACCTTTGTGACTTGACCAACAGCTCTAATAAATCTTGCAAATGAGGGCCCCCAATTACAAGAGGTTTATGGCTCCCTGATAGTTTGCTTAGTCCCATAGGTCCTCACAGCTTTCCCCCAGGGTGGACCTTGTTTGAAAGCAAACTCCCACACACATATAGACCCCACTTCAGACATCTTGACCAGCAGAAACCATCACTCCTGCTGACGAGGAGCAAGGCAGGCTGGAAACATCTGCCCATCCCTAGCCCATGGTAGCCCGAGAAAGGAGAACACGAGTGTCTGTATCATACCTATAAGGACTTCCATTCACTCACAGGCTGCTACATGTCCCAAACAAGCCACACACAGTTATTTTCAATGGCAATTAAAGACTAGCTCTTGTTTCAAGGGCTGGACAATGAAATTGCAGGAAGAGCTGCCCTCACCCAGCAACCATTATGTCAATGAATACACTGGATTGAGAGATGCTGACACTCATCTGGGCTTCAATTCACTTTTAATTCTCCTGGCCTGTAACCCGGCAGGAATAATACGGGGACCTTGTAGCCATTGCATAGGGATTTGGGAGCAGCACCTGTTTTAGGAGTAATCAGCCCAGCAGGAGGAAAGTTTCTCTGGGCTGTTCTTGGAGTATTTACATTTTTGACCCAGTCTTAGCATGATAATAGTGCACTTTGTCAATCTTGCACAAAACCTTGCTGGGCTCTGTGACTAGTTTGTCCTGACTCCTGCATGGCTCTATTATGATTTTTCAAAAGACCTCCCATAAGGGTTAAATGACCTCACATTAGCGTTAATTTGGGGCTAACTTTCCTATTCAGCACATAACAAAGCAATGGGTGTTTACCCAAGTCCCATAAAGTGACAGGGACCACACACAACCTAACTGCACTCAGCCTGGACAAGACAAAACTCCACCCCAGCCCTTTCCTAAGTACTGCCATTTTGTAAGAGAGAGGGAGGAAAAAATAAGAGAGGCTGATGGAAAAATCTTCACCCAGCCCGTGCCCAAAGCACACCAGGCTGAATTAAGCACCCAACAGTCAACCTGAAGCAGCTCCACTGCTGTCCCCAACGAGACTGCAATGGGAAGAGGCAGTGACCATCCCTTCCGCTCCCTTATGTGGCCTAATTCCAACCTGCTGAATCACAGACCCACAAAACACTTGACTGCCTCATTACTTAGCTGCTTTTCTTCTCCACAGGCTCCTTCTGAATTTAACTCAGATTAATTTAATGCCAGTAAATCACCCTGCACAGCTAATAAATTAAATGTCTCATTGACCTCGCTTCTGGGAAAGGAAAGGTTCAGTGGAAAGAAAGCGGCACACAGGCTGACTGCACACCGACGGCTGTGTGCCTATCGGCACAAAAGGAATTGCCAGTCTCATCCCCATCCCATCTACCTCTCCGTGATTAATGACAGCACAAAGTAGGGCAGGCTGAAAATAACAACAAACCATGACTGATGTTCCCAAGCACAAAGCTAGACACAGATCTTCAGCTACAGCGAATTGGTGTCATGACTGGAGCTGAACAGCAAATTTTACACCAGCTCAGCTTGTGCTGCTGTGGTGCAACGAGAACCAGCAACACCAGCCAAGGGCTTATTCAGTGCATCATTCCACTTCATCAGAGGCTGATCTGAAGCACAAGGGTTTTTATTTAGCCATATATTTGCCCCCTTCCTGTTGCAATTAAATAAGGTCAAAACAAAACAAAACAAAACAAAAAAAAGAGGGAACACATACATGTTATTGGCTGCATGAATAAACATTTCGGGCTCTTTTGCAATCATTAATGATAGTACAAGGCGTGTGTGAACTTCCTGCACACTGTACTGCAGTTCATTCTGAATTCACCAATGCAATTAGGGTGTCTTTTATGCAAGAGCTGAAATTCGCCTAGATTGATTTAACGAGTATAATTTCCTCTTTGAAACTGCTGGAAATTAATCATCATTTCTCCAAGCTCCATCTGGAATTCACTCTGTCAGCACAACACACAGCTATAATGGTGACATCTAAAGAGAACTGCGTGCTGACTACACCACTGTTGACTTTGTTCAAGTATTTCCTATGCTTGGAATGGGAAATATCTCAAATATGCAGCAAAGTCAACTATCCCAGCACACTGATTTTTTTCTCTAGTGACAACCATCACACAGACAATAAACCAAATTCTCTTCTTGCTCATACTAGTTTTCATTGAGGCAACTGCACCAACTTAATTGGACTGACCCTAATTTGCAGTAAGTGAAAGTAGCAGAAGAAACTGATGGAATATTTTAAAGAGAAATTAAGCAAATACACATACCGTCTCTAAGAAGCTGCATTTGCACATAAAAATGTCAATTTGTGCATGCAAATCAGGTAACTAGCCACCTAATTCCCTATTTTCATGGCTACCTGCCTGATTTGGGTGTCCACCTGTAGGATTTGGAGAGCTGAGAGCAGTGAACGCCTCTGAGAATGTGCCAGTGACAGAATTATCTGGAGTCCAAGCTATCTATTCTTTCTTACCCATCTCAGACTCAATGAAAATCTAGAAATGGAGGCAGACGAAGAAAAAACTAGGACAACTTTGTAGTGTATGGGGATGCCACTTAAGTGACTAGCAGCTAAAAGAATAGAATGCTCTTGAAAGAAAACTGTTTTGTTTATTAAAACAATTAATACAGCTTAAAAGGAAGAGCACTAAAGTAGGTGTGAATGAACTACCCTTCTCAAAACTGAGGTGTGGCTGCTCCAGAGGTTTTCCCAGCATTTTAGTGTCTTTTGATGTAAACCACAGAAACTAAACTATATGAATTAAAATCAGAGCTCCTTAAAATTCACTAGTTCCAGGATTATTCTTGGGAGCTGACCCATCCCTAGAATACCCCACAGGTGTACAGTCACAAAGGAACTCACATGAAAGTTTGAGCAAGTCTTTGTTGACTTCTTCCACCCCAGTGTTGACCCATTTCTAGCCATCAGTAGTTTTCAACATTTTTTTTTTTACAAGAATTGCTATAAATTTCCCATTCTTCTGTATATAATCAGTTTAAACCAACTGACAATAAGCTTCCTTTTCTCGGTTACCATCTGCAGACCCACTAGGAGTCATGCAAATCCCCTAGGAGTCTGTGGTTAGAAAGAATTGATCCCCATCCCTTAATTGCTTCTTCAGCACATATCATACCCTTTACTCAGCCTCTTGGAAAGAGCCAAGACTTACTCCAGCATGTTTTTTCTCTGGACAATAACAGTTAGCTCTGCCATAGAAAGCTGCATATTGGAAGTACTCTACAAGGACCATCTAATTAACGATTACAGCATCCCTGGGAGATATACAAACCCATCCGATTCAGTCTATTGATAACTGGGGAAAAACAGACTCAAAGCTGAAGTGTTTACCCCAAGAACGCAGCATGAGAGAGCAGCAGAACCAAGATAACAAGCAGAGCTGATTCCTGCCACAGTGTTTTGAGATTGTGGTTAGGACTAGGAAAAAAACCCACTCCTAAAATCTTCCTTCTGCTAAGTTTCTGCCTCTCTTTGGAGCAAAGACAGCTGGAAATCAAACAAAAATATCTCCTTTTAGAAGACCTCCATCCAGTTTTGCAAATAAACAGATAAGCAGCCACCCAGGGGGGGAAAAATAGTAAATAGCTGGGCTCTGGGATGCAAAAAAGTGTGTAAAAAACCAAAAAAGTTTCAAGGACAGCAAGATGGCTGTGTAGGAGATGGAATTACAGACAATCTTGATAAGGGAAAGAGAGTTTGAACTTCCTGTGAAAAAGAAAAACCACAAATAAACCTGGGAGATTCTCAGAGCCATGGAGAAAGGAGTAGAGAGAGGAGAGGCTGGGTTAAAACTGCACAAAGTAGGCAACTGACACAGAAAACTTTGAGCTGTAAAAGTCTTCCCTTTTATCTAGAGAGCTTTGGGGTAAGAATGGAGTAAGGGAGTTATAAGCATAGGTGCTAATTGCATGGAGCATCTCCACAGAGCTTTAGATTAAAGACTCCAGCACCTCGGGGAGGGGTGAAGGAATCTGTAGATCTTGGGAGACAGTATGTGGGGCAGGCAGCTGCACCCTTTGTTACTAACCTGCCTCCCTTCCCCATCTGATCATGTAAATGAGAGCTACAAATGCTAGAGTTTACAGCATGCAACATCTGAGTTGGGATCTCTGGAGAGATGGGGATGGATTTATTTACATGTTCTGAGTTATCTCTGCAAATGATCTAACAGAGGCCCCTTCACATCTGTAGTCCTGATGAAAGTAAAAACATTGTACCCAGGTATTTGTGTTTGTGGCACTGAAGACAAAAAGGCCAGATTCTCTGCCTGTTTTACACCCCCTTAGCACTAGCATTTGTTGTAGTCTGCTCCTACGAAGTATGTCATGTCCTTGACAATGAAAGTGTTTTTCAGGGGAAGAACCAGGGCCAGATTCAGTCTGATTTGCCAGCTCTGCTTCAGATCTTCTCCAGGGGCCAGATCAGCATGGCCGATGACCCTGACTCCCCTAGCAAAGCTGCATGGCAGGAATAACTTCTTAGAGAGGGATCTCTCTGCCTTGGCAGAAGGCTGGGATGGCTGGGTCAGGCCAGATGTTCTATGTTATGGCGAAGCCCTCTCCATATCCCTACCACCAGGGCCTTGGGGACAATGACTTCACCTGCGATCTGAGTATGGGTGAACCCAGTGCTTGGCAGCAAGTATCAGCCTAGGTAACTGTAATCCTCTTTCAAGCCAGGCGGAAGGCAGGAGGGACGACAGCAATCCCTCTGCTCTCCTCTGCCAGCAGCAAAGAGGGAAACAATAAGAAGTAAAGCCTCAGGTGTTGGAGGAGCAGAAATACTTTTTCTGCACAGACATCAGGCCTACTTGGCATAACACCCTCCACTCACTCTCTGCCTGCACTGCTGTTCCCAGGCAGATCTGCGCAGAGGAAAAGCAGTCACAGCCATCAGATGTAGCAGCTGTTGGGCTCCCTGTGTCACCTGCTTGCCCTGAAACGTTTAAGTACCTTCTCTTGCTGCAGGATGATAGTAGCCCAGGAGTGCTGAATTCACCATTCTTCACATGCTTCTGTGCCTTCTACGTGGCTGACGTTATGTCTGCATTGCTAACAGATTTTGGTTTTGAAGAGTAGGGATCGTATATTAACCGAGCAGTCCCCCTGTCAGTAAAGCAAGCAAACTCAGTCAGGCCCTCACTGTTATTGCCAGAAGGGGAGTAGAGAAAAAAAAGGGGAGGGAGGCATGAAATAAACCAAGCCATGAATCAGCCTCTGGAGCTATTTGTAATAGATGTACTGGCAGGCATGTAATTGCCTTCTTACCGTTATCAGCTGGAGCTCACGCAGGCCCCAAACCACCTGCACCTCTGCAGCAGGGATCCCCAGGGACCTAGCTTTGGCCTTCACTCTGGTGCACCGAGCACCTTGCTTTAATTAAGTGTTGAGCCTCTTCCCACCCTGGTGCTACCCTGCAGACTCAGTGCTCTGTGTGAGAATGAAAGTGGTTGTCACTGAGGATCACGGTTTTGTCTTGGAGCCACTATAAGAGCTACGCAGCAGCTATCAGGAGATAGACGGGAAGCAAATCTTTAGATTCCTAGATCTCTGGATCTCTTCCCTCTATATAGCATCCCGTTGCCTTCCCTTTCATGTAGGTTACTCCAGAAAAGTATCTATAAGTGTCAATGCTAGCTTAGAGGACATACCATGTCACGTGGAAGCAACTTGTGCTTTCCATTTTCACCAGAGCAGCCACTCTTGAGCATCTTTGTAGATGATTTTGCTTTCAATAGTATTCTTTCTTTGAAATAAAAAGATTTCATATTCCTTCATATAGCCCCAGAGCCTGCAAACCTCTCATTTTGGAAGAATCTGAGTCATTTAAAAAAGAACAAAAATAAAGAAAAAAAAAGTTCTCATCCTTACTTAAAAAAAAATCTAGAACCAAGAACCTAATTGAGCCCCACAATTTCTGCGGTGCCCTTCCTGACTTATGAATGCATAAGGCTCATTTAAAGAGCAACAAAGACAGGTGGGGATACAGTCATATTTCCTTGGCCTGTGCTATGGAAAAATGATTCAGAGAGCTCTCAATGGGGCTGCCCTGCTTATGGAGGGCATTGCAAAAACTGCACTCTTTGCTAACAAAACCATGGTGACAAGCAAAGCAAACAGCTCCTCCAGCCTGGCCTTGCGAAGAGGAGGCTATTTGCCCCATAGCTGTGGCTCCCTTCCTTACCAATGCGTCTCTCTTTGAAGTCCTGCTAACTCTAAGGTCAGCCCTGAGCAGCGAGTTCCATCCTGCCATACCCTGTGGGAAAAAGAGGGCTCTGAGTGAAATTAAAGGGCAGCATATGGCGGGCTCCTAAAAGGCAATAGCTGTGTCCAGTGCATAGCAGAGCAGAGGAATTTGCAGCCACAGGAAGGTGACTGAGACAAACAACATTGAGTGGGTTTCAAACTCGAGTTGGAAAATTTTATGACTGCAAATAACACTAGCAGTCATATAACCCAAGGGAAAAAAAATAGGGGTAATCAAGCCTCCTGCTTCAGGGCATGAGCTGGTGGCCTCTAGGGACAATGGAGGAATGCATTCTGTAGGAGTTTCACCATCCATAGAAATACCAGGCATTGACTGTTGATGGTTAAAAAACCAGAAAGATGCTGCATTGGACAAGCCACTGGCTTGATTTGGTACGGACATCTACCAAATAAGTCAGGCATGTCATGAAATAAAAGGGACATTGGATGAGAGTCCAGCCCTGAGGTCCTAACGAATCAACAGGGATGCTCTCCCTGACCAGAGATAAACACATCAGACAACAAAGAAAAAGAAAACTGCAGGCCATTGTGTTTTGACTCTGAGCTGGAGCAGACTACACATTACTGTTATGCTGGCCAGCCAAATAATATGTCTTTGGAATTGATTTTAAATTCCTACCTTTGGTGGATAAAGACTGGGCATCTGGATCTGTGGTTCTGTCTTCCTCCTGAACGCTGCCAATCTACTGACACAGGGAGGTTATGAAGTTTGCCGAATGTCTCCAAAATGTGTTATCTCTAGTGGGCAGAAGTGTCTCCTCATTGTCAGTCTAAATCAACCCAGGGCCACTTTAAATTCACTGATTATTATGTCAGCATTGTCCTTCCTTTGAAATAGTTCTCATTTTTCCAATGTTCGCCTCTCAATGTATTCACTATTCCCACTTGAAATAGTCTTTGCTGGGTCACAGAGCCAGCTCTTGCAGGCTGGTTGTCCTGGGACCCCCACTCTGAACTCCCTCACTGCCAATCCGCTTTCGACCAACTGCTGATGACCGCATCTATAGACATTATTTCTGATGAAACTTTCCCTGGTGTTGTGCAAGGGCATTTGTACGTCTCTAGCTCCCCTGGTAATACTCTTCCCCCTATGCATCCTAATATCACATTTAGCTTTCTTTTACTTCTGTCTAGTCCCTATAGCTCACAGATCTGCTGTGGTCACTTAGCACACCCATGTCCTTCCCTTCGTTTGTTATCTCCAAATTAAACATTCCCTGTTTATAGCTGATTAGTTATTAATCCCTGAACACACAAATTTGCATTTTGTACTGTGAATGTCATCTTTTTTCCACTGCTCTGGTCCTGAAGGTCGCACTGCTCTTTCTGTAGAACGCCCTGACTCTCTCCTGCTTTTGATGATAAAGTCCAGATGAGAGTCAGCAGATTTCATCAGCATACACTTTTTTGTTTATTCTGAAAAAAAATGGGTAAGATTGAGCCCAAAAATGATTCTGCAAGAACTCCTCTAGTAACCTTCTTCCTGCCTAGTACTTCAGCTTTCAACATTTATCTGTGGGGTAAGTTCTTCTGCCTCAGTTTTCCTGTCTCTTTCAAGTGAATTATCATGTCCAGATAGAATCTCATTTTTACGAGGTCTCAGGCATTGCTACACACACACGCACATATGCGTGCGCATGCATGTGTGCTCACTGAGAATACCTGCAAGGAATCTGTTTCTCAGCAGAGGAATGATGGTCTACACAGTCCTGAAGCAGTACAAACCCGAGCTTCCAGGACATCTTATTCTCAGACCTAAGCTGGCTTGGAGCCACTTTGTAATACCACTCCCAGCACCCCCATAATAAGTAGCTTAAACTCAGACATCAGGACTCAGAGTTTAGCAAACAGTGCAATAGCATCTTCTGCCCCCTAACACTTTCAGCAGCTCCAAAGAGCACTCAGATACAAAGGGATTAGGTGGTTTATAGGACCAAAGCTTGGCAGATTTCCCTCCGGGGCCCCCAGCCGTTTGCTCTGTTGGTCATCATTCCTGTCAGGCTAGTTCAGAGTGTCTCTGCCTTTACTCTTAGTGGATTAAGGGGTGGTTGAGCAGTTATTTTGTCCTGCTTTGTTGCTTGGAGATGGGGCTGCAGAGGGGAATGAATTGCATCAGAAAAATACATTAAACTGTCACTCTGAGAATTAACTGGAAACCCCGTCCCTCCAGGAAAACAGTACAAATGGCAAGAGAAGAAAGTGCAGCAGAAGGCACCTCTGCTGTCATTCACATGGATGGATCAACATGGACATAATTTTTCTTCCCAGTAATTAATTTCAGTGTATTATTAATTGTAATAACCATCAATTTCTAATGAATACACGAGGCCTCATGAAAATTCTGGCACTTAGTTGTGAAATTAAAGTAACTGTAGTATTCCCTGATCAGCGGGGCTCAGTCCTTCCATCTGCTCCCACTCAGATCAGAGTCCAAAGCACCTTGCGGCTAGGAAGGAAGCAGGTGATTGCAGCATTATCCCAGAACTCAGGGTCTCCACCACAGATTTTTCTATAGGACTTTGAGGAAAACTCTCTTTACCTCCATCTCATCCAGTGATAACAACAGTCCTCTACTGCAATCGTTTATTTGGAGGTAAACTTGTTAAAAATGCAGGGATGATTCAGATATTTAGATAACAGGATTCACAACAAACCGTCTGCTGAGGAAAAAACATCCTAGGGAATCCTGCTAAAAATGCCTCCAAAAAAAGACCCAAGTCAGGTTCTAGGTGTTGATGTAGTTTAAGTCGGTACAACTTAGATGTCATATCAGGAGACAATTACACTAGTTGAGAGCTTAATCCAGATAGCAACATGAGTGTTTTTTATTTCCTCTGCACAACTTCATCAATTAGAAATAAAACAATGGATTGCTACATGTGCCATTAACCGTATACTTCTCACGTCACAAGCCCACTATAATCAGATATAAAGAAACAAGTGTTAATTACAGTATGAATATCTCAGTCACTGTCCTGATCAAAACAAAATCCAAGAATTTTATCATTAAATGCTCTTTCAAATGAGAAGCAAGAAAACTACATGAACATATTGATGACACGTCCCATCAGAGCTGCACTCTCTTTAGGACAGGGACTTCCTTCTGTTCTGAGTTGGTCCGGTGCTTAGCACAGGGGTCCTGGGATTGCAGACACTACTACAACAGTAAGTACGTTTCCCATTAAGATATATGTATCTTATTATCAAGAGATAATAGTTACCATTACTATAGCAAAGTGCTGAAAGGCAAGTCAGTAAATGTGTCAATTAATTGTTTTCTTCCATTTCACCATATTCTTTAAAAGAACATAATCTGAGGACGGCATCAAGGCTGTAAGAGCCAAAACAGTTAAAAAGATCAAGACTTTTCAGGTCAGAGTTAAGGACACGATGTGATGTTAAAGTACACTTCTCTACACAGCAGAAATCCCAACTTTGTAAGGCTGAGTGGAGAACTCCCACTGATGTCAAGATCTCCCAGTGTGTTTAGTCAAGGCAAGATTTGCAGCAAGGGGCATTATCCTTTACTGTTCCTGCTGATGGCAGAGGAACTGGGATTTCACAGTGTGTTTAAGCAAGGCAAAGATTTGTAGTGAGAAGAGTTATCTTTTGTAAACCAGATGCTACAGCTTAAAAAACAGAGACAGTTTTGGGCACTCAAACACACATCTAGATCTGACTCAAAAGCAATGAATTCCAAGCTACATTCAGGCCAAGAAAATTTTCTTTGAGTTTAATGAAATTATGCTGATCAATCAGACAAGCTGAGAGAAAAAGTGGTTGATATTTGTTCCAAGTTTTTGCTTGTTAGGACAAGTTCATGTGATGTTAATATGGCTAATGGACTTCCAGGCTGAAATAACTTCATGTTTTGTTGGCTCAGGGTATGGACAGATGAGGTTCGTGATTGCTTGTGCCTGTCCATGTAAATATGGCCTGATCTGTGGGCAGTTATTTACTTAGTCATTTCCGTGCTCTGACAGGATTGCGATTTACAAATCATATAAGTAGGTATAATGTTATCACCTAGCAATGTTTTTTTTTAATGAAAATTTTTTGTTCTGGTCTATGACCCAACTAAATGGTTTAGAACAACAGGTGAATCTCACAATCTCTCGCTGTTGTAACCTTAATCCTCCCCTACCAGTCTCCTCCCCTTTGTTTACTGCAATTCTTCCTTTGCACTTAGATTGTAAGGTCCTGCAAGCAGGGCCCTATCCAGCCTTTGTTCAGGCTGCAATACATAAACAGCTATTTGCATTCAGTGGAAGACTTACCTGACCCAGGAGTCAGAGTGGTGGGATCAAGATTAAATACATTTACATACATGAAAATTTTTGCTGTTTGCTGTGCAAAAGTATCATGTCTCTGAGATACGGGAAAATATGGTTCTGACTCAGAATTGATGCTATCTTTCCAGTCAAGATTAGAGTCCAAATTGTGCAATCCAGCTTAACTCACAGTATCAGTTGCTATGCAAAAGACAATGTTTCATACAGAGGTGTGGTCTTTCAATGATTGCAACAAATACAGACCACAGCTGGCTTGTCATTTAGATCCAATACTATTGGAAAGCACAGGAAAATTTTCAGGTTTGATCCTAAAAGAAACTGATCATTCCTCATAAGATGTGGACTGACCTTAAACCATGATTAAATTAATGGGATCAAGAGCTTTTGAATGCCTGTGAAGAAACTGTCCCTAAAGACAAAAAAGAGAAAAGGTGAAAGCACTTTAAAAAAAAAAAAAAAAGAGAGAGAAAAAGAAGAAAAAAAGCTTTTTTCCCACAGGAAACTTCGATCATTATTGTATTTTCCCTAAGGACATTTCTGTATCTGTCACTAAAAATTACAGCTGTCAGCGGTAATACATCAGCACAAACCAGAGGGCTGGGTTTTGGTGGTCTGAAAAGGGATGTAAACCACAGTTGGTTTTAACCATCAACTTACCTTAGCTCCAGTGAACATATTTATTATGCAATAGATCCAATTTTGTCTGGAAAAAAAGTGATGATGGGTAGAAAAATTGTGTTGTTCTCACAAGTGCATGCCTGATGCCTAATCAAGGCTAAGAGAGACATTTCACTCACATAAGGCTGAGCAACTGCCAAAACAGAGGTAGGAGAAAGGTCTGTGATAGCAAAACAACTGCAGAGGAATGCCAAAACCTTCAAACCCCTGAAACAGCAAAACTGTCTTCCATCAGAGCCCCTAAACAAATGCTTTACAATTTCAGTGGCAAAAGAAACAAGCCTAAAACAGATTTCCTCCATAATGTGAAATAACGCCCTAGAGAATTAGACTACCAATAAAAAGCTAATGAAAAGGTCTGCTGGGAACGGTTTTGCCCTACAGATAACTTGTCCCTCCTGATCTTAATGAATTCACTTGCAATTTTGACATGCTTTTATTACAGTGGCACTCAACGCCCTAGAAATCTCAGTGCTAGGTGCTGTTCAAAGAGATGGTCTTTGTCCCAGGGAACATGACGTAATTCTTAAAAAGGCAATGACAGAGGCTGCTAATTATTCATTGTTTGCACAGGGAATAAAAAAAAGGTTTATATGGAACTAACGTATGGGTAAGTGTTAAGTATCATTAGTAGTAATTATAGTAACTGCTTCTATGATCCTCCTCTGTTATATTTGAGGCAGACTTCATTTCATAACTACAGGTTTGTCTGCTAAAAAATCCTCTTTCACAACAGACATCTCATTGCAAGCCGATGGCTGTCTTCATGTATCCTGCCACTCTGGTTGAGCTGTCTTCCAGTGTGGAGTGGTCTCCTTTGGGTTTAGGCTGGATCAAAGCTGCAGCAGATCAGCGCTACCTTTCTCTTCTCAAAGATGTCTACCAAGGACTTTGCATGGAGAAGTTTAATGCAAGAAATGTGTGGGTTGTCAAATCATCCAAGGCAAAGGATAGTGGAAGGCCCTGACCCTCTACTTTTTATGCAGGCAAAATACCGTCTCGCTTCCAATTAGTATTTGATAAGGGAGCAGAGATGCAAGGAAGGGTATCTTCTGCCTAAATGGTTCTTGCTGGGTAAGAGCAGAATTAAATAAGATGAAGAGGGTGTGGACTGAAGATAGGGAATGGGATCTCTTGTGATGCAAGAAGCATCTCTGTGTAATGGCACAGCCCAAACTGGAGCTCATAGGCTGCAGCAGTGTCCACTCAGGTGGAGGTTCACCATTATCCCCCTGCCCCAGAGGGAGAGAGGTTTCCTCTCCGTGCCTAAAGAAAGCCAGAAGAACCATGGGTGAAATGGATTTTAATCCCTGTTGAGAAAATGCAATGGTAAAAGTACTCTACTCAGCATGTGCTCATTGCCGATCCCACGCAGGCGCTCAGGGCGGGTCTGTTTGTCTCTTCAGGGCCACAGAAACCAACAAACAGCAGCAGGGAGAGGAGTTACCCCAGCTGTATCCTCATCACACCCACGCTCCCATGAGTGGCCTTCTTTCTGCCTAACAAAGTGAGGATTAATTAGAGGAGGTAATGGGCTTCTACAGAGGACAGCATCGTCAAGCACTGCTTATTGCTGTTTGTTGATTCAGCTAGGCATTTTGTAATCCCTCACCTTGTTTTGCAGTGACTACAGGAAATAGGTAAAAAAAGAGACTTAGCTTTCCCAAATTGAAGGCACCTACACAGACCCTTTAGAAATGATGGCTGATGCTGGATAGTACTGAGCAATAGCAAACATACAATCAGTACTTGAATCGTCCCGTTCATCTCCAAAAGATAGCTAGTCTATAACACATAGGATGCAAAACAACAAAAAAATATTTTCTATTTTTATTCAAAAAGAAGGGGAAAATTTAAACGGTATTGTCTTTGGCACTTGCTTCTTTTAAACAAAAAGTTATTTTTCCCTTACAATTTTCTTGCTAATGTACAGTTTACATAATTCTGCTCAGAGAGAGAGTGGTGACTTGCCCAAAAACAGAGTGGAGAGGAAAACCCAGTGGTTTTTGCTTTTCTCTTTGACCCGTGTAGAATACAGCACACCCCAGAGCCTGACTTTTCTTTGTCCTTTGCCACGTCCAAGCTTTTGTACCCATAAAAATAGAGTGTGTAATGGTACTAGCCCTTAAATAATCGTCAGCATCCATGCTGCCTTGTGGTGGCAATGCCTCAACATGTAAGGCATTGGCAAGCCAGCCCTTGCTGTTCCCTTGCTTTCTGTGCAATTCTGCTTTGGGCTGGGCCATAAACTAATACAGAAAAGGGTCTTCAAAAGTTTTCCCTGCAGAACTACTTGGCAAAGGACAAAGTCACTCTCCTGGAGTTGAAACAACTCTTACCTCCCTGGCCAACCCACCTGGATGTTAGCAGTCACTCTCCTGTCATGTAACTCAGTCTGAAGAGTATGAACAAACATTAGCAGGTTTAAACTGCCACATTTCTGTATTTGGGCTAAGCGGAGCTCAGGGCAGAGATCCAATGTTGTCTTGTGTATACAAACCCACCACAAAAAATAATGAAAGCACTGAGTCTTGATTTTTCCCCTTAGTTCCTTTCAAGAAAGGTTAGAACTTCACTTACCCATTGAAAATTTGAGGACCCTTTAAAAACTCCTCCTGGATTATATCTACCTGCCCAGCAAGACAGATGACACATTAGATTTCATTTCGTTTTCTCAAGACGTGACATTTTTGTTGGCTCATGTAAGGGGAAGGTACCTCATGCCTTTCTAAACATTTTTGCATGCATGAGCACACCACCAAGCAGACAAAGCCTTTGCCCTTCCCAAGAGAGTTCTTTTGAAGAGGGATGTGCTATGAGGGGAACCTATGTCAAAAACAAGAGCAGGGTTGAAAAGGTGTGTCCTGTCCTGCAGGAACAGCCTCTGCAGGCTGGGGTGCCAGTAGCTCGGGATTTCAAGTGGGAATGTCCAGGAGAAGACTGGTTAGCAGGTTGGGCTCCTTTCCTTTTCCTTATTTTTCATACCTTCACCCTTCAGCGGGGTGGTGCCAGGGAATACATGTAGCTTAATGCAAGCTGCTATGGCTTGGGGACCAGGCAGCGGGAGGCTGCTGGCGGCAGTGGTACCAGCACTGCTAAGTCACTTCAGGCAGTGCCTGAGTTGGCTGGGACACAGGCTGTTCCTAAAGGACAGGTCCAGGAAATCCCTGCCTGCCCTAAGGAATCAGGAAGAATGACTTCCATTCATGAAGGATGCAACAACAGCTCCTGCATGCCTTCAAACAGGCTGAGCAAGACTCCTGCTGCACTGTCGTTCCACTCTCTTCATTGGATATAGAGGCCAGAGGAACTGTCCCTTTACTTTCACAGTGAAGGAAGATTTGCTGTTTTGAGGTATTTCCTAATGGTTATGCCAACAGCCTCCTCTGCTCATTGCTTCCTCACTCCTCTCTAAAGTAGCTGAAGGCTATGAAAAATGCTGGAGGTCTAGTGGAGTCATTTCAGATTGATGCTGAAACTCCTAGAGCATGGTCGAAATTCAAGGAAATCAGTTTGAGTTCATGAATGGTAATAACTTAAAATAGGTCAATAAAATGGAAATGAATTCTCATGCAGATGCTCCAGTTCAGAATCAGATAGCCTTAACCAAGTCATGTAATTTGAAATAATTTTCAATTAAATTACAGTAAATCCAAATAAGGCTCATTTAATTCTAATTGAGTCTGTATGGACCACTCTACTTCTAATTGAATCCAAAGGTGCTTAAATAGCTCACTTCAAATTCACATTTCTGAGACAGTGACAAAAGAAAGCTTGAAAATATGATGGGAGTAGAATACAAAATGTTCTCAAACAAGGGGACATAGAAAAGTAGTGCAAAATGAGTATATATGTTTAAAATCTCATGCTTTTTCTGAGTTAGCATATTAAACTACAGAGATGTCATCTAACAAGTCTTACTCTCTACAGATTATGATACTGTTTAGCGCATAATGCACGTCATGTGCCAGGATATCAGTGGAAATCCCAACTCCAGGCCCTACTCCCTGTTGTCTGGCTGACTCACTGGGCCACCGCGGGAGCCTCGTCGCTGAGCGGCACTCTCCCCTGCTGACCTGGCCACGCAGCAGTGCCTACAGCACAGATCAAAGCAGGAGCAGAGCTGGGCTAATGGGCTGAGAAATGAGAGAAGCCACAAATGGAGCTACCCACTTACTAATGAAAGCAAAGGGCTTGCAGACATCAGAGCAAAATGACTGCGTTAGACCTACTAACAGTTGTTTCTTCCAGATTTAAAAATCTTGCTATGGAAGAGGTGTGCTGGGAAGGAGGGTCTCTAGTTAGGGTGAGTTGGATCTATGATGGAGCAGTGGCAGCCAGGAAAGATCACTCAAGTTTGGACCTTCTCAAGGAGGTGGGTGAGGAGCAGTCTGAGCTCTCAGAGCTGCCGTGCTATGCCACATGCTTGTTGCCACCATCACTTTCACTCATTTACTAACAATGCCTGCAAACGTGAGAGCTCCACCACACTGCCTGTGGTAGACATCCCACCCAAGCTGGTTTTTAGAAACAAGAGGCAAAAGGGAAGGCAAACTGTGTTCAGAAAGCATATGCCTCTTGCTCAAAGTCACACAAGAGATCCACGAGCAGAAGTCAGCTCAAAACCGAGACTGATGCCCTTCCCGCTAAACCAGACTGCCTCTTTCTTGGATTCATGGGATAACAGCCTCATTTCTTCACTGTCACTGCACTTCCTCTGCTCTGTCATAACCATACTGGGACTTCACTGGACCAAAGTTAATGCCTGTACTGATTTTCCTCCAGCCTGGTTATAAAGATCATGTGTTACCACATCTGCCTCACCTGCTAGTTACACACTAGATACTGCCTGCACCATCCTGCACAGAAAAATCTGTATAAGAAACGTTTATTTTTAATGCAAACACATTCCTAAGAGCACAAAGGTAGCTGGTGAAGACATTTCCTCATCGCTGTGTGCATGTACCCAACTGCCATTAGCACTAAAGAGAAATAACAAGAGCCTGGGAAGACCCATCCCGTTGGGTAGAGGCTTATGATAGTGCCAGGTCATCAGAGGAGATTTTAGGGTGATTCTCAGGGACTAAGACCTCTCATTTCAAATCACTGACACTTGACATTTCCAGTTCAGCTGCAAACTTGTAAAATCACTGCAGAAAGTGAAACTAGGCCACATTCATGCCAAAAGAGACAGAAATATGTGCAAGTCTCCTCTCAGCCCTGGCAATGCCCATGCTCTCAGTTAACTGAACTCTTGAGCAATTTTTTTTTCTGACCATTCCCAAATGGATTTCTTACAACATCAAAACTGACTACTGTCTGTCTTTCAACTTACCTGACAGAGTTGAAAGAAAACACCCTGGCAATGCCACTGCATCACAAGACAGGCTTTGATCATCTGGAACTGCCAACGCACCTTGAAGCGTGTTAAATATATATGACTTGTCTGATTGCATCTGCCTGTTTCCATTAAGTGTACCCGCAAGGGAGCCACTCGCTGAGAAGGGGCAGTACAAGGAAGAAGTGACCTGGGGTTTGGGTTACTGGATACTCCTTGAGGTTTTTCATAGGAGGAACTTTCAGCATTTTGTGTTTAGCATGTCACCCAGCTCAGATAAGCAAAGGCCAGGTGAAAGTGCGTTTCTGATTAAGTTTGTGGCAAGAACTGACCTTTCCACCATGGTTATGAATGGAGAAACCTTTCAGCAGTAAAAAACCCCAAACCTTCAACATCTCTCACAGGCTTTGGGTGCTCATGTAAACTCAATGGATGAGGTTCAACTCCCTGGATAGCAGGTGCCACACTGGACACTGCTATGTTGGGGATTCTTCCCTCCTGCCTCCTGCATAAGTCTCCCTGCTAAAAAAGGCCATCCCAGCTGAGAACAACAGCTCTAACACTGCTTGGCTCAAGAACCAGAGCATAGATTTTAGACTCACCTTTTAAAGACTCAGATTAGGGGAGCAGACAGAGACAAATGCTGAAGTAGGAGACACACTGCTGCTGAAATGCTATGACACTTTGACATGAGTTATGTGGGGAGGTCTCAGAAACCTCTTTTTTTATTAAAAAAAAAAAAAAAAGTTACCTGTTTCCATTAGCATTTTATTTCCTGCTAATGGTTCAGGACTCTTCCCAGTTCTCTGGAACATGAAACACTAAGGCCACTTCATCCCATCCCCTCTGGGAACGTGATTCTGGCTTTGTAGGTTATCTGGGGTGGGGGAAGAAGCAGGAGAAAAGAATGATGCAGTGCCATGCAGATGATTCTCATTAATTTTGGAAGGAGTTATAAAAAGTAAGCTTTAAAGTCTATCCTAAATATAAGGATTCAGCTGATTGAGAGCTCATCTGCTTCTATCTCTTGGGTAATCATGAATATACTTCTGCTGTGTCACTTCAAAGGCTCAGCACAGCTGGGAGGGTTTTCATCAAAGCTTCTGCATGTCTGGGGGAGGTTTCCCCCCCCCATGAATATACATCACTGGAGGCTCCTTTTCCCAACTTTTCCCATGCCTCTCTCTGATTGATCCTCATTTCATTCAGATGAGCTCTTCCTCTCTGGATGGCTAAAGGGCAAGAGACAGCTCTCTCCAAAGCTTTCCCACTCGCCTGGATGCCTCTCCGAAGATTTTCCTCTCATCAGAGTGGGGGAGGGAGGGAGCTGTTCAGACAAGAGATTGAACCTTTAAATTAAATTCTTGTCATCTGAGGGCTGGGCCTGATAGTAGCGGGGGTGGGAAGCATATTCTCCCAGTATCGGGACTCTGGCCAGATCCTCATCTGGTGTAAATATGTGCCAGTGGGCTAATCTCAGCAGTCATGTCATCAAAACCACAAGCCTTAAAACCCTCCTCTCTCTGCAAGGCAGCAGGTTGCTGGGTGAAACCAGCACCATCCTCTATGTGCCTGCTCTGCAGAGTACGTGAGATCCACAGACAAGGAACACTTGCTGAAATTGCTCAATTCCCCTCTTTTTCATTGGGGATGGAGGGCCGGGCAGCTTGATGGAATTTCAAACACTCAGCCACCCTCAGCCGGGTTGGGATTTCACAAGAGCCCAGACCCTGTGTGCACCCAGCACGTGCAAAGCAGTGGAGGAAATCTAGGCCCCTCTTCTGCTCTCAGATGGGAGCTCAGCCCTCCTGGAAATTCTGGGCCCGGTGCCACTTAGTTACAGCACGTCTCCTGGCTGGTGGCCAGATCAGAGGAGTCTGAACCTCATCTTAGCTCTTCTACCCTCCACCCTCTAATTGCATATTCCCTAAGGCCAAAATGACCCCAGCAATTGTCAGGTCAGGACACTACTGAAGCGACTGGATGTGCACTCTCCTACACCACTGGCAAAGTTGGCCCATACGAATGGTAATGTGTTGCTGCTGCTGATTTAAAAAAAAAAAGTTACGAATCTCCTATGCAGTGACCCACAGAAAAGTGACAGCCTAGGAGATTACAAATGTCTGCCTGTCCAGCAAGACCTTCTCCTATTCCAGTGAGACCCCTCAGCAGATGGGGACCCTCTCTGAGAGCAGGAGAGCTGCATAGCCACCACCAATCGCCCCACCAGCAAGTTTCACAAGCTCATGTCCTTACAGCCTCCTGTGCATCCTCTCTTAGCTCAGAGCCCTGTAAACCCACATCTTGGACCTTTGCCAGGGAGATCAAACCAGGTACCCAAGGACATGTCACCCTCCAACACCATAATGTCTGTTGGCAGCTATAAATCCTGTCCTTCATGCTCCGTTCCAGGCTGTAATCCTCCCCTTTGGAGCAGGAGCCCCTCTGAAGAGGTATTCAAAGCCAGGTCAGTTGTGTGGGTGCTGCATGTGATTGGGACGTTTCTTCCCCACAGACAGTGATGGGATTTTCCCGCACCAGTCCCCTGAATGGTTAATTGGATCTTGAATGGTTTATCACTTCTTTCACTGGGGTGTGTGGCTGGATTTACTTTGACACAAGCCCCTTTCTGAATTGCAAGTTGGCAACAATAAAAGGGAGAAGTCTTTAATTAGTTATCTGGCTAATTAACTTTTACAGCACTGTATAGCTTTGGCATCCAAATATTGCAATGCAAAACACTGCAAACATTCAAACAAAGCCTACCCACCCCACCAGGAAGCTGCTGCCACTGGTGGTTGCGGGGGAATAGCATCTCACAGCCTTGGCCAGGATGCATGGAAATCCACCTCTCACTGTGCCATGCTCCCTGGATTCCCTGTACATCCACTTCTGCAGATAGCTCACCTTCTTCTAATGATCTTCAAATTAAAGATACAGAACATACATGGCTTCCCCATGTCGTACTCCTCCTTCCCAGCATGTGCACTCACTCTACCACTGGGTGAAATATACACAAGATAAAATTTATTTCTTGCTTGAAAGGGGTATGTAGACATCCCTGCAACCCCCTGCCATGCAGGGGAGAGTTTCACAGTCAGGGCCAGCATACCAGCATCCCGCAGTCCTGAGCCAGGAGAGAAACCCCTTGCATCAGGCAGGGTGACGTCATATCACAGAGTAAGGAAATGCTCTTGAAGAGGGTTAAGCTCTGAAGCCTGTGGGGTGACCCCCAAGAGCACAGTTTGGCTCAGAGAGTACAAGAGACAGGTTGCTAGAATTAAGTCTCTCTCTCTGTTGGAACATGCAGGGTCCCCACCGCTTTTCCCACGCTGATCAGTGAGAGCTAGGGGTTTCGGGAGGCACGGTGCCCCCAGGACGTTCCCGTGTTGTTATATCTGCACCTTGTGGGCTAGCACATGTTTTATTCTGTGTGCACTGGAGTTTCGCCATTACTGCGTGTCCAGGCAAGCTCCCTAACTGCTTTCAGTATGAATAAAAAGGCACTGTAAAGGGGAAGGGACAGGTTTCAGGAAAAGCGAGAGAAGCAGCATAAAATGGACTATCAGCTTTAGTCCACTGGCTAATCAGTACCATCCCACACATCTGCCCACTGCTCAGGGAGGCACAGAGGGAAGGGAGAGGTCTGTCTGATCTCAGGCTGGGATCTAAACTATGTCTACTTTGTTATAGTTTGGACTTTAACTGAGATCTATTTAACTGCTGTACTTCGTTTGTTTGTGGTAGAAAAGGATTCTGCTTGCTGGCAGACCCAAGTCAACCAAGTAAAATCAGAGGCAATACTTTGCCCCCTTCCTGTACTGGTCCATGTAGGGTCCAGGGAATGCCAGCTGACAGAACTGGTGCCTTTGCTCAAGAGGCAAGTTGTTGCCTTTAATGTTAAGCAGCCAGCTGCCCAAGCAGGGTTGCTACAGGAGGATTTCAGTAAAGCAGCACTGTGTTTACACACCATAGAGTTGCACACAAAAAGCAGGTCACAGGGAAAGTAAAAATTAAGACAGCTTGGAGATTCAGCATGAAGGCGCTCTCAGCATCCCGTAAATATGCACATAAGAGACTCTTCTCCACATTCATTTGCTGTGAGCAAGTAAACCTGTTGGAGGGAACGATTTCACTCTATGAGCACAGGGCTTGTGCCTTGTTCAGTTGGGGCTTCTCTTTGCTGAGGAAAAAAAAAAAAGATGTCTGCAGATTTGCACTTGCTAAATGATCAAACAGCAAGGGATGATGCAGGAAGGATGGACGAGATCACTGATACAGGGAGGAGATGAGGGGAAGGTTGTCCTCTAAGACATGCATCTTACCAGTTCTCCCTGAACCAGAGGACCTAAATCTAGAAGGGATGGAGATGCCTGTGAAGCCCCCTTTTTTCCCCCCACTGGCACTGGCCCATCCAGTCTGAGCTCCTGTATTCTGCCAGGGCAGCCAGGCAGCTCTGCAGCGCGCCTCCATCAGCATCACAGTGGCATGCAGTCTGCCTGACTGCAATATTAATGGTAATGAGGCTTACAAGGGAGGAGAGTCCTTTGACCTGTGACTACATGCTGCTTGTGCAGGTCTGAAACAGCTGTGAAATGCTACACTCTCCTTAGGCAGCTCATAAGGCCTTGTCTAACTACCCTTAATACCTGTCAGAGTACAATGGTCTAATGAAACTATGACACAGGTACAATCCTTAACACAAAGGCTGGCCTAGGGGGTCCAGGTATCTTTACAGGACTACTGTATTCTCCTTTAAATCATGACCCCTCGTATCAGGAACTGCATCAGCTACAGTTGCTGTGTACAGGCAAAGCCCTCGGTTCCTTTAAAATCCCTGCCCCAGAAGAAAAAATAAAGAACATGAAATGATTCATAGCACTTGTATGGGGAACATTTTATGGTTGTGTTTTTACTTTTGCTTTTCATTTTAAGTCTTTTCAGACTCAGTTTAAAAAACAAATCGAACCCATTCTCTTCTCTTCCTCCTGGTGACAGGTTGCCCAGATGCCTGTCTGGGTCAAAGGGACACTGCTGCATTTTGTTTTACCATCTGGCATCTCCGAGCTCTGCAGATTTTTTAACCTCTTAATTCCCAGTAGCATTTTGTTCTTTGCTGATCCCATCACTTTTTCGTATTAGCTTTCCTAAACCTTCCAAACTAATTTCCATGAAATCCAAACACTCAGCAGCCTGAATGTTAGTGTCTGAACACAAAGAAGGAATATTTCCCCTCCTGAGCTGCAGAAGATCAAGTGCCCCCAGTTCCAGGTCAGAGCTAAACCTTCAGCAAAAAGATCTCCCAGGAATAGCCAAGAAGGTTCAAGTTCACACAACTAGTGCACTAAAGCCAGGATCAGGCTCGCTGCTAGAGCTCCTTGGTGTTTACGGTTTCAGGCTGTCACTTTGATATATCTCCTCCCCCAGCACCCTGCTGCCAAAGTCACAGCTGCAGCCACTGACAGGGGTGGTGGCTGTTGCCACACTCTGCATTCCTGGATGGTACAAATGCCTTTGCCGCACAACTCGTCCTACAGACCTAGGCAAGCCAGGGACAAAGAAAGAAGAGTTAGGCAGAAGAACTGCCAAAGAGATGAATGTTGTCTGAGTGAGAGCTATACCTGAGCCTCAGGTCCAAATTTGTCCTCTTGGTGCAAGAAACTCAGGACAGGGGAGGAAGTTTCCAAAACTGGTGACTTTTGAGTCGTTCAAAAATTTTCTGCCCCTCCCCTAAGCGTAGGTTTCCTTGAAGAACAGTACATTCTCCACAAAAATTACAAGTGGTTTCCAGGGAAAACTTTGGAACTGGGTGAAGTCTCACTTGCAATTTCAGAGTATGTTTTTTGTTTAGTTTGGAGCCAATGAGTATTTTCTCTTCAGATACTGCCAGGCTCATTCAATTTTCCAAACAGGTGGTGAAGAACGTTGAAGGAAAAATTCCTCTCCTGCCTTCGGGTTTTACTTTGCCTAGCTCTGAAAACAGGCCCATACTGCGCACTTTTGCTACCACAGTTACATCAGCTCCACCACCTCCAGAAATAAAGACATTAAGCCAAGAAAAGCAATCTCGTGCTGGTGAAGACTGCACCTCTGCTAGGAAGCTCTGCAGGCAGCTTCCTAAGTTGAAGATATTACTTTCCAACTGCCAAGCCCTGGGCTTGCGCCTCGGAACTGTTACCAGGAAGTCACTAATTTTTTTCTGTGCCTCAGTCCCCATCTGCACAATACATGCGTACACCTCCGTGTTGAGAGGGATACAGGGCCACGTTCTGGACAAACAACGAGAAATGCTATGTGGGATGCGGGCTGCCTCGTAAGCTATGAGTACACGTACAGCACCAAGCGCAGGGGCGGCAGGCTCAGCTGCAGGAGCAGTGCAGATAGCAGGTGCTGCCAGAACTGTCTGCAGCATCACGCCCTTAGCAAAGCAGGGAAATTAATTAAATAGCAGGAAAGGAAAAGACCATTTAAAGAGCAGAGTCTGAATGACTAAAGGTCTCAGTCACTCATTTACCAAGATCTTAGGCAAAAACTCCTTTTAAAATAATTTTTATCTGGATCACCTTTCTTTAAGAAATTTCTCAAATCATCCAGCGAGAACTACAGGGAAATGTCACTCATTGCCTGAGACTTCCAGCATGTTTGTGACAACTGCCACCTCCTCTCCCTGCCTCCAATGCTCTCTTAGGCTGAGCAATCTCACCTAGCACAGGACTATGAGAGAAGAATGATTTTTGTCCTGCAGGAATTGAAAATTTTCTTCCCAAAAAACAGTGAATCAAAACTTTCCAGTGTTTCAATAGAAACCTTCTCCAAAAACATCTTCTTGTTTCATTAAGGGAAGAAAAAAGCTCTTAACATTTCAGAAAGAAACAAAAATCAGCTGTGGAAGGCTCTGTGTGGTGGCTATTTCACATTTTAAGAAATACTGAAAACATTCAGCCAGTCCTTCACGCAGCGTGGTGGTGAGAGAAATGTGAGAGCACATGGGAAATGTTAAGTGTGCTGCACTTACGGATCAGTGGTTTGGTTTCCTATTGTGACACTTGTACCAGAAATGCCCTGTTAAATTTTTTAATATGTGGGCTTTTTCTCATGGGATCAGCGGTCCTCCCAAGCTCACAGCACACAGCACACACAGCTCTGCCAGAACAACTGTGCGCGTCGGGTAAGAGCAAAAGGAAGGAGCTGGGATGACAGTACTGTATACTGCCTATTTCCTCCAAAGGTTTCATAAAATTAAACCACAGCCCAAACTGTGCCTTCCTCACAAGATTAAGACTGCATTTCCTGCAGTGCCCCTCCTCAGGAAAGGAAGGTATCAGTCAGTCTGACTCAGGAAAGGTTGCAGGGTTTGCCCTTGTGGTCTGAATCACCTGTTGCATGCAGAGGCAAGAGGTGGCAAAATCGAGACAGTCCCCCAGTATCATTGGTATTGCAGCTGTATGCAAAGGCTCACCTACAGATGAAGCATTGTACTAAGGAGTTACAATCCCTATTCCAAAACATTTATGCGCCGTATGAGTAAAACAGTGGGAGAACGTAGGCACAGTGGTGTGAGTTGCCCAATGAGGGAGAGACACCACTGGTGTTACCAAGCCCAGTCCTCTGCTGCGGCAGGCATCCCTGCCTGCAATCATAAAGCCATAAAGTCCAAAAGATCCCACAGCAGGCTCCCAGCACACCGATCAGTGCAACGGTGCTCCCTGCCCTTCGCACACAGGTAATGAATGAGTCTTGTTCCTGCCGGCACCTGACTCGTTGCCTGCCTGAGCACCCAAGGCCAGACACAAAGGCTAGTCGGACTGGAGAGCAAAACTGTTGTGTACAATGCAAACTCAGTGCCCACAATTAGAGGGTGCTGTTAAAAATACTCATGTAGGCGACTGGATAGGAGGGTGTTAGGCAATGCAGAAGGAGTTTTAGTGAAGCTTGCCAAGTTTTTAAATAGGTCTAGATGAGAGCCTGTCGCTTAGAAGAACCAATGTATTTTGTCTGATAGGCAGCGACACCTCGTGGCACAGGCCTCACCCCCCCCCCCNCTGCCACCAGTACACTTGTTTTTCCTGGGACAGGCTCTCAGTCATGCTAAAATCAGGAGGAGTTTTGCCACAGAGTTTGGTGAAGCTCAGATTTCAGGGCTGATGTTTCACAGGAAACAATGATGATGATAAGATTCACCTCTTGCAAACGCTTACTAAAAATCACACATCATCTTTAACAGAAGCTGCCTGAGGGCTCTTAGCAAGACCTAAATGAGAATGGCCCTAGAATTGCTTCCTGTTTTGTTCAGGCTGCTACAGGAAGCATAAGAGCTGCGTGTTGGTACTAGCTCTGCAGTTTGGATGCTGAATGGGAACAGATCTAGGACCCTCCAGACCCTTAGCTTTGTTTTTTTCCTTATAACGGATTATAGTTCTTTTTGCAGGAGAAAGAGAAACTTCACAGAAATTAACAAGGTAGCAAAACAGCCAAGGAACAAGAAAAGTACTGGCAACAGACGCCCGTGGTAAGAAGTGGTGGTGTGTTTTTTGGAGAAAGTTGTGACTGAAGAAAGTTGTGTCTCCTCCTACAGCTTGAATCATACCATATTCAGGGAAATGAGACATTTGGTACCTCTTGGTAAACATACAAGCTTTTGCCAACACAAACCCAGCTCCATTGTCTCTTTTCCCACTTAGTACCCAGAACCTGACATTCACAGGTATAGCAATGGGTTCTCTGCTGGGCTTTCTGAGTTTTCCATCTGGGGAAGACCCCGAAAAGCCCCTTTTCTCTATGCCGGTGTTATCTTCCATGTGGTAACTTTATCCATTTCCTTTCTTCATGGAACAGGCCTGGAGGTGATTGCTGTGGGAAGAGCAGGAGAGTAGCCATGCCAACCAAACAGCACAACTGCTCCAGCTATTTTTTCCTTCTCCGTGCACAGGTTGCAATGGCACAACTATTCCAAGCACATACACCTGGGCATGTTGTACTTGGTAGCATAGCTCATGGCTGAACTGCGATGTTTCCTGCTATGACAAAACTGCTGTCTCCCTGACTTTGCTTTAGGAAGATGTGTGAGACTGTAACATACAGCAGCAAATTAGGAACTGAACTTTGCCCCAGGAGAGCTCTGGAGTTTAAAGGTACCGCGTGCTGAAAAGACGAACACCTCGAGAGCTTCATAGCTGCACATGCCAAGGCCAACAGCCAATGTACTCATTGATAAGGCAGTGCAGGGATCAAGAACCATCCATGTGTTAGCATAGTCCCAGCAACTGGTCCTAGTCTTGACTGATATTTTTGGGTTGATGACAAATAATTGACAAGAGGTAACTAAGGCATAAGGAAATTGCAGCACTGGCATTCAACAAAACCACAGGATTTATCAGAAGGATCCAGGTCCTTTCATTCCCACTGTGTATGGGGCAGATCCCTGTCCCATTTCTGCAATTTACTTCCCCTCATCTGTAAAGTGGAGTAATTCCCTAACTTCTGAAAAACATTCTTGAACTAGTAACATAAATTAAGAGAAAATCATTGATCTCTTGTAAACACAAGATTATCATAATAGCACATACTACTGATTGAATAATGTTTTTATTATTGCTAGGTTATTATCGGACATCTCATGCAGTAAAACCTTATTTGATTTCTATTAATATTTCACAGCCACATAGGTAAATTCCAAAGGTCAATTTTTTAATGAGGTGCCTCACAAGGTGCCTCACACTGTTTTACTGTGTTCCTTTTGCACAGAGCCTGTGACAAAGATCAGTTAATGTTACACTGGAGGGCGTAGTACTGCAATCTTTACAACATTTTTGCTTTCATCAAAAGCACTCTCACATCTGCTTCTTTCCCAGTTCAATGTGCAGTAGTGGGTCTCGTATTTCCGTACAGCGCGACATCTTCCGGCCGCCAGGCCCTGACTACCCACAGTAGTGCTATATTTGGGCCATACCAGGAAGTGAGGCTGTGCGCATGCGTGCAGTTCATTAACTGCATGCTCCTCCGTAACTCATACAACTTAATACAAAAGGCAACATGATGAAAAGGTAGCAAGAAAAGAAATATATTACATGTGGAAAAGTTCCACTTCAGCATGTGTACTTGGAGGGTCAGCATCCTGATGGCACTGTGCTTCCTGCGGCAGACTAGAGGTACAGTAGAGCTGTCTTTGTTACTTTTCCTTTTGCTATGCTATGTGGCTTTGCTTGTAGGAGGAAAGACGTAGACAGGTAAATTTTAAGCAGTTTAAATGGAAATTGTTCACATAAAGTCACATATTTCACTGTAAAGAAAAGACAATTTTAAATCTGTCTTTAGAATGTGTCTTGTTGACGGCTAGTGATGTAAATATTTACCTATCAGAAACAGTAAGTACCAGGAAAGCGCAAGACATGTCTGATTCATGTCGCTGCATTCAGATTGTATCTGCCTTTGAAGAACTGGAATTGAATGAGCAGTGTGAGCCAGCTCTGTCTGCCTCATGCAGGGGCTGGGAGGTGGGAGCACAACGGAGTCAGGCTGGAATTTGTGGGGTTATAAACCATGTCACAGGGAAATCCAGTCAGACATGGGGGAAGCCACTGAAAATTATAAAATAGGATGGTTCACACAAATGTAGGTCCTACTTCTAAAAGCTGTTGAGATGAAGACGTTTTATAAGAGATGAGGAAACATACCTGCTTCCATAGCCAATTTCCAGTCTTAAATGAACTGAGATGCTGTGCCCCAAATTTTGAGACCACCTTGGTCAAAACCAGGTGATATTTCCTTTCCCCAAAGATATTTTAAATCATTCATTTAAATTTTCCCTTCCAATCAGGTCATGTTCAACTTCCCCCTCCTCAAAATGTTACACTATTGTCAAAGGGTTTTGACATGATTTTGACATGGACTCCTGGAGAAGGGTCTCCACCAGATGTGACATACACTGTGAGGTATGAAAGGTAAGCATTTACAAAGGATGTCTGACTGAATGTATGGCACAGGGCAAACATCTATGCATGTATGTTAATCACTGTCATTATCATCAGTGACCTGGCTGCATCCTTTCACCAATACCAGTCCTTATCTGTCTGGAAAGTGCTCCAAACTCTGAGCAGGATTTGGTACCCATCCTCCAAAGCGCTTCCTTCCCTTGTTCTATAAATTATAACAAAACAGGATGTTTAATATTATGGTGTGTTTGTTTCTTCCTTTAGCCAGGAACGCATGGACAAATGGATAAAGGTTCCTCATTGCAAAAATATTCACAGAACCTCTTGCAATCTGACTTGTGTGCTTCCAAACTTATTTGTTAAAGTCCGGGCTCGAGTAAAAGCTGTTTCTGGACGACTCCAGTCACCATGGGTAGAATCACAATTCAAGGAATACCACTTGGATGGTGAGTGTCTGTTAGGTTACAGAGTTGATAAAAGTACATCCCAACAACAATGTTGGCATGAGCAAATGAGGAGTAGACCATACACCACAGAAAAAGAAACAGTAACTAGCAGCTTTATGAATGACAGAGATTTGAGTGGATACAAACAACAATAAGCCATGACAATTTGAAAATAATTTTTGTAGCAGCTGTCAGAATTTGTTCATCAAGGTGAACAAACTGGCTTCAAGCTTTCCATATCACAGTGGGGGTATGTTAGATAAAAAAGAGGAATTCCTTTCTCTTCCTCCTTCCTTTGTGTCTATCACAAGATAACAGTTAAAGTGTAGATCAGTCACAGAAAAGCATTACTTCTATGAAGCTAAGACAGCAGCAAGCACTATTCTTATGTCTGGTCGTTCAACTACAGTGGAACTGGCTCCCCCAGTGCTAAACGTGAATGTCAAGGAGAACATAATCCATGTGAATGCTTCCTTCCCTTTGGCCACCTGTGTGGAGAGTTTCTCTTGGATGTATGACTTGAACCTTTGGGAAGCTGGATCGGAAGACAAGGTCAGTAGAAGTGGCACTTCTTCGATGAAATGGAGGAATGATGCCCAGCTTGAATTTAAATAGCTTCAAATTTCTGGGCAGGGAGGGACTGGATCCAGGGCTGGGAGAAAATGAAATGGCCAAAACAGAGTTAAACCAAAGTCTGAGGAAAAAAGTAGATGTGTGTGTGTGTGTGTGTGCATCCTTATTTTATTGGTAGTTCCCTTTCCTATTCTATTCTTATTTTTATCAGGAAGATGTGATGGGGAGGCTACACTGTAGTCAGTATAATAGGGCAATACCTGAGGTTTAAAACAACTAGCTCAGGTACTGCTAACAGCATGCCATGGCAGCACAGAGCACAGCACCAGCTGGAAATCTCGCCTTAGAATCCACAGACCCTAGGAGAGATGCTTATTACAAACAGCAAGCAAGACATGAAGTGCGTCTCCATGCACTTTCTAACTACTGGAGCCACACAACATGATGAAGAGAATCATGAGCTAAAAAGGTAGAGAAACACTACCAAAATAATGAATGAATTAATCTTTCTAACCCTCTATTCTTCTTGTTTCTGAACAGAAGCAATACGAAGGTATCTTTAGGAAGAATACAGTGACTATTGACACCACTGCACTTAAAGGCAACTACTGCTTAAGTGCCAGATCTTCCTTCCAAAGCATTGACTTCAAGCACAGCAAATTCTCCCAACCAGTATGTGTGCTATTAAACCCCAAAGGTATGTCCCTGCTGAGAAAAGGATGTGGTGAGACATCAAATGGGATTAGGGCAAGTGAAAGATTTCCATCAAAATTAGCTTTCAACAAAAAAAATGGGCTTCCTGTTAAATGGATTGGTTGGATTTTCTAGGGAAAAGTGTCTGCTGTCTATAGAAACATTAGAAACCATTTAAAAAATCCAACCCTGAAATATTTCCTGAAAATCCTGAAATATTGTACTTGAGTTATGCTCACAATGAAATTTGAGAATATTCAAATTTCTCCTGAAAAATATGTGAATAAAGCATTTTACCTGCTCCAAGTAAGGCACTGGCTGGTATCAACATTCATTTCTGACTGTGACTCTGACTTAGAGTCTGTTCTTAGGCAAGTCTGTTATCATTTCTCTGCATTTGTAAAATAAGGATCTTGAGCCTAATATTTTCTGAGATTTCTGAAAGAAAAGCCAAGTATAAGAGCCCATTATTAGTATAAAATTTACTACTAGCAGGAGATTATTTTTGTCTTTTTCAGCAGTGGAATGGGAGTTCCCATTTTCTGCCACAATCCCTGCATTTGTCCTCCTCCTCCTTCTGACAAGTGCCTTCATCATGTCCTTGCTGAAACAAGATGCTAAGCAAAAGAAGATGCCTCGTGCTTTGGTATGGCCCAAATGCTGGGGTCCACTCCTGACTCAAAGTCTTTCTGATTTTCAGAGAGTAACTGGAGTGGCGTGGGGGAGTTGCATGGGCTCTGCGCTTCTCAGTTTTGCATTCTTAAGTCCCATTATAAGTAAGCTTTGATTCTGGCATGTCCTATATCCAAAATTTTCTTTAAAAAGCATCACTAACTCATTGATCTATGTGTCTTGTTTCTTTTCACTGGTAGGATTTATCTAATTTAAAAGCTGCCAGATCAGCCTTTCACTGTGAGCCCAGTGAAAAGGAATTCCTCAGGGACTATCTTATCTGCACAGAGAAGCTAATGCCACAAATGAAGACAAACAAAACTTTAGCAAGAAACAATCTACCATGGATGGCTTCTTTCCTCTCGTCATCATCAGAAGAGGAGGAGGAGGAAGAGGAAGAAGACAGCAGTACTTTCATCCCATACACTGAAATGTCTCAGTTTCCAAAGAGACATCTCAACTGTCAACCATCCACAACAACTCAGAGGGAAACTAGCTTGGACTCTGGATCTGGAGGTCTCTCTATGGATAGTGAATCTGTGCTTGACCTAAGTACCTTGGGTTTCTCTTTCTTTCCAATGAGAAATAATGAGGTAGACACCTCAGGATCCCAAGAAAATAAGGCAGCATCCCTTTCTCACGGTTTCTCTTTAAGAAGAATATCCCTTACTGATGTGAGATTCCCAAATCCCAGGGAACATGGACAGCATGATACAGACAGGGATGAATCCCTGGAAATGACTCCTCTTCAAAAACTGATGGAGGGATTTTGTGCCAAACTTCCAGCCAACAAGCACTACCTGCATAGGAAGGCTCATCATTTCACCAAGTATTACCAGAAACCAGTAGCTGATCTGCATGTCCAGATCAGAGAGATATCCCAGCTCAGTGAGGATCCCAGCACTGAGATGTTAATTTCCTTTCAGACATTACAGGTGGCAGAAGATGAAGGTATTGCAAGTGACTGTGACAGCGAAAATTTTACAGAAGGGACACCTCCTGCATCCACGGTGCTAACTGACACATTTGAAACTGCAAATATGGAGGAAAAATATGATCAAAAGTTTAAGTTCAAAGGCTACGAGCATGCACATTACATGGGAAGGAGCTAGAGAACCCTAGCAGTTCTGTGGTGTGCCTGGAAAATCCTAAAGAGCTCCAGCTATCCAGGCAAGGATACCTAAACAAGAAAAAGGACAAGTAACTGATAGTGGTGCTTTGTATTTATTCACCTAGACAGAGTTTTTTCTACTGATGTCTGGCCTATCAGGGTATATGGCTTTATGTGTATTTTTACTGCTAAGTAACTAATGTATATTCACCATCCCTCTGTACAAGTACAGCTGTGATAAGGTGTTAAGGCTCTGGTATGAGGCATGCTATTTGAACCCAGCCAGGGGTGAGACATGCAGTGCCTTGTGTTCGCTTGAGACTTCAGAGCAAGGTAACATTTACATGTAAGTTATGAAAGGCAAAACCACCTCTGAGACAGTAAAAACACAACCCAGACCTCTGTGAAACCATCGGCTGGGTTCTGGAAACACAGTGTTGTGCCTGCATGCAGATTTTGAGCCAGGATGAACTGCTAACATTACATTTGCTTCTCTGTAACTGCAAAACTGCACCTCTGCTTGACTGGAAGTACCTTACAGAGATGTTTAACAGCCTTTGCTTTTCGTGGGATGAAAAGATCACCTCAACCTACAGGGATTACCCTCTGTGTTTCAACAGAGTGAACTGAAGTCAAAGTGATAAATGTGAAGCATGTTTATTTATTTATATATATACACAAATATACTTATTGAAGCTGAAATTCCTCCTGCTGTGCAGAATGTCTGAGAGCTGCTTTATGCAGAAGCAATAATATTTTGATATATAACTCCATGTGTGTGTGCTTTTATGTTTCCCAGAACTACAAAGGGTGACTGCAGCTCATCCTGAAAAACATTACATTTTAAAACAGGACCCCATCATGGGCTTCTTAATGCTTTGGTTTGAGTGGAATACTATGAGACTTCCCATCCAGGTCACTGAAAGACCAGGGTTGTGACCATCTTTCTGAGCAAAGAATCAAATCAGAAGTCCCCCAGCAAAAGGCACAAGAGAGACAAGGCCTCCCTTGACCAGCCAATACTTATCTTTTCAGTGTATTTTTAATTTGCACTCTTCACATCTCACAGAAACATACTCTCCCATTTTATTCCAGTAAAAGGACATGCAGAAAAGCAAAGCATTGAAAGAAAGACATACAACAGCCATTCTGTGGATTCAGAGAGAGTTGCCTCAGATGAGGGAAGGGTGTTGATGGAGGGTATTAAAGCTGACATCTTCAGAGAATCAGGAGAACAATATTAGAAAGAGGCAGGGGGTGATAGGAGGGGTTGGGAACTACTTTGAAAGAGGAAAGCAAGAGGTACTAATTAAGGTCCTGATTTAAAGTAAAAAGGGGAGGTGAGAGAAAAGATTCATCAACTAGAATTTTCCTCTTTTTTCTTATCTGTCCTCCACAAAGTGTCCTTCTGTACATCCTGCATTGTAATCCATCCTGTTCATTTAGAAAGATCAGCACTCATTTTCTTGTGCAATCAAGGAAAAAACCCCAGGCTTTGAGTTACAGGAAGCTCTGAAGTTGTGTAACTTCTACAGAATTATTTTGACAAGTCACAGCTCTGCAAACAGGGCCTGGGATCAGTTCTTTGTCTCCTCCAGGTTTGCTCAGGATGGAAGCTAGGGGAAAAGCTGCAGGCCAGGTGAGCTGTACTAGAGGAGGCAGCATCCCACTCGTCCATGTCTTTTTTCACCAGAGCTTGAGACTTGCTTTCCACTGCAAAAAGGTCAGGGATGGCCAGAGCACAGTGCTCCCTCTTCCAGAGCATTATGTGTCCATATCTTACACCTTACTTAACAGTTGTACCTATGTAATGAGAAAAGCAGCTCTCCTCTCTCATTTGAAGAAGTATGACCCAGTCAAACAAAAAACATTGCTCCTCTACTGCATAAGTGCAAGAGCTGGAATCAAATCTCCTACATCCCTGGATCAGCAGTCACTAGGCTTCATGCATTTCTTCCAGAGTGGGGCTCTGCAGCCTGAGCCCTGTAGCAGCTCAGAGGAGATAACCACCTTGGTCTTTTTGGCCTTAACCTACTATCTTTGCAAATCTCAGGCATGCAAGATTTTTCTCTTCTTTCCCAAGCTGTGCCAAGTTATAAGCAGAGTTCCATGAAAAATCTGTGTTATGAACCTCTCAGTCTGCTTTTGTCCTTAGGAACTAATTTCTGATATACACTCAGGGTCTACAGTTTGGAAGTTGAAAGCCAAGTGTTTCATTTTAAACTTGGAATTAATTAGTTTAATTTTAAACTTTTGGAGATCTTCAGGTACCTAAAGATTCACACAGGTGTTTCCTGGTAACATCTCTGTAGAAATAAGGGCAGAAATAAAGTTTTAAGTTATATTCTCAAAACTAAAGTCTCAGGTGCAGTACAATGTCCCTCACCTCTGCCCTATCATGGGTCATCACACAGCAGAAGCATGAGGTAGTGACGTGAAGGAAGGAAAAAAATGGAAATACTTTAGCAAGCTATTCAGGAAACACCCTAACAAAGAGTTGTACTTAATTAGATGTAGGCCATACTGGTGGATAGGTGTGTCTTATTTAATAAACCTGCGAGGCTTCTGCGTTTGTCCGAGTGAGATGAGAAAGACAAAATGCCAGCGATGCATCAGTGGCATGGTTTGAGGCATACAGCCCTGTTAATAATTGAAGCAGGGCAGGGAATAGAAACAACCTCAGGAACAGGAAATCCATGAGATGAAGGAGTAAGCAGAAGGGGTAGTAATTTCTATCATGTTTGGCCACAAGAATAGAATAGTGAAAGTAGTGTGCTTTCAGCTTCAGAAGTATGCATGGTTTGTGTTTTGATTAAATGGGCTGCAGGTGTGATGCTGCTTATGGGACTCACTTTAATAATAAGAAAAAAATCTAGCATTTAGGAGCTTTAAGTAGGCTTTAGACAATATAAGAGCACTGCTGTAAGGAATTAGTTGAATGTGCAGTTGTCCTATGTGGTTTCGGGCAGATATTTCTGTTAAGGCTTTTCTAGGGCTGAAGTGATCACGATTTGAATGGTTTTCAGTGCTCAGGACAGTCCAGTTGGTTTTGCTTTGGTGGAACCTCAGCTTTATGCAATGGTCCCAGGTGAAACTGAGGACTGTGAACAGTTAGGACCATGGGATAAAGTAACCCAGAGAAATAAGCCAGGGAGGTTATCCAGTCTGTGCCAAGGGAATAGCTATACTATAAAAATTCAAAAGCAGTGGCTAAGGGAGTTTCCTAAGTGTCAAATGCAGGTTGTATGCGTGAAGCTTTCTCTGCTTAGGAGCGGTAAATCTTGGGTAAAATAAGCAGCATGCAGCTGTACCAGTTCTTCAGATGTTATACACATCTGGTGGTTCTAAATCCACATCTCTTGGAGACAGGCAATTAGTTTTCACTTTTGACCAAAGAAGGAAATGCTTCTCCCTCTTCAGAGAAAAGCCTGAAAATGTAAGTTAACAATGCCCTGAAAAACTAAGAATGCTATGAAAAAGGAACTATATCTCTTTCTTTTTTGGATTTCATACAAACTCCCAGTTCTTACCATATGGCATTCACGATACTTGGAACAGGGCCTTATATTGCAAGCAGCCACAAAGATAGGCTGTAGGTCTACAGAGGCCTCTGAGAAAAGCCACAGGACAGCATGTGCTCCTCCTACAGAAAGGCTACCTCCTTCCTCCAAAGGAGAGAACCTCTGCAGCCACCTGGTAGTGCTCTGCCCAGTAAGCAGCAGGGCTACATGATAGTCATTTGGCTCCCATCCAAGGCCAGTATGAACAATAGAAGAGCTTAAAACCTAGTGATCTGGCTGACTTTCATTTTAAGAAAGTATTCAAAGGTATTTCTTAAGGAAATAGGTGTCTTGCTTGCAGCAGTTAAAAAACCAACTAGGTGTACAGCACTAAGTTTTAATTTCTGGAGTTTTAACAGGTCAAAGTTACCTGACCAGAAAAGCAAGCCCCAAAACTGAGAAACCTCAGTGAGGGATTTTAGGCAGGAAGCTCTTTATCACCAAAATGGTATTTGGCTCTCTTTCAAAAACTTGGGATTTTCTAAGCCTCTGGCTTGTTCACCTTTGTACACTTAGGTGTGTATACTCCAAAGAGGAGAGGCGATTCTGTTTTTACTCTTACATTCTCTCTTACACATGCGCACACATCTTTAGCTGGTGATCTCAGATCCGAATGCAGGCGGGATAGTAGCTCTGCAGCCTGTTACCGAGCAACAAATCCAACCTGGCCTCACAAACAAGAATTTCTCTCATGTAAAAGGTGATTCACCTGTACACAGGATCAACTGCCTGCTCTCCCAGTCCAGCTTGCATAGCTATTCATGAAGCAATTTCTGATCGTCTTGGCTGTATTTTCAGTGCTCGGTAAGTCCTGACTTCTTTCCTATCACCGATAATGGTTGTTTCTGTTTGATCCTGTGGTGTGGGAGGTAGTTCAATCATGTTTATAGAAAAAAGACCTAAAGAATGAGCTGTTCTTTGAGGTTGTTCAAAAGGTCTCTTCTGTGTTTCTCTCTCCCTTTAATATTTTCAAAGTACTGTTGGTGTGCTCAGTGCTTTAAGGATTAGTAGGGAGAAGAAAAGATTCCTTCACTTCAAAGCGTTTGCCACTGATGTGTTACAACCCAAATCCTACAGGAGTAAAGGATATTCATTGACTTCAGGGGGCTATGGATCAGTCACCCTGTGTCTTAAGTGGAGATGCAAATGAATAGAACAGCCCTGATTTTAAAAGAGGTACAAACAAATAATGTATCCCTAAAAGCTATTTAATCCTGCTCCAGATGTGGCAAACGTACTCCTGGGTGAATCAAGGGTAAACTTGGTGTGTTTTCAAATGCCAGGTTTTCAGCAAGCAACCTTATTATTCATCTGCCTTTGTGTCCGTGATCTTACACTATAGGGAAGGGGCCTTCAAAAGCTTCTAAAACAGAGGGACTCTCACACTGTGAGATATCCTGGGTTTTCCCTGCCTGCACTTGACTGTGTGTTATGCTGCTTTGCATAACTCTGTTTTAATATGGATGAATGTGGGAAGACAGATTTCCTACTTCTGATATGATCAGAGTACTGGTGACACAGTTTTCAGGGTGGCCAGACAGGGAAACGTACCTACTTTGTACCAACTGCTGCTTTTCTGCCTCACCAGGAAGATTGTGCTGAGCCTTGCACGAGCTGAGGCAAGTGTAGAACTGCAGAGGAGGTCAAGACACGATTTGGACTAGACTGCAATCCATTTCTGTGTTGCTTCCCTGCCAAAATGCCGTACACAACAAGACTGGGAACTGGATCTATGTCTTTATGCCTAATTCTCCTATACAGCAGGCTAGTTTAAACTGCTGACACTCAGTTTTCCTCCATGGAGGCAGATGGAGGGAAACTGAGCGAGGATCTAGGAACTAGTATGGTTTAGTCTCTGCTCATACACAACTGCTCAATGTGATCTTGTCCAAGTCACCCCCATTCTGGTATACAGTTTTCCCATCTGTAAAACTTTTACTTGCTTATCACACCATTTTTTCATTGGGCTCATTGATTTTGAGTGTGCATTTACAAGCACCATAATGCGACTGTTCATTTTCAGCAAGTGCGGGCTGAAGCCCACACAAATTCAAGGTGTTCATCAATACTGCAAACCAAGAGTTGAGTAATGTATAAATTATCTGTCTTTGAGGATTTGCCTATAATTCAAATTTACAGAGTTTATCAATTCTGAAGGTTACTCTCCAAGTTAGAAGGTCTTGTGAATCAGCTTTGAGAAAATTTTGCACTGTGTATTCTCATGACAGAGAGCGCCAAGTCTCTGGGACACTCTTCTGCAACGTCTGCTCGCAGCCAGTTTGCTGCAGGTGGATCATGGTGGTATTCTGCTCTGCAGAGGCAGCTCAGACCAGGGGCATGTTTGTCATGTCTGCTTCCTAAAGCCAGAAGGCGTCCCCCGTGGGGAAGAGGCATACAGCTCAGAAAGTAAGAACCTTGGTTGTTTGTTTTCACCGTGGCACACCCAGATCAGAGTCCAGCCATCAGGTCCTTGCTTGTTACTCTATACAGGCAGTCTCCATCCAATAAAACATGGAGCATGACTGGTTAATGACAGTCACATCTTCCATGATGTGAAGCTGATCTTAGTATATTACTTCCCTGAGTCTGGGCAGAAAGCAGAAAGATTCATAGACATGAACCTAACCTTGAAAACAGGTTGCTGTTCTTATTTTTCCAGCCATTTAACTGCTTTAAAAGAAACCTGATAAGGAACTCAAAGATTGTGTTTCTGTCTCTGAGTTTTTGAACTTTTCCTGTAAAAATTCTTGTCTTACATTTCTTTTGGATGAGTCAACAAACACTTTTACAGTGATGTGTTCAGGGTTTGAATTCCTTTTCTGTTCAAGCTTCTGCTGTACAGCCCATGTCTAGCAAACTGGAATTGGCATGCCTGATACTTCTGTTCACTAAAAGGCTGAGCAGGTTGGACCCATATTCATCGGAGGGCTGAGATGCTAGAATATGCATTTTAATACTAGTTTCTCTGTTCCCCTAGGCATTGTGACTACAGAGAGGTCATCATGTCTGAAACGTGCAGCATTTTCTTCTACAAACTTTGAGAACATCCTGACATGGGAAACTGAAGCAGATACTCCCCCTGGCACTCTATTTGATGTCCAATATAAACAGTATGCAAAGTTTGCTTTTTTTGGAGTTCTGTTGTTCTTAGGGCCACTGTTCTCAGACAGAGAAGGGCCAAGAAAGTTGATTTTGCTGTTTCTGCTGCTTGTTTTACTGTTATGGAAATGGTTCTGCTTAGACAAGAACTCAGTAAAGGACAGGATTATTTAAACTGGTAGATGGTGCTCAGTTAAGCAAATACTTTTACATCTTGGCTTGCCAGCACTACTCCATTACTGAGCTACTCCATTACTGAGCTACTCTTCGCCTTCAGCAACTTCCTTCTCTCTGTTCTGTAGTTTCCTCACCTGTAAATACAGGTAATAGCAATTCTCTTCCTCTGGTTCGGTCACTAAAGCTAAGAGAAATCAAACTAACGCTACACAATAGCTTTGTTGCATTTGAGTAGGTCTACAAACTCTGCAGCAAACTTGCATGCAGTCATTCCGTGTCACAGCTGGGCAAAGAACCCCAGAGTTGCTGACTTACAGGACACTCCTGTGTGTGCCTTGAAATAAGCTGCACTTCCTCAAGGCGATATCCACACAGAAGCCATCAACGGGAATGGATTAAGGGCTGTATTCCAGGGGAAGTTTCTCTGCCACTCCATTCCCTACCACTTGCTAATTACAATAATGAATTTAAAAACTACTAAGAGCTGGCAAAACAGCCTGTTTGGATCATTCTGGAGAAGGGTTGTATTGCATCTGTTCTACCAAACAGACTAAAAGGGGTTTTTTTGTTCTAAGGTATGGAGAAAAAGTCTGGCTTAACAAGCGTGAGTGCCAAAGTATCACACAGCCTTTCTGCAATCTCACTCGTGAAACAGAAAACTTCACGGAGCATTACTACGCCAGGGTGAGGGCCTCTGGCCAGAACTACTGCTCCTCCAACTGGGTGCGCTCAGAAAGATTTGAACCCAGAAAAGAGAGTACGTACCACTGCTGAAATCTATTAAATCCTGGTTGCTAGGGATTCACTCCAAGTCTCACTGACGTTTAGGGCAGCATTTCCTCTAATTTCAGTATTGCAGGACTCTGTGCTTGTTAGGAAGGGAGTGAAGGTCTGAAGAAGACTTGTTATTGGGCAAGGAAACAAATGAGGAAATGAGCAGAGCCTTCCCTGAGGTCTGACACCAAAGTGGGATTAGAGGAGAGAAGGAAAAGCCAGACGTCCTTGAAGGAAGAACTGCTACTAAGGCTGATGAGAGAGAGAAAGAAACTAGCAAGAGACATGATGGGCAACCTGAGGACAGCCAGTGATACAGTCATAGAAGCTATGAAATGTGAACTCCTGAAAATCAGGATAAGCAGCCAGACCAATGGATACTTAACATTCCCAACCACCAAGTTAGCTCTACCACAGACATAAGCTTTTGGGAATTCTCTTATTGGCTCTGTGTCTAAAATTGTCCCACTGCATATTTGTCAAGAATAATTCAAGGTGGCATTAGCAGTCAATGATTATGAAAAGCCTTCATATTTGTGCATGGAATAAGATTTGAAAGAGCCACGAGTTGGTTTGATCATTGAACATTCACTTTTCATTGCAGCATAAGCATTACCACCCACAGTGAGGTGATCCAATCCCCCAGAGCCATTCTTTACAGTTTGCCAGTTTTGATGGCCCTGGAGAAATACTGAATGCTGCTTTTAAATATGTTGTTACAGATTGGGCTAAACTTCTGTTTAAATGCTGGATATCGCATATGCCTTCCACTGAAGATAAGTGAAGATAAGTGTAAATACAAAAGAGCTGAACCACTCTAAAGACAAAATCTGATGTAGGATGGGAATAGGAATTTAGATGTCAGTTAACTGAGTGCCCCGTGGTGGGATTTCACACTCAACACACACTCCTGAAGGAGGACGTCCGTGTGCAGGACAGGGAAGCAACATGGAAACAGTGAGATCACAATCCTAAGGAGAAGCCTGGGGAGAGAATTTCTAGGGAAGAAAGGCTAAAGGTGGCAGAATGCTGAGGGAAGACAGTATCTCCAGTTGCCTGATTCCTCCTATGCTCAGTGAAATACAGCTCAAATACCTTTTTGAAGATAAACAGAAGTCATGCTTTCCAGTGAGTCTGGGGTATGTGTATGTGTATAAGATGATCTGATAACGTATCAGCTTTAATCTTAACAGCTGATACTGCCTGTTCTATGTTTTCTAGCTATTATTGGAGCACCAGAAGTAGAGTATATTCCTTATGTACGGTCCATAAAGTTTCTTATACGGCCCCCCTACACTCCGCTGAGAGGTGAGGATGATCACCAGCTAACCATAGAGGACATTTATAGCAAATTCGGTGCTGTTGATTATCACTTAACAATATTCAACCAAAGGACACACCAAAAGGTAAAGCACAACCTCAGGTCACTAGCCTACTGACTTGTAAATCACATTTCATGTAAAATGGAGATGGACAACAGAGTTTATACATGATGGATGAGATTTCTGATGTACAAGGGAAAACCTCAGAGTCTTTGACTCTCACTAGGCAAGAGGAACTTTAAGCATTCCTCTAAAATTCTGGAAAAGAAACTAGAGTTTCCCAGGGCACTATATAAGTAGCAAAAAGTAAAACCACTGGTGACTAAAAAAGAGAATGTCTTAATTACTTCAAGTCTTAAGGAACTGAAATGCAAAAATTAAATACAGTAACAGTAGAAAGCAAATTATATATTTAGAATTCCATATATATAGAATTATTATAGTTCTATAAAACCTTATTAGTAAATAAACCTCTATGCTGAATTTTGCAATCTGATTTGAAGAAAACATATGCATTTAATCTTTCTAAAATACAGAATTTGCCTTTATTTTACATAGCTGACAAAGAATGAGCAAAACAAAGAATTTGAAATTTCCAACTTGGATCCAGACACTGAATATAATGGAACGGTATATATATATCTCCTCCAGAGAAGCAGCAGATCTCAAGTATTTTGCGTTAAAACACTAGCAGGTGAGGCTGTTAACTCTGCTCATTTAAAAGTCCAGCTGGGATACTGGATATACAAAAGAGACTGATTTTCAGCTGGTGTAAAACAACATAGCCATGCTAAAGATCTTGAAACAACAGACTTTCCTAATTGAAAAATCTAGTCCTATGAGACTAGACCTATAAAATCATTTCACTAATATCATGCAGTTTTTCTAATCCAACTCTCTGAAGCTACATTTTCCACTTGTTCTCTTCCCCACTAACCAGACAACACATGGCTTCTCTACTGTTTCGTGGCACTTGTATTCTGTGCTGTGCTGGTGTTTGCTGCAATTTGCTGTGTGATCTACAAATACATCAAGCAACACAGTGCACAGCCTATGTCTTTGGTAAGTGTTGTTTCTTAAGCCATTGCAGCAAATCTTTAAAATGCTCAGGACTATGTGCATGCACTTAAACAGCACTGATAATTGAGGAGGAGGAATGAGCAGACAAGAGAACTGCAGTTTAAATCTGGTCTTCCTACCACAGGTAGAGAAACTTTGTTACAGGAAGTTGTAAAGTAAGACAGCAAAGAGGTCTGCAGACTTGAAGGATTTTGGTTATTCTATTAACAGAAATAAACTGTATATATATATATTGTCGCTACAGGAGAGCAGGGCTCTACACTTATATCTCAGAAGAGCTCTCAAAATCCAGAATCCCAGAAGTTCCCTTTCCTCTCCTCTTAAATCTAAAATTTTCCTAAGTTTTTAAAGTTTTGGTTTCTAGTTTTTAAGTGACCCAAGAAGATGGATGCTCAGAACTTCCCCCAAATTGGGCTCCTTTAAAGGATCAGGTTAGGCAGCTAAAACCTGAGGCATCCTAAATCACTAGTTACACTTGAAACCCTGGGCCTTCTTACCTATCCTTCACCTCCTGTAGCAAGCACTGGTTCTGCATGCTAAATAAACTTAAGGGCAATCTATTTCCATGCTCCAGAGCTAAGGCCAAATTTTGCAAAAGTTAAAGGAGGTTTTTTTCTTCCTCATATTTTAGGATTGCACAGTTGCCATGATGCATAATGAGAGATGTCTGTATTCCTCTGAAGGGTGATTCCACAGCAAAAAGAAAAAAAAAAAGAGTTCTTTTGTCAACAGAGCAGATCCCTGGCGGTCATTACTGGCTTTTAGTGATATTTTTCTTCTTTCTCCAAAGAAAATTTTAAAGAATCTAAAGCAAACCTTCAAAGTCACAGCTTCTTGTTAATAACTCGTGTTTGTCTATCTATTTCAACAGGATTTCAGAGGGATTTCATCATTCCAGCCACTTACACTGACAGTGGAGCATATTATAAAGCCCATTAATTTATCCAAACCTTCAGTTCTCATCCCTGAAGTGCAGTTATCACAGATCAGCCAACATTTGGACAGAGCACTGGAGCCACCCTGGTCTTTCCCTCCACCAGAAACTGCCTATCAGCAACAGATGGATGCACTGACATTCCAGCTGCCCACTCAGCCACCCTGCTTGGCAAGCACAGCTCCCACTGGTTACGCTCCTCAAATAGCTGAGGAAAGTGTTCCTACTGCCACATCCAGCAAAATACCGCCCGTAACCTATGGAGTGTGTGTTGAAGGCACAGACCACGTCGACAAGAAGAATTTGCAGCCAAACCAAATTCTAAAGGAAGTTTCTCCAGATAGTCCTGGTGGTGGAAAGCTCATAACTCAGATGCTGGGCCAGACCTCCAGCAATTGGAATTACAAAGAACAGAGGCCAAACTTGGCATTGAGGAACAGCAGTAACACAAGAGAGTCAATTCTCTTACAGGGGAGCCCGGGGCAAACACAGGAACTGCTGTTGCAGACTGATGGGATGAAAAGTAAAGTGCATGTGTCCCAGCTGTCACTGTCTTTGCTGCAACAAGGAGGATGCTATAGACGACAGACAGTAGAACTGCCACTGTTACTGTCTTCAGTGAAAGTAGACACAGACTATGTTGTAGAGGATGAATTGCTGTCATCTCTGTCAGCAGCTCTCCCCCTCTCAGTCAGTTCTGGTAAAAACTTCCCTGGAGAGAACAACACAGAGCAATGGCTGTTGCCAGATTCATTCTCACATTCTGGAAATAAATTGCAGTTCCTAGAGACTCAAGAAACAGAAATGTTAACAGCAGCAAAGGAGCTAAGCTGCACAAAACTGAATAATGTTGTGTCCCAAGACGCTATCTCAGATGGGGACAATGGCACTCCTCTCACTATGCTATTCAAAGATTTGGACTTAAAAGTACTGTGGGATCAGGATGAAAACACATAATTTTATTAGGATTACTTAATTTTATTAGGAAGATTTAATTTTATTAAAATCCATATTATATTTGCTTGCATGAAATAGTAGCCTACCCTGCAAACAGTACAATGCAAATAACGTACCTAGTCTTGGATGTATTAACATGGCACAGAGTTGTCAAACTGCTTCCTCCATCATTCTGTTGTGGAGATACGTGCCTTTTCTTACCTAATTACTTCTTGGTACACTGCAATACTGTATCTTTGCACTTAAGTAATAGGTCTTTATTTCTTGGATATTCTTCAAATTGCTTATGAATTGGACTACTTTAAAAGCTAAGTTAAGATTCAAGTTCAAATTCTGGATTCAGTTTACTGAAAATTTAGCAAAGTTCACAACAGAAATGGATTTGCTCTTTTCCAACACCAAAGATCCAGGTCCAAAATATTTCCACCCTTTGAAGAAGTTCAAGTGCAGATGTATGGAAAGATAAGACAATTAAATGTATTATGGCACAGTAAAAGAATTAAATATATATAGGCGCTCTACCCTTGGATATATGATTTGTGCAAAAAAGTATGATACTTCCATGAAATGGACTTTGCCTTTAAAGCAGTCATTGAAACTGTGGTAATAGCTCCTGATGCAGCAATTCTGTGAAACTACATGTCCCGTATCCTGCTGTGCTCTTTAATGCTTGGAGAGAGATAAAGTCTTTTTCATCTCTGCAACAGATTAGTGCAGTCTTGGCCCAGTCCTGACATATTTCTCAGCTGCTGTTCACTTCTTTCTCTGAAATAACCACACATTCTCTTCTTCCCTTGAAATCCCCAAGGACAAAGCAGCTAGGATCACATTCCACATAGGCAGGAATGTAAGGATTTATGCTAATCTCAGTTCAGCCCTTAATCTCAATTTACACTAATCTCAATTCATGTACTCAGTAATCTACAAAGGAGACTAGGCAGGTCTTGAGCTGCTTCCTCCCACCCTTCACAGACATTGTTGATGAGGAACATGCGTCATTCATATGATGGAGAGGAGTCTATGATTGCTCTCCTCTGCTCCTGTTACCAGCACACCCAACCTCCAGGGCTGGAATGAAGCAAACCCAATGTAAGCTGAGAGCCAAATTCCTTTAGCACTGCACCTTTACCAAAAGCAAACTAAATGATATTTATTCAGGGGACAGAGGCGGCAATTATTTTTCATTAAGAGGAAAGCATAGTTCAGCCTGTTGAATTCCACCGGTGTGGTGAAAAAGCGTGAGTGTTCTGAAGACATCAGTTTTAGAGAACTGAAACCATTTCTAGGAATAAGCAGGGCTTTGAATGGTATGGGGAAGTACTCACATGAACAGCACTGCCAGAGAAAGGCTGACCAGAAGCAAAACTCACCATTAGCGCACTTAGGTGTTTTCTCAATCCAGGGAAGGTGAGGCTAAAGGCTAAATTCCACTCACTTTGGTGTGATTTTGCAAATAAACCATAGCCTTATGAAGTAAAGGGGTTTGATGATTCAACCCAGGATTAAAGGAATAGTCTTAGAAACTTTACAGTCAAGGGTTCAGCTCCTAAATCCAGCACCAATAACGAACAAAAAAGCACTATGGCCATGTCGTATGAGGCCAAAAGGTAGAAATGTCAGATGTGGTGAAGAGGTGTCACGGCACAGGGTATGAAAGGTATGAACATGTGCATAGTCTGGGCAGCAACCTGGAAGGACATTTCCATTGTGCTAGCTTTACTTCATACCATCCAGTATCAAAGGTTTTATGGAATGTCGTCTGAGCTGTTTCATGTACTTTGTGTTCAAACTATATTATCAAACACAATACCCACAGAAACCCTGCAGTGACAGGAGCTGCAGCAGCCCAGCTGTTGCTTCCAAGGAGTGTGAGACCCCAAAGGTAGCATTCTGCCCCACTAACTCCCCCCTGCAGAAGCTGCATTTCAAGCCAGTGATGCCAATTACCTTATTCGGACTTGCCAGTGGGCTGCATATCTAGTGTCAACAACATTCCCAGTGATGCTACTCAGGGAATAATCAAATGCCACAATGTCAACATTTTGGCTCATGTGGTGAAACATAACCCTCAGCACAGGGTCAGTATGGGCAGCGTAGCATGGAAGGGAAGAGGACCTTAGGAGAGCATTTGAAGATGTTGCTAAAAAATACAACATTTCCAATTCGAAAGCTTTTTCAAATCCCTCTGCAGACCCCCTGCCATAGGGTCTGATCATGTCCAGCCCTCAACAAATGTATCATCTTGGTGCCCTAGGAGGAGAGATGGGAACTGAAGCGCAGAAAGCCTAGGACCAGATTTTTAGAGTGTATGTAGATGCCTGTAGACAGCTAAAGATGCAAAGTGTCCCACAGCTGGAATGTCTATCTCTTCTTCAGGCACCTTGAATACCTTAAAACACTAATACCTTAAAACAGCAGCAACTGTAATAAACAGGGAACGCAGTCAAGAGAGAGACTCTGTAAGCCATGTCTTAAGGAGGTGATTAACACCTCTCCTTTGAAGACAAGCTGAGAGAGTTGGGGTTGTTCAGCCTGGAGAAGAGAAGGCTCTGGGGAGACCTTAGAGCACCTTCCAGTACCTAAAGGGGCTACAGGAATGCTGGAGAGGGATTGTTTACAAGGGCATGGAGTGATAGGACAAGGGAGAATGGCCTTAAACCAAAGGAGGGGAGATTTAGGTTAGATTTTAGGAAGAAATTCTTCCCTGTGAGGGCAGTGAAGCACTGGCACAGGTTGCCCAGAGAAGCTGTGGATGCCCTGTCCCTGAAAGTGTTCAAGGCCAGGTTGGATGGGGCTTTGGGCAACCTGGGCTAGTGGAGGGTGTCCTTGCTCATGGCAGGGCGTTGGAACCAAATGATCTTTGAGGTCTGTTCCAACCCAAACTAGTCTGTGATTCTGTGATTCTACGGCAGCAATATTTTCCACTTCCTGCTCTGATCCTGGCGATGTCAATATTTAACTTTTAGGCCTTGATATACTAAACAGGCGGAGCTCTAGTCTTGCCTCATGAGTTACCTCTTTAACAGGAAGATAATCCCTTCTGAAACTATTTCTCTTCAGAAAAGCTTGGAAGGAGATGTTGAAACTATTGAGCTTTATTGTAGCTGTGCAGGGAAAGTGTTTGTCCATCCCCCATTAAAATGTGCTGACCTTACTGCCTTCAGCTTCATTGTTTTTCATAATCAAATTGATAGCCTTGGTTGTTTCAAAATGCATCACAGCAAACAGCTGCAGTAGGATCTAATTATCTCATTCTCATTTTGTGTAAGGACATTTTCAGATAAACAGCAGGATTTCAACATTGTTTCAAAGGTCTTCCCATGCAAGCCATCTGTATCTAAAACCAGACTGTTCCCTCATTTATCTCGACTTTTCCAGATAACAGTTTCGATAGCTCTAGATAATAAAAACTAGAAGCGCCTTGCCACAAAGACCATGCTTACTCCTAGGCAGATGTCACAAGAATGACAGGTGAGCATTGCAGTTCCAGCTGTCACAAGGATGTCAGCATAGCAGGTGGCAGCTGTAACCCTATAGCGAAGTATTACTCTTTGTCTTCTCAGCTAAATCTGGGAGCTGCCACTTTGCCACTCCCCACACCAGCAGACTCGGCTCACAGCTTGCCAGGGATCCTTGCACAGGAATGAACATATTGCTGCAGACTGAGGCTCACGTTCTCCCTCGTTATTTGCTCATTATTTGTTTTGGCATTGAAAGGTGCCCTGTTTGAAGACACACACGTTCTTTGAGGAAAATCTTACTCAAGGAACAAATTAAAAACTCCAAATTCTGGACACAGAATGAAGCAGAGTTGTGGGCAGCTCTGAAAGCATTAGGGACCCTGAAAAAATAGACTTTATATTCTAGCTCTGGCATCACATTGGCCTAACAGTATTGCTGTTAGTGATGGGGAGGTATGATGAAGCAGAACTGCAGCATCTGGACCACAGTGCTACGCAGTGGCCTTATACTTGCTGGTTCAGATGATTTAAAATGTCCATGTGTCTCAGACTAAGCTAATGGGAGCTGTGAGACATGTTTATAAGATATGTTTGTAAGAAAAAGGTGACAAAAGTGGTCAGCATCTATATGAGAAGAGCATAAGTTAAGACTCTTTTCCTTAAAACATACAACAGAGGATTGATATGACAAAGATGAATGAAATTATTAATATTAAGCAGAACAGATGATAATTACTCATTACTTCTCATAATGTAAATTCAGGAAAGCACTCAAGTGGTCATGCAATTTTTTAAAACCAATGAAAGAAAAGCATTCCTTCACTTTGACAGCTCAGCTTATACCAAACAAATTCAGTCATGCCTACCTTCAATAGTACCTGTTTATTGCTTTCTTAGGAATGTCTGAAACACAGCCACTGAATAAACTTCACACACAGAAGTCCTTGTAGTTCTAATGCTGATCCTGCTGTGTTTCAGCTGTTTTATTCGGATGGTGAAGCAAAGAAAGAAATGGATCCTACTGATATGAGCAGGGTAACTCAAACTGTACCAAATTTGATGGAGGCTTCGTGGAGGCCAGAATCACAAAGTGTTCAGAAAGGAATTAGGCAATTTAACAGGGACAGGACTATTAGTGACAATAAAGCATTGTGTCCAGCGCAGGAAAAGCTATGGGCACTCTCAAGACAGGATACTGGACTGGATAGACCTTCGGCTTCATCCAGTAGGGCAATTTTGTATTCTGACATAAAGAGACATAGAAGTCTCTTTACAGACTTCTAGCAGCTGTGAGAAGCCCACTAGTGATGCACTGACTGCTCAACATATAAAAAGTAGCTAGAAAACATCTGGCTCACAAACAGGTATTGCAGCCACATGGCTTCGCTACTTTGAAACCTTCATTTCTCCTTCTGACACCACAAAAAATATCACCCACTCCTCACATGGCTTGGAAGGGTTTATCCTGAATGCTGAAACTTCAAGCCTATCTAAAATAAATGGAAAACCAGCAGTCTCTGTTCTTTTACCCTACGCCAGCCTCTTAGATACCACCATGGGCAGCTGGAAATGTCAGCTCACTCACTATTGTGGCAGCAAGACTTTATTGGCCTGTAATAAGGAAAGTGTAATAGTCACAGCCAACCAAAACGTAAAAGCTGCTGATCTAATTATACACTGACATAATTTGGCTGGAGTTGGCATTCACTAAAGAGATGTCAAAGTAAATTATTTCAATCTATTAGGCAACAATGGCAATGTTAACACAAGGGAAATTCCTGGAGGAGATTAATATTCATAATTTGTTTTAGATGCTTTGTGAGCTTCCATCCTAAATGAGCAGAGGATAATCCAAAACTCTATTACCTGAATTTTGGAGGCACATGTCTTTCCTTTTCTTATCGTTTGGCAAAGGCAATAATTTGCCTGATCTGAAAAAGAGTTTGTGCTTAGTTGCCATTGCAGTAAACAGCTCCAACTGCGTAACCCCTGCCCGGGTCTCCCTATTGTCATTGTGATGGCATGGTAGGATGCTATATTTAAGACTCTAGGATGGGCATGCAAACATGGGGAACATTCTTTTGGGGAGAGTCATTCTTAGTGTCATCAACAGGGAGAAGGAAACGCTCCTTTGTGCTTTCTCTTTCATGAGGACAGGCACTCTCACTGTAGTCTTCACAGGGTGAGTCTGGTTTATCTGTAAATAAACTACTCTTTATAGCAAGATTTTATAAGATCTTCATAGCAGCATCAGTTATTTTGTATGATCACTTTATTTGAATTGCACTTCAGAGATAGACTGCTTCATGATTGTATCTGCTTAAAAGTGTCATTACTGTTTTTCCAGTGTTGTTCTTATGAAAATACTGTTTTACTTCATGTTTTCTCAAAAGAATCTATTCTGCTTTACTGGTTTGTTTAGGAAAAAAAATATATGTGGAATGAAAACTGTAGTTTTAGCAGATCAGAACTCTATATCTTTACAATAAACAGTGGATTATACAGCACTGAAAATTTTCCAGGGAAAAATAAAAAACATTATGTAGCAAAGATTAATCTGGATTGGTAACTATTCATGAAAATGGAAACAAAGATCTGATGCCCATTAATCATTCTGCAGCTGAAATAGTCCTGAAAAGAGTAGTATTCTATAAAAATACAAAGACATTTTTTCCATAAAAGCCTGGTTTATTTTCTCTTTCTTATACTTGTCCACATTTCTTTGTATCTTCCAAAGTTAATGTCTACTGAGGAAATATTATTGTGATAATTCTGTATTTTCATTTTCATTTTGGGATGTTTTGCATTTACCACAACAACTCTTCTTTTCCACACAACTGTGCTTTTCCATGGACTGTTTTTAAGAAATTTATTTACAGAAAATTGTACTACTAGCAAATGCTGAGGGGTTTGTATTTTTTATCGGTTTAGGATTAGAAAGCAGTAAAACTAAAATCCAGGTGCAAAATTTGCCAAGGCAAAATTTCAACAAGGGAACATGAGCTAGAGAAAGATTTACAAGTATGTTTGAACAAATATTATTCAGCGACAATTACATTTCCAAAGCTGTTTTTATGAAGTAACCTAAGCTCTTAGAACTTGAAAATCTGAACAGTTTAAGGATTCTGCTGTACATTTCTGAAGCAATTGCAGGACAGAATGAGATAAGGAAGGATACACTTTTAAAATTTACTTTTCTTTAATGCCCACTCATTAGTCAGTGCCTAAAAGCAGCACACTGCTTATTCCCAGAGAAGAGGCTGCAGCAGCAGCCTAGTTCTTTAGCAGCTAATGCAGGAGATGGATGGGAGCAAAGCGTGCTGATGTTTGCTCCTGTGTTTCACCTGTAGGAGAGGGATCTCTCTGGGAAGGCTTCTCTGGACACTCAGGGGAAAATCATGCTGTTTACTGAGCAACTCCTTTAAGGCTAGTATTTTAAAGGATGCTATGTTTTCTCCATGATTTATCAACCTTTTTCTAAAACAGAAAAAACAACTGATCTCTCAGGATGCACTCAAAGGACTGGATAAAGCATTATCCTCTTGAAGTATTGAACTATAACTGTTCTTGTCAGCAGTCTCGATACGCAGATGGGAATACAGGCTGAGGAAGTGCTCTGTTTTGGCAACAGCAGCTGGAACTGGTTAGTTCCAGAAAATCCAGCTGGATTTTCCAACTACCGCAGGCACCAAGTGGTTCCTGCACAGCAGCCTGTGTGTTCGGTTCAGCAGCATTGCTTTATCCATCCAGGCAGGGTCAGAACATGGTGTGATCACAACCTGGGTGGCAGGTCACAGGCTATTTGGCATCATAGCTACTCCTGCAATATAGTTTCCAGACTAAAAATCTGCTTGTTTTCTAAACTTTTCCCTCGTATCTCACCACCTGATGTTCCATACCTTATCTTGTCTCTAATCTTCCATGTCCCTCTGATCTCCCTTCTTATGATGCTCCTCATTTGTCTGCATGCTATATTGGGGGTCTGATCTAATGGAACTCCCTGGAAGAATATCCACCAGATTTAGAGCATAAGATCAGTCCTAGGAAAACAAAGATCAGTGCTAGGAAAATAAATCTACCCACAAAATGCTGCCTACTTACTGTTCTATTACACCTTCAGCTGCCTTTAAAAACTTATTAATTTCTTGGTCTGATTCCATTCTTCACAGAAGCATCACGAAACAAACCCCTTTCACAATTCAAATGCGAGAAGATAGTATTATATGAACTTTCATTCACAGCCCTTGAACATCAAAGCAAAGCAAGGACTTAATGATAACTTAAAGAGATTCTGTTAAGGTGTCTTGTTTGAAAGCCACTTTATGTTTTATTCTGTTCCAGCAAGAAAGTTGGTTTTTGACTTCCCAGCATGGGAACCCGAACCTTCTTCCACCACAGAGAGGAGGAGCAAAAGGAGGAGAGGCAACAGAGCTTGCAAATGACCTCCACAACTAGAAAGAAAAAGTTCAAAACCAGGTAAGCCATGGAGTTAAGGATAGGCTGAGTAAATCAGGTCCAGACAGGATTTTCTACACTCGGCACTGAGCATTCACAGATTTGTTGTATTCTGAGCTTATAAAATTATGGAACTTTGTCTGGATTCTTTTATGTGCATCTGCCTCTGGAAGTGAGGAAGAAGAAACTTTCAGCCTTTCAGAGTTATCGATAGCAGCTGCCCTTGCCTTGACCTCCGAAATACCACAGTAAGTCAGAAAACATTGTAACTCAAATACAACCATTGTATGCAACATTGCCTTTGTATATAAGGCAATATAAATCAGTTTCCAACTCATTTTGTTAGAACCAAAAAGAGCAGGTTCAATCAAGAGGTTCTTCCTTTAAAAAGAAAAATGCCAGACCTCAACAAAAATGCAGGAAAAAAAATTATATTGCCTTGGTACCTGTGATGATTAGTAATATTGCCCTGCTCACAAGCTAGGGCTTAAGAGAAACCAGGTTTCATAGGAATAAATGGAAAATACAGTCAGATTAATAAATTAATGACAACAGATGGAACTCCCCCCTCTTTCCTAGAAAATCTTGGCAGTGATCCTGCTGTCCATCCTTCTGTGATGGCTGAACAACCTAAGTAGTTAGCAGCATCTCTCCTCCCTTTAATCCCTCTCCCCGTTCCCTGCCCAGGATTAAAATTGGTCAAATAGTGGGTCCTTTTCTTGTGCCATTAAAGTATTAGCTCTTGTGGTAGTACTGCTGGTTCCTATGAGGCATAATTGCCTGGCATTCATACCCATACTGCATGCAAGCTGATGGTTTTGTCCTTAACACTGATTCTGATTTAACCAAAAATAGATGCTATAGAACAACAGTAAAAAAGACCAAAACAAAATACAAAACATTACCCTAACTTCCTTTGTTTTTTGTCATCCCATGTTCCAGGGATTACAAGCTAAGACGAGAAGCTGTCATCCTAGAGCTAGAACAGAGGGGGCAAAAGAGAATTCGGTTTGGGAATGACATGGAAAAGTTGGAAAAGGAGGTTATTCAGAACTGCAGACTGCTGCGTGTGAGAGCTGACCGGAAGGCCCTTTGGAGGAAGGTCAGATTAGACATCTCTCTTGGTAACAGAAATGCCAACAGGATTAAAATTATCTCAAAACCATTAGAAATAAGGACTAGGCCTTATACTCCTGCTACTGAAGCATTATCACACACGTCCCTTTTGTAGAAGAATTTGTGTAATTTGAACATAATACCTTTCCATTGCCTTTATTTAGTCTATCCTTGTCATAGGCTGTCGAAAAGGCACGTGTGGAGAAGGAATACATTGAGCTGCGTTCAGGGCGACCACCTATGTTCTGGATCCCCCTCAGAGTACACGCAGTCTGGGAGAGGATGGAAGTGAAGCTGGCATGTACAGTCCTGGCTTCCCCATCACCACAGGTTACTTGGTATGTCAGTCAACAGCAATGACTCATGCTGCCCATGTGGCTAACAGTCTGTGTGCGTTCTGGGAAACAACCAGAGGAGTAACGTCTGTGGCCTGCTAGAAAGAAGGAAGTGAGAGCTTCATAAATAGCAGAAAACACTTTCAATTTTCCAGTTCCACTGTTAGGACCCATAAAGACATTAAGAATTCACAGGGCCATGGAGGCAGTGGACAGTCCTATAGGGCTCCTTCTGGGACAGGACTGCAAGTCATGTAGATTTCCCTGCTTCCCTTGGTGCTGTCCTCCATGCAAACTTAGGATTTAAGTCTTGGAAACCAGAATCTATTGCCAGCACTAAATCACTGCACATATACACACCATCAAGGCTTGGCTACCTTGGATACCATGCAAGTTTTAGCATTACACTGCCATCACTCCTACAGTTTGTAAAATACAAACTAACTCTTTCGTTTACTCAGCTTTGCTTATTTACCAAACCACAGGAGAGGAAGTGTTAGGTACTGGGCCTGACTTCAGCATTTACTGTTAATAACAGAGAGATAGAAATAAATGAAAGATCACATAAAAAAACAATTTTCAAAGTGTACTTTGATCAGTTTGTTAAAGTAATTGACCATTCCTCCCATGGAAGGCTTGAAGTATGCAAACATTTGGATTACTAATGACTTTGTAGGCAGCTAACTTCGCTACTGTCAGAGTTCCTGATGTCCTGTGTCCTTCCAGAGCAACCTCTTTGAATTATTCAAATGGCAAAGAGAGTATGAACCTCCCACAGATCCTCAGTGAACACAAAGAAGCAAGAGACATCTGCTTGAACTCCCTCACATAGCCTGCAAAGCAGGGAGCATAAACTGAGGAGGAAGCAACAAGCCAACGCTAAGCTGCCCGTAGGCAGTCTGCAAGCAGCCCTAGGGAAGGAGCACATGCAGGACTATGGGGGAGGATCTAGGTTAGCTGCGAGGCTGCTGTGGATTGATGTGGGAGACCCGTAAAAGAGGGAATTGTGTCTACTCCTCTTTCCTGTTGTGCCTCTCTTGTGTTTGACATGGTTAATTTTAAAATAAAGCGTTATTTTTACCAGTTAATTTCTCCATCCTTTCCTAAGCAGCATGTTTCCTTTATGTTCAACTAGGTATAAAAATGGAGTCCGTATTGATCCCCACCTAGCACCAGCAGGAAAATACAAGATAAAAAACAAGTTTGGGATGCTGACCCTGCACATCAGCAGGTAATGTATGTGCTCTTGTCTGAGTTGGTTTTTCAGCTGAATAAGACCTGCTTTCCTGAAACTCCCACTTCGTGTATGCCAAACAAAAAAAGACAATTCTTCCAGAATCTGACCCTGCTTGACTTCAGTGTGTTATGTCTGAATTAAACCTTTGCCATTAGGAAGCAATCTCAACAGCAGTTCATGAGGTTTAAAAAAAATCTTGAAAAAATAATTTAGAGCCTTATTTATTTTTGCTCCTCTTTTTTAGGCATGGCCAAAATATTCTCATTCAGGGTAAGGCCATGCACATTAAGAGCACTTCACAAGCAGACATACCAATGTGATTTAGGATGGATCAAAGTAATCAGAATGATATTGGTTCAACTCTGTGAAGTATACATGTGATAAACATATATGCACATCTTCAGTGGAACCAAGTGTTCCACAGGTCTTTTGCTTGTTCATTACTTGAATTGTTTGCTTCTAAGTATCAAGAGAAAAAAATTACCATTAAGTATAAGAAATACTTGTAATCGAAAGGAAAAGCAGCTTCTTCATGAAAAGCAAATATCTACTTCTAACTTCTGGGATGAAAGGGGAATCCCTTTGAGTTTGCCCTGTAAAGTATGAACAATGACTAAAAGCTAAAAAGAAGGGGAAATGTTGTTTTTTTTTTTTTTCCCAGATGCTCTATGGAAGATTCTGCTGAATATAGTGTTGAAGTTAGGAATCAATATGGTGAGGCTTATTCATTTGCTACAGTGCTTGTCAGGAGTAAGTAGAAAATGTTCCTTTGGTTTTAAATTTTCAAATTTTTTCCATTCTTCAAAACATTTTCAATGCTATACGTTATATCACAGGAACACACAAGCACTCTGGAAAAACAGAGAAAGAAGTAAGCACTCTGTTAATATGAGGACAATTTCTCTCAGTTATTAGTGAGGAGAAAGCACAACTGGCTAAAATAATCCTTAGCTACCAGTAACTAATATGTATATGGCTGATATAATGGCTTCTCCTTTTCAGTCACTTCTGGACTCAGGCAAAATCTTTCAGATTCCATATGGACACAGCTGTCCTTCCACTGTGCTAAAATGGTACTAAATTTAGGTACTTATTTCCTCTGGACTGAAATGAAACAGCCATATAGTTAAATACATAACAGGCTTAGAAAGAGTCTGCTGCATTTCTGAAGATAAGCAAGAAATTGGTTAACAAGTAATGTGGCTTTCAAAAGGACCTCTCAGTGACATACGGCATAGAATACCATATTTCTCTCTCAAATCAGTAACTACCAAGAGCAAATACAAGATTTTCTTCTTGATCTGTGCTGTTCTTAAAATAACTGGCATAGACTCTGTAGACACACATTCTGCACAAGCCAAATGCAGACATATGATGAAGGAAGTAAACTACCAGTACTTAAAAAGAGAAATTATATCAAGCTTTGAGAAATATGCAGTGCAGTCTCATAGGATCATAGTTTAGCCCTTCACATTTCATATATATATACACATATATATATAAAATAACAATTTTGTCATTAAAAGCCTGAACAAAGTATACCCACAGAACTGTAGACAACTAAATGCTCCAGTGGGACTGACAGAGTACAGGGAGTAATTCACAGAATCACAAAATGGTAGGGGTTGGAAGAGACCTCTGGAGATCATCTAGTCCAATCCCCAAATTCAAATGGTAACAGATGAATAGGAAGGGAACAGGTTTGCTTTCAACATCTTACTGGTCATGAAGAGATGGGTTTCTTCAATTGATGGAATTGCAAAGCCAGATTGAACTATTTTTTCAGACAGAAGGTGTCTTCTTTGGTTTCAATAGTATATTTATTGTTAGTGCTTTAATATATTCTTGGCTCTGTCATGGGTTATGTTACTATCATACTTATTCTTTGCATGCCATATTTTGATCACATCTGAATACCCTTTGGGGATACATATGCGTACAGAATAATGTGATTCCGGAATTGTAATAGAAGTGTATTCCTTATGACATCTTTCAGATCCTTTAATCAAACAGCATCAAAATTCAGCATATCTGGAAATATGCATCATACATTTACCAGTTCTAAAGGGACATATATAATAGCCCAGAAAACCTTCATTTGCAAGCCTTCCCAGATTCCTAAATTCCCCTCGCCCTAATGCAGAAATACAGAAAAAGTTACCAGGAGTGCAATGCTTCTCTTCTATAAAGGTTCTTATAATATGTCCAGAACTCAGGAACTGGGCCTTTGTCATAAAGCAGAAGCAGCTGACTGAAAAAAAAATCCATGGCAATAATCACATACTCCTCCCAATTCCCATCAGAATCTTTAGGATCAGAGCAGGCATGATGATAGAATAAGGGCTGTGCTCTATCACAGAAAACCTTGGATGGGACTGCTTTCTTCACCTCTAAGTGCCTAATTAAACTGTCTTCCATCAGGCCTGATCAGCATTTCAAACAGCGTGCAAATATTGTTCCTTGTGATTGTGGGTGAAAGGCCCACACTGTTGCTTCTCCCTTGACCCTGTCTAATGCCATCCCAGTAACATGATTCTTCCTTTTGCTATTTGCATTTAACATTCTGAAAATAGAGACTACACCAAGGCCTTAATCCTGCCTCCCCTGGAAACATTCCTGATCCCCCAGGCAAGCCAATGGCATCTCTTCTCCTGGCTCCATGCTGTCTGAGTGCCCTTGATGCCAGGGGAGGATCTCCTGGATCGTGGTTCCTACAGCTGAAGTTCACTTTCCCTAAAGACATCACTGAGGGTCTCACAGGACCTGGGACGAGGCTGAGCTTCATCTCTAGTGCTTGCTATTTCTTTCTTGTTCAGCTATTAACACTCAGTCCTCATCTTTTGCTTATGAGTGAGCTCTGCTACTGCCAAGCTTCATTCACTGAAAATGAATAGCCATTATTTTACGTGCATTTCTTGCAGCTTATAAAGATAAGAAAGTATGTCAATTTTATCCTGTGTTAAGTGCATCAGTTCTTAGATTTCAGCTCCAAATAATTTCATTTTGTGCTGCAATGCCAGCAGTTCTCACAGGCTAGACCAGGTGAAGCGGGCTAGCATTCACAAATGATGCCTCCAAAGAACCCACAGCTGTTGAAGCAAGTGATTTGGTAAGGGACACGTTTCCCTCAGCATCAGGAATTACCTCAGTGTCTCAGGACAGATATCCTTTCTTTCGGTTAAAGCTCGAAGTCCCAGTCACTGGTAGTTTTCAAGAATCACACATCATCCTCTGGGAATGCTGTTTAAACCCAGGGGTTTGGCCAAATTCCACTTCCAGTAACGTTTATGACACCAACACTTTTTTCTTTCCTTTTTCATACTGTGGCAATGAGTAGCTATCATGCTCTGTCTCCAAACAGGGACATAACTGAAGCATTTCAGTTACAGGTGATCCTAGATTGTCACATTTCTAATTTAGACAGTACCATATTGGTACACTCATACGACAAAAGCTGTAGTCTCTGTATGCATGCTGTTATGCAGCGTAACTTCCCTAGTGCAGCTTAAAATGACAGAAACCAAATTGAAGAAAACCTCCTCAGCTAAGAGTAACTGTGTGCACATGAGCATTTAAAGCAGTATTACTTATACTAGTACAGTTATATGAATAATTTCCTATGCAGACACATCCTCAGTTGTTTGTGAAGGTCGGCAGCTGTCAAATGAACTAATGTTTTACCATGTGATGACACTTTGAAGGTTCATATTAAGAGGTGGTTTGAGGGAAAAACATAGTTTGCTGAACATCACTGTACATTTTATGAGGGGAAAATAAACACTGGCATGAGATTTGCTAAATATATTTTCTTCTTGTCTTATAGAATATTATGGAAAGGAGTCAGGATTTGACTCAGAAATATACAGAAGTAAGTAAATGATTGATTGTTATTATTTCTTTATTTTTATAGCCTGAAGAAATTTGATTCTTTTTTTTTCTGAGCCACAGCTTTTCCTATTAACCTGATTGCATGTGACAAGTGCAAGGCTCAGGTACCACTCTAAATATAAGATAATAAAAATACTACAAGTAGGAAAGATCTGGGAAGTCTGTTTATCATGCTGAGTTTTATTTCATAGGATCCCTTATGGCCAGAGAGGCAGATTTTGCTTTTCCACTGAAACCCTTATTTTCAAGAGAAAAGGAGCCTTTCACCCTCTCCTGTTACTTCTCTTCCGATTTACTTGAACACCAGCGAGACATTACCTGGTTCAGAGATGGTTTGTATGCAACAGATAAGTTTATAAACATATACCTATATGAATATACCATTTGAATTCATAGCCGTGATCTAATGTTCGCAGAGGAGAATTAGAATTCAGGATTTTTGAGCTGCTCTCAACTCTTCTCAAGCTACAGATGTTAGTATTTAATTTTTATGTCTTCCTCATTTGTAAAAAGATGATACCACTAAGATGTTTTGGAGGTGATGACATTTCTGCTCATAAGAATAGTTTAAGAGCCTTAGTTCTAGACAGTGGAAGTGCCAAACATTTGAAAAACCAGTGATTCTTTAGTGAAAAAACCTTTTGGATATTCTGTGTTGTTCTGCTGGCAACCACAATGTCGAGGTTAGCCAAACTGGTAATCTTTCTGTGATATTGAGTTTTGGAAAGCAGAAGCAATGCAGTAAGACTGCTCTTGCCATTCCAGCTCTTCTGCCAGAATCAGCTGTGAAAATAGCAGGATCTATTGAGTTTTAGTGATCTGAGGAGTACTTGAGTAGAGTTTGTATCTCAGATCTGATAAATATACACAAAATGCACAGTATGAGTCATTCCGTTTTTTTGGGTTTGAGTGCCAGTCGAACAAAAGATCCTGCATGCTAAGCAGTAATGTATCCTCAGTTAGAGCTGGCATAGTATTTGGCAGACTTCAGAGCATCCAGTTTCCCGGTGTGGAGAGTACCTTTTACTCACTAATTCACCTGAAGCTGCATTCTATTACTCTTTTTCACTTGGACTGCAAGCTCTTCAGGACAAGGACCATGCTTTTTGCCCTGCATTTGTATACAAAGGGACCAGAGAGGCATAGCAACAAAGTAGGATCAGAGCCCATGACTATAACTCAGAGACATAATAATAATATCAGGAATGTCCTAGAGCTCCCTCATGTTGCTCTGTGGGACTTTTTTTGCGTTTGGAAATGTGCCACTCCTGACTCAAGCAGTTCAGGTGGTGTTCTTTTACCCCTTCTCATGCTTCACAGGTGAGTTGCTGCAGAACTCTGAATGTCGGGAACTAAAATACCAAGACCAGGAGGCTTCTCTGACAGTGTCATGTGCTTACAAAGAAGATGAAGGATTCTACACTGTCCGTGTCCCCTCACTGGATGGATATAAAGAGCAGACGACTTATCTGTTTGTTAGAGGTATAGCAGGATTCTCTCCTACTTAGAACAAATGCTCCTTTCAAATACCTTGGCATAAAGGAATTCACAAGCTCATTCACAAGAAAATGTCTCCCAGTTTTGTGCATGGATACAATTATCAAAATGTCCAAATCTTATTTTCAGTAGTGATTTAGGTATTGGAAAATATGGCATGTATTACTGGGATGTAGGCCCTTGCACACTTAAAATTAAGCTATCGGATGAAAATTTTGTTACAGAGAAGAAAAAACTCTAACCATTATCACTTGGTGTTTCTCTAGATGCTGCAGCAGAAACAGCTGGTGCACCTGGATCCCCACTCAACGTGAAATGCCATGATGTAAATAAAGACTGCTTATTTCTTTCTTGGGTAGCACCCAGTGATAATGGAGGAAGTCCAGTCCTGGGATACTATATTGAAAGGTCTGTATGTTAATCACCTGTGAGCAAAAAAAGCTTATGATCATGTTGTGGAAAAAACATGAAGGAACTCCATGCACTGTGTTTCATTTCAGGTGTGTCACTGGGTCAAAGGATTGGGTCCCATGCAATGACAAGCCTGTGAAAACCTGCAGATACCCTGTCTTGGGCCTTGCTGAAGGACAGACATACCAGTTCCGAGTAAAGGCTGTCAATAAAGAGGGCATCAGTCATCCTTCAAAAACCAGTGATCCAGTTACAACATATGACCCCAGCAAGGAAAAGAGAGTGACAGGTTTGTACTAAAACCAGGAAAATGTGCTCCTTACGTACAAGGGGAGGCTGCAGGTATAACTGAATACAGTTTGTCCAGTTTCTCTCCATTCTCACAAATATCATTGCAACATACTGCCATGCTGTGCCTTTGCTGAACCCACCTTAACATTATTCCAAACAGAAAAAGATCAAAATAGCACAAATTATGACATTGTATGTGTAACGAAATGTATATAATTATGCATATAACAAAATGACACGGTCCTGGGCTGTACCTTTTTTGACAAGCCTCAAGCATCTTCTCTTAGTGGGTAACACTGCCCTGTTTGACATTACAGTTATTCCATACGACGAAGGCAGGAGGATAGAAATTTTCAAGGATGACCTGGAAGGTAAGTTCAAATTTATACTGAGCCATTCTCCTGGAGAGAAATGATTGTTATACAACAATGAGATATGTAATAACATGACTCTGCAGAAAACACACTTAGGAAAATACATAGAGAAACATCATTGTAAGCTGCATAAGGATCAGAAAATATCCTAAACAGCAGAGCCTTTTATAATAACCTTGGTTTGCCTGTATGTCCCCCAAGGGTTTAAGTCTCCTCCTTTATATTAAAGAATCTTACTTTATAGTGGGAAAACAGAATCTATTTTAAAACAACCTTTTTTCCCCACCACATTATAACTAAAACATAGCCTATTCTGTCTTCCCATAGGACATATTAAAATTCCCTTGCCACCCACCAATGTTCATGCAAGTGAGGTCAGAGAAGATTATGTGGCTTTGGCCTGGGATGAACCAGATCCAAGAGGCAGAGAGCCACTGAATTATTATGTGGAAAAGGTAAGAAAATACTATCACATAGAAGAGAAATTGCAGAATAGAATAATTTTTCTCAGATGGTCTATAGCACAGACAAGGCTATTCACAGTGTCAAGCAGAACTACAGCATCAAAAACAGTTTGCTCAGCCTCTCTCCAGCTCCACAGTTTACTTGAGCTATGATCCTGACTCTTGATACCAACTCAAGCAGTAATGATTAACAAAGAATAAACAATTTTACACCACAGAAGAGTAGCTGAGTTTTAACAAGAAGACTGTTCCTGCCCTGTGGGCCTTTAAGTGTGGAAAAGCTGTGAAGAACTGCACAATAGTACACTTTCCTGTTACCCACTAATCATTTTGCAGGTTAATATGTATCTTCTACCAATCTCCTTTCATAGATACTAATTTCCCATTTCTGCTGCAAAGGGGCCCCCTGTTGCCAAGGAAGAAAAGTTTGGGTATATCAACAAGAAATACATAATTTACTTTTTTTGGTTGGTTTGTTGTTTGTTTTAAAACTACGTTTAAAACTACAAAGATCAGCTTTGTTATTGTGCGGGAGAATTTTAAGCTTGAGTTACAAGATGAGTTGTAAATCATCGCCTTTTTTGTTACAGTCGATTGTAGGCAGCAACTCCTGGCAAATGGTTAATCTGGATATGCCAGTTAATTCCCCAAGATTTGCACTCTTTGATCTTGTTAAAGGAAAATCATACTGTTTCCGCGTGCGATCTGTCAACAAGTATGGAATCAGTGAGCCATCCCTGCCCAGTGAGCCTGTAACGGCTGGAGCAAAACTGGGTAATTATTTCATTAATATGCTCTACACTAATGATATGGAAAATGAGATGTACTATGAAAGTAATGTGTGGGTTCCCCTGCCCCTCCTTTCTTTTAAACTTCATGGTATATGATGACACAGCAGTTGCTTTGATATCAGGAAATCTCTTAAGGCCTTAAATCCTTATTTAATTACTTTGCCATTGGTCGGTGCAGTGTAAATCTAACTAAGCAATGGTGAGGGAATTACATTTAATAAAATAACAAACAGTTGAAGCCCGTACTTAATCCAATGTGCCTCCAGCACTGTGTAAGAGAGAGGTTACACAGACCAGTGTTGGAAGGAATGATATGACTGCTTCCTGGGGGCTTCAGGGAGTACAGCAGTCTTCACTGGGCTCATTTGTTTTGTTTTCTTCCCAGACAGAGCTGACAACAGTAAGAGATGCAAAGACTCATGCCCATGTTTCCATTATGCAAAGAGATGAGCACTCACTTTTTCTTTTATTTTTTTATATTCTCCCATATTGAAGTTGCCCTAGTGTTCATTCATACCGTCCTTTTTTCTCAAGAGTGAAGCCGGTTCCATTTTATAGTGGAGTTATATGAGAGTTACTATACAAGTGTTGTTTCTCCTCTGCTTCAGAGAAGGTTAAGTAGGTGTTACTCTGCAGAAATCAACGGGCTAAAAGGGAGAGGAATAAGAGATATGGCAAACCCAAACATAAATATATAGGCTGTGGATTGGGACAATGTCCATGGTATTTTGCTCTAATTTGAAAATGATGCTCTGGAAAAGGTGAATAAATTAAACAGGCCAACTCACAATTTTTTTTTAATTTATAAATTTTAAAAACCTCTTTTTTTTTTCTGTTATAGCTACTCTGCCTCCACCATCTCAGGTTCTAGCTTTCAGAGACACCAAGACTTCTGTTGTTTTGCAGTGGGATAAGTTAAAGGATGGTCTGGAGCCTCTTGGGTACTACATATACTGTCGGGAGACTGGGACAGAAAAATGGCAGACTGTCAATAATAAGCCCGTGAAATGTAATGAGTGAGTTCACTTTTTATACTCCATTGAGATAAGACAGGATGCCAACCTGGATTCTTCTGTTTATGGCTGGGCTCATATTTCAGATAAAAAAAGAACTTCCTTCACTGCACGCACATAGGCATGCATGCACACAAACACCAAATCCTCTTTTAGAATTAAGTATTGCTCAAAGCCTCACTTTTACATCCAACAACAGACTGACAGAAAAGTCTGTGTATATCTTCATAGACTGGATCTGCAGAAGGTAGACAGACCTTGTGACACCAGAAGAACCACATTCCATTTTTTGCTTTTTTTCCAATAGACTAAGTTGGTGTCACTCACACATATGATTTAGAAAACCTCTCTAGCTGTGGGGGTCACATGTCAAGCAGAAAAAGTCCATTAAAAACTTCTATTTATTCTACCAACAATGCCAGCCAGGAGTGTGACACATCTCTATCTGATGTATACTTACTGTCTGATTTATTAGTAGCCATTTTGTGTGACACAGCGCACTTTAATTTGTAATGGCAAATAATGATTTTGTAAGTAACAATGCCTTATTAAAATGTATTGCTATCTGTTCAAAAGACTGTTTACCTGTACTTTGAACAGTCAAACACAAACATATTAATTGGCTCCCCTAGATTTACTGTTCCTGGGCTGCAGCCTGGAAAAGAATATGTCTTTTGTGTGAAATCTGTCAGTGAGGCAGGACTAAGCGAAAGCTCACCAGAAACAGATCCTATTGTCGTAAGGCCAGCTATTGGTAAGTAACGTGTATACACACATATACACACAAAAATTAAATCCCTCAAAAATGTATCTATCATGCATAGCTATTATTACATGTAATGGTAATAATGTTGAGCAGATAAGCAAAGCAAAGCAACAGGGAACTGATTTTCTTGTACCCTGCAGCTTTTGTCATCAATTATGCTTGTCAAGAGTGGACTTAGTTAATTAGCATTTTGACTTAGCAGCATGTTATATTTTCAGTGTTCATTTGGCATTGGCACAAGTGACCATTTTAAGTGCTCAATTACACTGGTATCTTGAAGTCATTGTGTATTTGTTCAGGGCAATTACAAAATCCTACTAAACACATTAGTCAGTATCTAACCCTCCATGCTCTCCATTTTATCAATCCACTGCTTCCACCTTTTCTATCAGGCAAACCATAAAGCAACATGCAAGAAACATCCTGAGACACATCCATGACTTTTCCTGTGACATCCTAATAAGAATCTGGTCATTTTCAAATACTTTCACACAGCAAAAGTGATATTAGGGTGCCTTAACACAAAGAATCACATTTGGTATGAGCACACAAGAGATTTCCTCAGCCCAGTTCATCCCATACCTACACTTCTTTTCCTGATTCCTAGATTCCCAAACCTGCATTGAACAATACTGTGTTTTCTCTGTCCCTTTGCCGCGCAGCTCGTCCATCAGCACCACACGGGTTTGTTCTTCTAAATTGTGGGAAGGCTGACATGACCATCAGCTGGAAACCCCCGAAGCATAAGGGAGGAACAAAGATTCTGGGTTATTTCCTAGATCAGCATGATACATCTCAACTAGACTGGCATGAAGTCAATATTCAGCCAATTCCTCAACGAGTTCACACGGTATTCATTTCAGATATAACACTAGCCTTCTTGAAGCATAGTGGGAAACATAGCTATAACAAGGGTTGAGCTGTTTTTCCTCTACTTCTGCTAGTCCAGAACTGTCTTCCTACCCTCACAAGACTACGACTGTGCAGGGCTGTACTAGTAATCTGTTTGCACTTCTGAACCCAAAGGTCAGCAACCTCGAGGAAGGTCACCTGTACGAATTCCGTGCCTGTGCAGTGAACATGGCTGGTGTTGGGGAAGTATCTGAACCCAGTGACTTGTTCAGATGTGAGGAATGGACAATGCCAGAACCAGGTACATCTCATGTAAAAACAACACCCAGAAAAATCTTACCAGGTATATTAGTCATCTCCTCACTCTTCCATGAATCTGAGGGACTTCTGAAAACTATAGGTCTGTATAAGGGTGGCTCCCAATACAGAGAAGCACACAAACACTTCTAGGGAAGTTCCAATTCAGATGTAGGCTATTATTTCTGCATTACACAGATACAGCACCCAGGTATTTTTAATAATGTTTCCAGATAATTAAGTATCTGGATCTAATATCTTAACATCTTTGTATATTACATCAAAGCAAATAACATTAAAACATTTTTTCTAGAACCTACCTCTACAGTTAATTAGCATAGAAAGCATCTCCTATGGACCCTCTATTCACTTGTTACCTTAAAACCCTCTGCTTTCTGATCTCAAACTCAAAGTTGCACTTTTTAATGTTACTGTTTGACAGCCTACCCTTCTTTGAACAGGCCCTCCTTATGATGTGAAGTGCACTGAAGTAAGAGACTCATCCCTGAAGCTACACTGGGAAGCACCATTGTACATAGGAGCAGGTCCAGTTACAGGGTATTATATAGACATGTGTGAAGAAGGGTCAGAGGAATGGAAACAAATAAATAAGCAGTCCATAGCCACCACCCATATGAAGGTCTGTATATGCACGTAGTATCCAAGTGTTGCTTCTCATTTAGTCTTACATTAATTGCTGTCATTGTTTCCTGCAGGTCTCAGATCTGGAGACAGGGAAATGCTATATTTTCCGAGTAAGAGCACTGAACAAGGCTGGAATCGGACCCCCTTCACTCCCCTCAGATCCTGTGGTGGCTAAAACCAAACCTGGTATGAAACTAGAAGTGACAAGATTGCGCAAGTCTGTAAATCCCATGATGATTCCAGTAAAAAACTGCTTTATGAAACATTAGCTACATGTTTCATAACAAGAACGAACCCTAGTCAAAATAAAGATTAGCAAATAAAACTTCTCAAATTAATTTAGCTGTACACTCTGGCGCTTTTTTTTTTTTTTTTTTTTTTTTTTAAAATTAGACATCCAGAAGCTAAGCCCTGATTGTTTTGGTAAAGGAATGGTTTTTAAGCATTTTTCTCATACAGGCACACATGCAATTGAACTTGGGGTCGATGAAGAGGGTTTAATTTATATGGCTTTTGAAGCTCCTGAAAAGAATGACTCCTCTGAATTTATCTGGTCAAAGGACTATGAAGGACCACCAGATGCTGACAGAGTTCAAATTGAAGAGAAAGGCAATACGTGAGTATATAATGCACACTGAGAAAATTAATTGTGGACTCTCAAATAGAGAACACATTAAACACTGAGAAAAATGTGAAGCCAAATGTTTCCCTCTCCTTCCAATACTCAACTAAAATACATATACACTATTGAACTGCAGATCTCTGTAGCTGATTCTCAGCTCTGGTGTCCATGAAATGAGGCATCCAGTGCAATCTTCAGGTCACAAAAGGGAAGCATCAGCCATCATATTGCTAATGCTTTTGCATTGCTCCTCAGTGTCCCATATAAATAACAATGAATGCCATATTTGATGTTCCAGGTGTATCAAATGTAGTGCATTCTGTTACAGAAGGCATATTTTTGAGGACAATATAATTTTTAATTTTATTTCATTTTATTTTTTAAGATCTAAGCTTAAACTGAAAGACCCATCAGAAAAGGATCTGGGTATGTATTCAGTGGAGGTCACAGATGTAGATGACGATATCTCTGCCAGCTGCACTTTAACAAAAGAAGGTAAAAACTGATAATTGACAAGAACAAAAATCAAATGTGCATAATTTTCTAATATTAGATATTTAGAGGAAAATTTCTCATAGAGGAATAGTAAGTGATAATGATAGTGGCATCATTAGAAAGATGTTTCCCATTCCTTGAAGGCTCAGCAGCAGTTTCTTTTACAGTCCCCTAAGAAAAGATTCCGTGCTCCTGGAAGGTCATTTTTCCATTACAGTTCAGATTTCACACACAGCTACACCATCACAGTCATTTAAAACTTCTTCAACATGTTTCTTGAACTGATACAGCCAACATTCTATTCAGACATACCTAAGAATTATCTTCACAACCTTTTCTAGTCCACCCCGCTATCAAATATTTTATACTTATTATCTTCTTCTTGAGATAAATAAAGCTTATTAACAAATTAAACTAAATTAATACAATGAGTTCATTTTGGCCTGGTTGTACTAATCTAAATGACTTGTTATTCTTTGCATTTCAGATCTGGACAAGTTACTGAAACGTAGCCATGAAATCAGGAACCCATGTAAGTTCAACCAGTAAGAAGCCACTACCATATACATAGACTCTGAAACCTAGCAGAACTGTGGCAGAACCCTGGCTCAGCCAAATTCTGTGGTTTGCCTATGAATTCCTCTCTGCGGTTCTCCCTGTTTTCCAGTGATCAAGCTGATATCTGGATGGAACATTGATGTTCTGGAGAAAGGAGAAGTGCGGCTGTGGTTGGAGGTGGAAAAGCTGTCACCAAATGCAGAGCTGCATTTAATCTTCAACGACAAGGAGCTTACAAGTACTCCAGTATGTTTTGTTTTGGTTTTAATTCTGACTTACTTTCCTCCTGCTGAACAGGGAGATAGAGCAAATGGGTATATTCCCAGTTTTCTAAATTCCTATCAGATATTTTGATGTGTGGTTTTAGAAAAGTCTAGGGCTTGATTTCCCCCTGTGCATAAACAGAAAGCCAACTGTCTGATTCTCAAGATGCTGAGTCCTAGTATGAAGCAAGGCTGCAGAATTGGCACTGTTAGTTCAAGACAGTCTCTGAGCTATGGCCACCAAAACCTTCAGTGGTAACACTCAGAGAATGTCCCCTCCTTATCCAGCTTTCCTGTTATTCCGCACCTCCTGAGGGGCTGCTACTAACAATCTTGCCACAGCAGAGACTTCCCTTTTATAAGGGAATTTTATGACAACAAACCTCAGCCATGTGTAATTCATCTGATACTACAAATGCACCTGTGCTGGATGGAGAGCTTTTTCTTGGATGAACAAACTCGACTCATTTCAGTGGATGCTAAAGAAATACCATCTCTCACAATGAGACAGGATATTTTTCTTGTTAACCAGGCAAAGCTGCAAGCTTTTCACCCTTTCTCTTTGAACTGAATACAGATAAATCCCATTAATTCTAAGAGCAGATGAAAGTGATTTATTTCTGACTCTGAGGCACTGGAAATAACACTGCATCATGCGTTACAGTGCTCTCCAACTTTCTGATACATTTAAAAAAAAAAGTTGTAGCCTCTTCCCATATCAAGTTAATATTACAACATTTAAAAAGTATTTGGAATGACAGGACCAGAGGGGAGAACAGTTGAGAATGAAGAACAATATAAATCATTTGCCTGTCAGTTAAATGCAGTGTAGCAATGCCAAGATAACAAAAAGAACAGCTATAACAAAGGGATAGGACTAGGCCAAAGAATTTCAGAGCTGTTATTGTGATGTTGGGGTTTTTCAAAGTAATGTGTAGCAAATTTATTGAAGGCTTTGTCTATTCTAAGAACTGTCTTTACTGCACTGGAGAACTGGCAGGGTTATGCCCAATTACAAAGTATTTGTCAAGCTCTTTGTAACAATAATATTTGCTTAGAGCAAACAAGGCAGTAAGGCATAATGATGGTATTTATGTTTAAGCGTCTGGCAGGTTTCGGCATGTATGTATAAAAGGTTCACTAGTGCTTGCATGATGTCAACAGGGTGGCAATATTACTCATCATTGCCCAAATATGCAATTACATGCCACAGATGTGTAATTAAGTGCAACACTTCTATTATACTAAAAATCATACAGACTGTAGTAAGCTGAAAAGTCTGTAATATCCAACAAGAAAGAATGTATTGTGTTATATGGTTTTAACCTAAAGTTTCTCCCAGAGAAAAGTTCTGCAGTAAGCAATTCTACTTTACCTACATACGTAATCAAATACTAGATGAATCCCAGAATACAGCATATCACAGTGCATTGGCTTCATTACCCCTCCCTGTGAGATATGCAAAATATATAAGGATACATATATAAAAGGACTGTAATGTCTGAGTGTTGTAGAAGATGCTGTGCCAGGATCTGACTTTGGAACAGTTCTGCTGTGGAAATACTCTTCAGTTTATCATATTTCTTTTTGTTTTACACAGACACATAAAATAAACTTTGTCAAAGGAAAAGGTCTCATAGAACTGATAATCCAGAATTTCTGTGATGATGATAAAGGGATGTACACAGCCCAGCTGCAAGATGGAAAAGCTAAAAATCAATTCGCTCTAGTTCTTGTGGATGAATGTAAGTGGAAATTCAGGATCAAATATAGACTGCCATGCTCAGTGGAAAGTTTTCTAGGCTCTTAAGGCCCCTAAGTATTTCCGACAGTTATAATGGCACACCAGGAATGGAGAGAACAAATATTTATTTTAGCACACATTTAAAGTCCAGGAATCATGTAAGAAATTATCTGAATTTCTCTTTAACATAAATTGAAGCTTTTGGTCTTATAAATAGGGTCCCTAATGATAAGAATGGTCTACTAAAGCAAAATATCCAGTGGAATGCTTAGTTATTTTTTTCAAATGTTTTACATATTATCTTGCTATAGCAAACTGTGTCTTGGCATTAAACTATATGGCACATTAATGCATGTACTTATTTATCTCAGGAGAGGATCACGTTGAAAATTCAGTGTATTCAACTGCTGGTTAGTTGCATTAAACTGAATGTAAGAAAGAAACCAGTGTTAACTATACTCAAGGACAAGTCCAAGCAACAAAGCAAGCTGAATATGAAACATACAGGGTCTTTGTATATGCTAGTACAGAGAGCCTTTTTTTAATTAATTAAAAATAGAAAGCAACAAGGTTCTAATTCAAATACTTCCCCATAGAGTGTCTATCTCTATTTTCAGTTCTTACAGTTTGCTTTCAAGTGACCTTCTAAAGCTTCCAAACTTTTTGAGTGGAAAGTGTCTATAAAATGTCCAATCTGCTTGACTCCCTTTACAACCAGTGGAGAGAAACAAGCAGTTTCACACAGTGGTTTAGCACATGCTAAGTTCAAGACATAGAATAAGTTTGATGAATTGTGGTCTAGAAGTGCTCGTTTTTCTTTACTGACAATGAAGGAAGTAGAGATAATTAAAGTCACATTCTATGCTCTCTGCCACCTTCTGTGTTTCTTACTTTGTAAACATTTTACTTTCAGGGTTTCTAGCCTACCTTTTTGTATGGTCAAAACTCCTATTTCATTTCCAAAATGCATAATGGTCAGGTCTTCAAAGACTCTTTTGTTTTAATGAAAATAAATGCTAGGTTTGAGCAACCAGTACAATGAAAGTATGATGGTACTGATCTGTTCAGGGTTCTCAGTGGGGATTCAGGCACTAGAGATGTCTGGTAAACAAGTATCATAGCTCTAATGATAACACCTTTTATGATCAGGAATGTCTGAAGTATTACACTGAGAAATAGTGTGGGGTTTGTTGACTTTGACCATTGCTGTTCTCACAGGTTTCACTAAAGTTGCAGAGGAGGCTGATGCAAAACGGAGAGAATGGAAGAAAAAGCAGGGTAAGATAAGCTGAAGGTTAATGACTTGCCAGAACTATGCCAACAGGATGGCAAAAGCTGAGCAAAGCTATTTCACTGCTTGCTCTAAATACTTTTATCATCTTTTAAAGTGTATTATTTAAGCTGATTAACACACTAGGATAAGATTCCTTATTTTAAGATAATCTGGCCTGCTCTTAAAAATAAAAATAATTTATTTAAATAGTTTTAGCCATGCTAGCCGCAATCTTCAGTATAGATCTTCTCCATCAGTGCTGTAACACTGAACATTTTTGAATTCTGAAAGTTGTCCAGTCTGAATATATACCATGTAATTAAGATCCACTCATTTTCCTTGTAGAAAACAGGATTCTCTAGATAAGATTAAAAAGAGCCATGCATTCCACTTTCATTTTATCCCCTATCTTATATTCATGAATAAGGAAGTTTATAAAACAGTTTCAGAGAAAAAATACTACCATTGGAAAGGTGATTCCCTTCTAGCGGGGATCAAAATATTCACTTAATAACAACTGTGATACCACACTAGACTATAGGTCAAGTCTCCTGTCTTCAGAGATGCTTAGTATAAGGTGGAAGTGTATATAAAGTACTCTGTCCCCCAGTTTACCCTCCCAGAATCAGGAAGAAAATCAGAAAGTATACAGCTTTTCTTTTCCATTGCAATTCACCTGGGAAATATCTATCAACTTCTACACTGAGCAGTCTCATAAAGGACTGGTTAGGCAGCATCACTAACTACATTTTAAAACAGGATTCCTCAACAAAGATATTTTACCTAAGGACATTACAAAACCAGCAATAATGATATGCTCCAAACTGTGGTGTCTATTGCATGCAAAACTCAGTAGCATAAAGCATTCCCACAGACCCTACAGCTGGGATTCACCGCTAGATGGAGGCATTTCTGTAGATAACACGAGAGCTGTGGAATCCCATTGCAAAAAATATTTATTTTCTTTTATAGGTCCTCATTTTATAGAAAATTTGAAATGGAAGGTTACTGAGAACTGTGAAGTACTCCTTACCTGCAAGGTACATACAGCTATGTGATGCAACAGCACACTCTGAATTCCTTTAGCATTACATTTTAGGTGTGAATTTTAAAGGAAGGGTATGAACAGTGCTCATCCAAATGCTTATCTGCAGACCAATGAAAGTTAAGAGATAGTATATCTTGGACAGAAATTTTAATAAAGAAGGAAGTTTCTAAGATTCTGGAGCAATCTTCTAATGCAAGTGATGTTTCATATTAGAAAGGCATCTAGGCATTCAGAAATAAAATGCATTTGGAACCCTGACTTCTAAATGTTGACTTCAAACAGGCAACCAACCTGAGAAAGGACACCAGCTTCCAATGGTTCTTCAATAAGAAAGCACGAGCAGGTGGTGTGTTTGATCCACAGACTGGGATAGGAACTCTTCTTATTAAGAAGGTGAAAAATATAAGACAACTCAGAGGCTTTGCTGATCACATGAAAATGCAAAAAGTATGGGTTGATCTTATTAATATTCAATGTGTGTTTTGGGTAGTGCCCACTAAATGAAAGAAATTGAATGTATGCTGAGAAAAGCACCAAAGAAGAAACCATTTAGCATTATAGTCAGATAGATTTGAAATAGAAATAAAATGTTTTTACAGTGAGTGCCTGTTAAAAGTTTGACATGTCCTGAGTGGCTAAAAAGAAAACTGTGGGCTTTTCAGGTTTTCTGATCAGGACAGGTTGCCTATTCTGGAGATGAACTTTAGTAACAAAAAAACAAAAAAAAAAAGTTACTGACCTCATTATAGATGTAACTGAAGGAAATGTTATGGCTTGACCTATAGAGAAGGCCAGACAAGCTGATATAATGCCCCTTGTAATCTTAACTCTGCCTCAGAGAAGATACAGCTGAAGAAAGGGAGCTTGACGGTACAGTCAGAGTTTTAGTGCAATCTCTGTGTGGCTAATTTGAATCTTGTTTGGATTTGATTTTTCATCCTAATTTCAAACAGCCGAATCACCTATAGAAACCAAATAGATAAATGCATATGAATGTGAATCTCTGCTCACACAAGCCTGAGGACCAGGAAGAACACTCAGGCTGGAAGTCAAGAGCATTGGCAAAGCAACAGGAGGAAAATTTATGGAGTAGTGGGCATTCATCATCACTGAGTCCCAGACATACCTGTACTTTACACCACTAAGGGCACACAGCAGTACAGGGTGACTGAGGGCAAACACTGAGATACTGACTCCCCATAACTGACAACATATACGTTCATAATGAACCAGGGCCCGTTTTAACCTTTCAAAGCAGATTCTGGGGCAAATTGCCTTTTTTGCCCTCCTTTCAGATCCATCCAGCCAAATCCATTGAGGGGAAAGAAGAAAATCTCAGCTTTTCCCCCTTTTCCAAATCCTGCCCTATTTCAATGATATGTGAAATTTCTGCTGGGGGGGTGGGTGTGTTTGGTTTTAGGTTTTATTTATTTATTTTTTTTAAATAAATATTACATATGTACACATGTATTTTCTAGATAACCAAAGCAGATGAGGGCCAATACAAAGCTCTTGTTTCAGATGACCGAGGAGAGGACTACACCCAACTTGATCTCACAAAAGGAGGTAAGATAACCTTGTATCCGACAATAATACCCATTCACACCTCCGCCTGGGTTTAATTTTGGATTTAAAAACAAATTTCATAACTTCCTACCACACTGCTAATTGCCATAGTACCTACATGCTTTTATAGGGATTAAAACCTGCATAAAAAGTTACCGTTCAAATTTAGAGTTTCCTGATGTACTACAGCATATATACATACATATATGCTGATCATTTTAAAAATCACATTTCATGTGAGACTGAAGTCATCAAATGCACTATGGAAAAAGAGTCTCTTATTCTGCAAGACTTAAACAGATCCCAGTGAACAGAATAAAAGTCTCCTCTGAATCTGATCTCAGAGCTTTTTTTTTTTTTTTGCATCTGTCCATACTGTATTTCATTGATAATCCACATTTCACTCCTGGAAGTCCAGCTAGTCCTCTGAAGCATCAGGAGAACAAACTTCTATTTCCATTCTGCATCCCCCACTAGCAAAAAAAATTCTAGGCTGAGTTATGACGACAGAATAGTTGTTAAAGACAACATTAAGTGGAAAAACAATTACATGTTACTGCAGATTCCTGCTTCACTTTTCAGTGTTCTGAATATGCTCTGGAAACTGAAAAATAAATATGCAGTTCTGACATTCTAATGTCATTTACATATATAGTCATTTATCAAGCTATGACTGCATTTTAAATTCTGTCAAGCACCACAGTTAAAAGCTCTGTAATGTTTCAGTCACTTCAACTCAGCATCAGTCAGAAGATTCTGCTTCCCAAGATTAAATCCTACTCTGACATCTGGAATCTATCATTTAAACCTGATACATAAATCTATTTTCTGTGAGGCAGTCTGTTGAACACATTGAGTGCTAAGGAAGATAGAAGCATCTAAATTTAGTAAGAAATGCCCAGCATCTAAAAATAAATGAGTCAGTGGCAAAAATTCCATTCCAAGTAAGCTTTGCAACAGAAAAAGACAACAAATAACTACTAGATATGATACATCCTAAACATAATGAAATTAAGTTGGTAGATCAGATGTGATTTGCTAAATATGGTATAGACACTTAAATCTTTATGTCTTTGCAGCCTTTGAAGACCTTCTCAAGGACCTGTGTAGGATCAGTGGTATGTCATTTTCTCATCAAGTGACACAGTGATAATGGAAGGGGAGAAAGGCAGGGTGCCAAGATCTGAGCAAACTGCTCAGGAGCTGTTCCTGGGTTTGGATCAAGAGGTCAATATTTACCATCTCAAGTACAACACCACCCATTTACTATTCTTTTAGTGTTAGAAGCACCTTTGAACTGTCAGTTCGAGGATGATCAGTAAATAAACCCGGGACATAAAACCCTCTGCACTTACAAATTAATCCTGTGACCTTTACGTACCAGCAGCCTACTCCTTGCCACATCACTTGTTATGTGAATTTGGGCAAGTTGTATGTTTCTATCTATGACATGTGTATTCCAGACCCACGTCTCTAGAAGAGATGCTGACATTTTTCCACTGGCTGCTGGCTAAAAGATCCCGGGTCTTCAAGAGGTAGAATACCATCCAGCTTTCAGCTAGCCACATTCTCCAAAGAGAAACATTAATAGGTTGCTTGGGATTTTGCTGTGCAGCATGTAAATTTGTGCATTCTTGAACATCCTCCTCAATTTCAGTCTTTTAATTATATTGTTAGCTCTTTCTGCTACACCTCTGAAAATTCAGCCTACTGAAGAAGGCATCAAAATCTACACAGATGTGAAGTACTACACAGACTACATGAAAACAACCTGGTATCACAAGTAAGTCCCCAAAAGGTATTTGCAAGGCTTCTGGAGTACTGTTGCTTGTAATTGTTTATCATCAAAATTAAACACGTTGAGCCTGAGCCCGTAGCTTTTTAAGGCAATGGTAGATTTGTCTGAGTAAGGCCTGAAAAACACAATTCACTCTGCATCCTGAAACATGTCTGGCAATTCCAGAATAAGCAGTCATGTTATTTTTATTTTAGCACTGCAGAAATATTTGTAAGTGATCATCTTTACTAGTAGGATAATGATGCATTGAAGGTACTGCTCAGTTACAGACAGCAAAGGAAGTTGTTGGTTTTTTCAAATTCTTTATTTCTACTACTTTGTACTTCCCTAAACCACTCTATTCCCCCACTCTGAATAACAAATATTCCCAAACATTATACAATTCTTTCCAAACATTAGCCTCATAAGGTCTTCATAAAATAGAGAAATGGTGTTTTATTAGATACAGCCTACACATGTGTGTAAGGAGGCCAATTTTTAATAATGTTTAAGGGCTAAACGCTTACAAATATTCAACACCTAAATCGTATTTAATTTCCTAAATAAGAACTAATAGATCTTTTGTAGAGTTTGTAGAGCTTTGGCAAACTGCCTAAAAGCACAGCTAGATACCCCGTGAGATTTTCAAAAGTGACTAAGCACATAACTCTCCATGAAATTAATAGTGAAGTCCTGACTCCCACTCTTACTCTAACCAGCATAGGTCTAAAAAAGTTAATGTTGTAATTTATACAGCTCTGCTAAATACTATTGAGATTATATCATTTGTTTACTTAGGGAGAAACAACTGGAAAGCCGTGACAGACTGAAAGCTGGGAGCACAATGAATCAGATCTGGCTTCACATACTGAACCCAACAGATGCAGATAAGGGAAAATACACCCTGGAGTTATTTGATGGGAGCAACTCTCGCAAACTGTCAACTGACTTGTCTGGACAAGGTAAGCTGAGCCAAACAATACCATCATACAAATGAGATATGCCTTAGCTGCTTTCCAAGATTCCTTCAAATCATGGGAAGGGATTCCTCTCTCCCTTGTTTGAGCTGGAGCTGCAGTTCCATGGCAGCACACTATGAAATTGGCTTAGTGAAGTGCCCACAGAAGTCAGAAGAAACATGGGGAGAGAAGTGCGCAGCAGAAACGATTGAAGCCTTTAGGGAGCCTTGCTGCCATAGTGCAAGGCAAGAGGAAAGGATGAGAGGGAGGGCAGCGGCTCCTGGGATGTGTCCGACTCCTCCATAGGCCAACAGAGCTTACAGGGGGTATCTTGGAAAGGAGAATATGTATTCAGGTTTACAAAGACTTTTCCAAACTGTTCAAAGTTGGGTGGTTTTTTGTTTGTTTTTTTTTTCTCCTCTGGACTTCTCTTTGGAAAGGGAGTACTAGATCCCACTTATTTCAGTAGTATATAAATAGATTCATATTTCCTTAAGGCAGATATAGGTACTATCTAGATATAATTATACATATCTATGTGCACAAATACTTGTAAGTTCAACGGATGCATTATGTTACATCTACTAAGTCAAACGAAATAAACAGCAACTTTCCCTGAAATCTTTTCATTCCTTGCAGCCTTTGAAGATGCCCTGGCTGAGCACAGGCGGCTAAAGTAAGTTCCTGCCTAAATATTTTCACAGCTAAATCTATTTTGAGTGTTGTATTCTGTATTTAGAATACAATGCCTAATAAATAAAACCACTATAATTTTCTCTTTCCCACTTTCAGGGAAGCAGCAGTAGCAGAAAAGTGTAAGTAAATTAATTTCCTTCCTTCTGCGAAACAAAGCCAAGTGGTATGCTGATAAGTAAAACTGAAAGGTCGTATTTCTTCATTCCCAGGTCGTGCCAGAGTTGTTCAAGGTCTGCCAGATGTTGCCACCATCATGGAGGACAAGGTAATATTGAGTAACTGTTCCTATCATTGGCCCTTGCACAGACATAGAAGAATAACTGATGGGGAGAAAATTACTTGTTTCCCCTTCCTATATGTTCCCATCAGCTTTTCTGAGCTACTGCAATTGCCTAAGGTGTGAAGTGGTACTCTCCACGATACTTGTATCAGCCCCCTATATTGTTGGTGGTGCTTCCAAACATGCATGAGCTTCTGCACGTACAGGTGCTCTCCGTGGCACAGAACCTCTTTTTCACAGGTTACATATGTTACTGCTTCCTAGGTCTGTTTCACACCCAGATCCTTTCTGTTGTCTTCCCATTTCATAGGAATAGACAAAGGCCTTGAAGTGCTGGACCTGATTTTCCCATCATACAAACTTGCTACTTACATTTCTGAGCCACATTCCCCTTTACTCATACACAGGCAGAATAAAAATCCTGTAAAGTCATTGGAAATTCACCATGTGCCTATTTAGGTGTCACCTTAAAGTGTAAGAAAGCTATAAAAAGACAGTAGCACAAATATGAGTCAGGCCCAGTGAATTCAGTCAGGTTAATCCTGATTGTACTGGAGGATGTCAGGAAAAGGAGTGGACAGTCCTGGATTCTCACCTATTGAAAATCTAAGAGAATTGATTGTTATTTTTCTTAATTTCTCATCAACTGAATTTCCATGCTCATTTATATCTTCATAATCTATTTCTGCTATCTGTTTTACCACAGACCCTGTGTTTAACTTGCTGTGTATCTGGAGAGCCTTACCCAGAAATCACTTGGTTCAAAAATGAGAAGGTTATCGTCTTTAAAGATCGTTACAAAATGGATGTGAAGGGGACAGTTGTTACAATTACCATAGAGAAAGTCTGCAATGAAGACACAGGAAAATACAGCATCTATGTCAAGAATAAGTATGGTTCTGAAACAGGGCAGGTTACTATCAGTGTCTATAAGCATGGAGAGATACCAATAGGAATGGAAGAAGAGCAAGCCCCAGGTGGGATTGTAATGGAAAAGCCTAAATGAATTTGTCAATTATGTCTCACTGAATTTAAAAGGACTTTTAACTCCTTCGGATTCCTTTCAGTGTTTGTGTCCTAAAATTCAGGCTCATGTCTCTATTTTTATTTTAGTAATATTGTAGTATTTTTGGTTTGGTCATTGTTAGAAAACAATTCACATGTGTGTGTGCAAGCGCTTGTGCGCACACATGCGTGTTCACCTTACAGAGAAACTTTCCTAGTAAATCTGTGTGGGTAAATACCAGAGGATTCACATATGAGAACCAGGCTTTCAGTGGAGTTTTTTTGTATTAAATCACTATGCGTTACTGATTATCTTGTAGCTGACAAATGTGTGTGTGTATTATTAAACTTGGTGACACCTCAGCACTGTTGTAGAGTACCTACATCCTGAAATCACTCAGCCTGTGTGTGGGAAGAATTTTCCTAAGTTGCGTGCTGAATCAGGGCCTTGAAGTATGGACCTTTACAAACCTAAGCCATATGGGAAGAAAACAAGGCAGTGACATTTTCAAGCCTTGGTTCTTTACAGAGGAACACATTCAGCTTCTATATATACACTGACATGCACTAATACATTTACACAAAAGGGTTGAGTGATCGTCTATGGAGGTGGACCCAGATCTTTCCATCCTACTGAACACCTATATTCTTTAGAATTAAAGAGATTTTTAGGTTTATTAGTTATGTTAGATACTCTGGATGTAGAAAAAGTGTGGCCTCTCAACTGCTTTGAAGCCACAGCTACAGTCCCAACTTCTATCAGTAAAACTGTGTCAGTGAGAGATAAAAAAGTGATAGTATTCCTAATACAGCCATCCAGCTAAACACATTTATTTGGCAAAATAGCATCTTACATTGCTCCACAAACTAGTATAAACTGTCCTCACAATAGCAGTATTTTTCCTCATTATTTGCAGGCACTGCTGTCCAGGTATCAACATAAATGAGCACTCCAATCCTGTACAGGATTGCCAATCATTTGACCAAAGAAAGTTACATTTCAGACATTACTTAAAATTAAATTAAATGTATATGATTTATGAAAAAGTGAGAACTTAGCTAATTGTCTAGATTCATCATACAGTGAATGAAGAAAAGCAGGCCCTTCTGATGGCATCATTAACATTACTCTATGGTAGAACAGATGAATCATGTCCTAGGAAAACTCCAATATCAACACGTACCTTTTGGAGCCATGTGCATTACACCCCACACAAAAATATGGCCTTATTAATTTTCAGTACCTCATCCCTGCTATTCAGGTATTATCATATGTAAATGTAATTACAAAATTAGCTTTGTGTGTGTGAATTTTCCTTAAAATTACAGACTAAAAAAAAAGGTTGTGAATTTTTAAGAAAAAGTTCAGCATTGGTTTTATATTTAAATAGAATTACTGACCAGTATGGGGTTACAAAAGTTAACTTAGAAAGGTCATCTACCCCTGGGATACAGGCTTTATTTGAATTAAGCAATACATATGCAAGACATATAATCTAATGAATGTCTTCCAAAATCAACAGTCGTGCTTGCACAGACAGCAAGGAATATCACTCAATAACTATAATGAGTGAGGAATTCTTGGTTCCATTGGTGAGAAGAAAAACAAATACATGCCATTTACTTCTTTCATTTCAGTTTCCAAAGTTCCATGTTTCATTTTACCTTTAATCTTCTGTGTATGCAGTGATAATTAAAAAACAAAACAAAACAAACTGAATTTAATACAGATTTAGATACACATTACTGACATCTACCAGGTAAAATCATAACCGACTGTCCCACCCCAACACAATTTTCCCTGTCTACAAGCCCACAATTTTGGAAGAAATAGCTGTGGATTTTATTCCCACCATTTAAGGTCCAAGTGCCCATAGTAGAGAATGTTGTGATAATTAGGAAGTTCCTGCTGCAAGACAGTAATTACCTCACATCAATTGCAAATTATGCCATTTTATCTGAAGAATTCTATCCAAAACACAGAAGATGCGTCAAACATAGAAGTTGTGAACAAAAAGAAAACAAATTAATCCATGCAACACTTTACAACAATTATGAATAATTACCCAAGTTCAGTAACCCACAATAAACATAACATCCCAAACCAGCTGGTCAAGGTAAGACTTTCTACAAAGCAGAATGAACTAGAGGTTATGATCATCAAGAACAAATAAATGATTAATAATTGTTACTTCATGGTTAATAATTAGCCAGTCATCTCACAGTTTGGGCTGGCCTTTCCCTTTCCATAAATAGCAACTGAATGACCAGTGAGAGCCCTCACTTTCCTGCTAGCATCACTGCCCTAAACTGCATTATAACATCCATAATGGCATTCAGTGGAACCTGGCAAGTCTACGCTCAAGAGAACTATGAAGCATTTCTGAAAGCTCTTGGTAAGTGTCTAGCTATTTTTGAAATAATTTGAACACACACTTTGTATAACACTTTTAATTACTGTATTTCTATGTTGGTTTTGTTGTTGTTGTCCTTTGCATGACAAACTACCCTCTGCCAGATTAAGTCTAATGTCTAATTTGGAAATTAAAAGAAGCTGAAAATCATATAGATCAATGTAAAAAGCTTAGAGATAACTCCCAAATCCGTATCTTAACGTAAGATGAGTCCCTCATGAAAGAGGTATATCAGAAATCAACTTGTTTTGATTAACACATAATTTTAGAAGTACATTTAACTAGAAACAAGTTGTCAATGATGTACACAGATTTCCAATGTGCTATTAGTAGCGCAGGCACTTTCTATAGCACTAGTGATTAACACACGTGATAGCTGTTTAGTATACTAATCTGTAAGGAATTGACTTGGTGGTTATGACTTAGTACGTGCCTACATTAAACAAAAATACACTTACCCTCTTGACAATCTTGGCAAAACTCTCACACTGGGGGTTTTAAACGTATATGAGACGTTCAGTAGAGTAAAACTCAGTTACAGTTGAAAAGCCTAGTCCTACAGTATGATGCCTGAACCAATCCCTCTACTGCTAAAGATGATACTCTCAAATCATGCCAGAGACACCCTGATAAGGTAGTTTGAGGTTACTTGCACTGTTGCAGCTCTGATTAGACAGACAACCCCCACCTCCAATCTCCCTGGGAAGAGGTGAGGGAAACAAATACACACATGGTTTTCTTCATGAAGAAATGCCATCACATGGCAAGCCGTTACTGAAAGAAACAATACATATTCTGACTCAAGATTAATAAATATAGTATCAAAATCTACACAGACTAGGTGGAATGGAACAATATGCCCACAGAGAAGTGAGGAATCCACAACAGACTTTGTCTTTTAACTTGGACATCACTTTCTATTATTGGTTTGTATCTTTTGCACCCTTATCAGAGAAAAGAATTTGCTATTTTATATCAACACATTACTTCATAACAGAAGTCCTTTTTTGCCTTGTTTACAGCCTTGTCAGATGACATTATCAAAGTCGCCAAAGATATTAAGCCTGTTGTTGAAATACAACAAAAAGGAGATGACTTTGTTGTGACATCAAAAACACCCAAGCAATCTGTAACTAACTCCTTTACACTTGGAAAAGAGGCTGACATTACTACTATGGACGGCAGAAAGCTAAAGGTAATATATTTCAGGAATGGGTGCATCACTTTTTTCATCCTCATACTTCAGTTTCCTTCTATGAGTGAAACTTGTTTGTACCATTTCCATTAGCATACATTTCTATCATTTCAACAAACAGAAACACTTCTTCTAAAACTCTTATTAAAATGTCTTGATCTACAGTTTAAATTAGCAGATGTGGTTATCAAACATCGGTATCATTTATTTCCTATTTATGTAGTTCCCTACTTATTCTAATTGAATTCCAAAATCTAAATTTTTATTATTTTTAAATCTGCTTCAACAGTGTACTGTGAACATGGTAAATGGGAAGCTTGTGTGCAAATCAGAAAAATTCTCACATGAGCAAGAAATTAAAGGAAGTGAAATGGTGGAGGTAAGTGTTCTAAAACAATGGCATATTAAGAAAAATGCTGAAGGAAAAAATGTTCTGTTGATCAGCTCTTGGTGTAGGCTCAATACCTTAGAAAAAAAAAAAATCCTGCCCCCAAAATCACTACATTAGTTGCAGAATTCCCTACAGGTGCTTAAATCTGCAGATACAGAATTTTAGTATTTCAAACTAACCAAGGTTAGTGGAAAATACTACTAGTATCCTTTATTCATGTTTCTTATTAAAACCAATTGCCTTAGATGACTCTCCTTTAAATGCTGCTCATATATTTGATATATCCAGCTCTACAAATCTTTTTATTAATTACTGCCCTGCAGCCAATTCTAGACACTTAAGTGTGAAAGGCTTTAGCAGCTGAGCATGTTGCAGAAAGACTTCTTATAAATTCCTCTAGATTACTATAGCAGGGTTTCCACCCTTAGCTTTATCATAGAATCACAGAATCTTTAAGGTTGGAAGAGACCTCTAGGAACATCAAGTCCAACCGTCAACCCAACACCAGCATGTCTACTAGACCATGTCCCAAAGTGCCATGTCTACACGCTTTTTGGTATGAATGTTATACACCTCTTTACAGGCAGGTACTGTAAATGTATTTTCTTGTGGAATAAACCAGATTTAAACATGAATTACAGAAACTTCTAGACATTTAGCTAGAAATAGATTTCCTGAAGTCTAAATGAAAAAAAAAGTTATCCATATTTGTCTTCTACAGACTATGACTTACGGTGGAGTAACACTTGTCAGAAGAAGCAAGAGAGTTTAAAGACAGATCAACTCCAGTGAGACATCTTTACATACCTGAAATAAAGTGCAGTTTCCACAAGGTGTGATCTTGTTATCTGAAAAAATAGTAGAGGAGAGAATTATAATTTCTACTTTCACACACGCATGACTTCCTACAGTTATAAGACTCTGTTTTCCCTGACTACACTTACATCCCCTCTATACTCAAAGTGACAGAAGTCTGCCTCCCAGACAACCAAACCTGGACATTAACTGGAACATTTTGATTTATCATAACAATCTTTGAGAGCAGGCAAAAGCTGATATAAATGCTTCTTGATTTCTTACATACTCAGTGAACATATTCAGCTTTAATTCTTTTGTCTAGTGAAGTTTGGTCTTCTACTAAAAGCCCTTTCTCTATAACCTAGCCAGCAAAGAACAATTACACATTTGTTTAGCTGATCTGCATCACATGTCTGTAACAGAAACAGTAATATTTTAAAAGCCATTAAGTATTTAACAGTTATAAACAATTACAAAGTAATAATAGGAATGACTGCTCTTAAAATGAAGCACACAAGAGTACAATTAAATGAAGGCAAAGGGAATTAAACATTCTTCCAGTTTGCAACGTACTCCATATATCTGCTTGTCGCAGTTCAGGTTTGTGAAGTTCAAGTACAATGTTCAGATTATGTGTCTCTTTGGAAGCATAAAATGCCCAGACCCATGTCTATAACCATTTCTCTGTTCACTGCTGATTAGATCCTACTATTATATTAGCAGTCCTATTTCATACTTATTCCGGTCACTGCAGATTTGTTAGAAATGATCTTAGGTGTAAGACCTCCAGGAAAAAAGCTGCTGGACTGATTATGCCATTTAAAATCCGCATGGGGACGTTTTATTCCAATTAAGAGAGCTGAGTCTACATCTTCCTATGCTAGGAGAAGAGCAGTTTGTGAGGGGGGGGGAGGTTGTGTTTTGGTTAATAACACTTGCAACATGATATAAGCAATCTGAGAAGTGTATTCTTATTCTGGGATAAGGCTGTCTTCATGGGGAGTTTTACTGGTGTAACCTTGCAAGTATCACTGTGTTCATTTTGCTTCCCAGGCAGTTCTAATGCTAAGTACACTTTTGCAGACTAAATTAAATTCCGTGTGAGTTAGACATAACCAAGATCGACGGAACAGAAATCAAGACACTGGTAAAACTGAGGAAGAAGGCTGCTTTAAATCACTGGTACTGCAAAAAAGCCATATAAGAGCTTGAAACGCTTCTGTTTGGAAGTTGCTGGGTAACTGCTGCTAACTACACAATGAAGCACTACAAAACAGAGCGTAGTTTTCCAACAGTAAATTTGCAGAACACTGCAAGTCTTCAATGGCCAAATGTTGTATCAGTAAGTTGTAGGATACAAAGTATGAGACGCTTCAAAGCCTGTTACAAAACAATTGTTTACTTTTGATATATTGTGACATAAAATGGGATTGCTGTTAAAGCAAAATGCATATGTATGTGTTTGCTTTAAAAAAAAACACATTAGAGTCTTTTTTTGGTTCAATGATTACTCAGATATTCCCAGCTCACTTGACATAATCTGCCTTGCAAATTTGCTTCTTTCTTATTCAACCTCTTATCAAAGTCCAACCTCAATAAATGGCACCTGGTATACAAAGGGATTTTAAGTTATAGATTGTAGATACTACATACTGAAAACACGCCAATCCTATACAGAACTTAAACTGATGCTAAATCATTTTAATTTGAAAGCACTAAAAATTCTTGAAAGAATACTTCACCTTACTAGTTTTGCAATTGCAGTGATATAGTATTTCTGACAACTGTGCCAATCTTTTCAATCCAATGGCAACATTCTTCTACCACAGGATAACTCAGATTTAGGAGAAATATTCAGTGCAGTTCCTTACATGAAGCAGCCAAAACCTGAAGGATTTTGATCAGATTGTGAACCTTGCTCCATTGCCCAAAGTAATCAATCATTTCTTGATGACAAACCCTTACAAGTTTGGACAATAGTACTGGATCCACTCTTTCACAAAACCAAGTGAATTTTTCTGCAAAGTACTTCATGAGAGTATTTATAATCTTATTTTGACCTTGTTCAAAACTGTTCATTTCCAATTCAAAAAGCTCCAAAAGGGTAATTCTGGCAGGAAGTATTTCTATCCATCACCAAACTGTTGTTTTTCACAGTGTCTACAGAAAGAATTTTTTCCTGCTTTGTGTCACGCACTCCCATCATAATTTCAGCCTCTAACATGCTCTCTTGGCTTGATTTTCATGTTCTTTTACTGACTTGTGTAAGTAGATCAAGCAGATCTGTGTATATACTGCACAAGGTAACAAACTCAACCCGCTGCTAGCATGCTTACTACAGAATAATGTTAACTGTAAATATTAAATGCAGAAGATGTTGCCAGAGACACTCATCTCTTTTCTGCAGAGTCCTGAACACAGACCACTGAGCATACAACCATCATTTCCTTTTCCAGAAGAGCAGCATATACACCTCCTGTGTCAGTGATCAAACTTCATCCATCATTTAAAACTTGTAGAAATGTCAGGCAATTCTGAGTGTGAGATTGCCAGGATATGAACAGAAATGTCCACCCACCAGTTTTCATTCACATTCCTCCATTAAAAAGTGAAAATACACTAGTGACAGACATCAGGACTGCATCAGCGCTTTCTCTTCTATTGGAGGTCCCCTGAAAATTCCTCATGCCAGCAGACAGACACGCTGCTTTACTGAACTCTTCATCAAATTACCTGTAACCGTTGACACAGATCTGCTGCTTACTTACCTATATACCTATGAGTCACACATTCAGGTGTTAATAATCTCTCTACCTGCCCACTTTATTATTCTCATCTGTCCAATGAATACTGCTGGGGCACAACGCTGTCAGTAACGGGGCCACAGAACAGCGATACCTCGAGCCACGGGAAAAGGCCTCGCACACCCGACACCCCAACCTGCCACCGCGTCAGTTCGTTGTGCTGGCCGATGGCACAGGAGCGAGCCATGGCGCTGAGAGGCGACTGAGTGAGGCAGGAGACACCCTCTCTCCTCACAGCGGCAGCAGCACAGCCTCCACCTTGCCCGCGCAAGGAGCGCAGCTCGCGCGCTTCTCCCTCTTTCGGCGGTAAAATTCAGCAGCCTCAGGAATGGAGCAGGGCGCATGCGCGGGTGTGGCCGGAGGGCGGGGCAACGCTCCCGCTCGGCTTGTGAGTGACGGCTGGCGAGCGAGCTCTGCGTGTGCGCGCGTTCTGGACGAGCCGAGAGGGCGCATGCGCGCGTTCTAGACGAGCCGAGAGGGCGCATGCGCGCGTTCTAGACGAGCCGAGAGGGCGCATGCGCAGTGAAGGCCGGTTTTGGCGCCGGTAGTCTCCTCCCGTTTTGCGCCGTGTTTCCCTCCTCGCGCGGAGCTCTCGCCGGAAGCCCCGCGGGAAGTCTCGCGAGAGGCGGCGGGCGGGCGGGCGGCGGTGGCGCTGCGTGCAGCTCCGGAGGGTCGCCTCAGCCGCTCGGCTCCCCGCAGCGCCTGGGCCCTGCCGCTCGCTTGCTCCCTCCCCCGCGTCCCCTCCTCCTCCTCCTCCTCCTCCCGCCGCCGCCATGTCCCGCTACCTGCGTCCCCCCAACACCTCGCTCTTCGTGCGGAACGTGGCCGACGATACCCGGTGAGTGGGGGCGGGCGCGAGCGGGGCGCGGGGGCCGCGCAGGCTTTGGCGGGCTCGCTAGGCCGCACGGGCGGCTGCCGCCGGAGGGGCGCGGGGGCCCTTCTGGAGCGAGGGAAGGGGAGGGGGAGAGGCTGGCCTGCTCCCTTCTGCTTTACCTTTCTCCCTGCCTTGCCTTCCGCGCCTTTCTCCATTTTTCTCTCCCTCGCGATGCTGCTCTTATTTCCCTCCTCTCCACGAGGATCGGTTTCAAAACAACGTCCAGAATGAACACGGCTGGGCCGGCAGAAAGTGAAACTCCTGTAGCCGTATTTGAGTTGGTCCAGCGGGAGATCGAGGCGGGATTTGCACGCCAGCCTCAGGGACAGCCGCCTGTGCCCCTTAGTAGCGTTCGGCAGCCGCTGGGAGTTTCGAATGCTCTTTTGAAATACAGCGATTGTTACTAGAAGGGAGAAAACATTCTGTGGTTTGCTGTGGGTGTCCCCAAAATTCTTGGCGTAGTCGGTTCCGTTAGTATGGTAATTGCTGCCAGTTCGGGTGGAATGTTATTGCATTAATTGTTATGTACCGTGTACTCTCATGACACTTGGGGGGGCGGGGGAACCAACGCTTTTTCTCCGTTATAATTCTATTGTAGCAAAATTCTGTAGGGAGTAAATACGTGCATCAGTTTAGTGAAATAACTTTTCATAGTGAATTAAAAAGAGTGCATTGCACACGTTCTTATTTATTGCTTGGGTTTTTTAAATGAACTGCTAGATTTCTCCATCTCTGTTTTGTAGTTTACTGTGTTCCTTTTGTGTATTTTATCGGCTGTGAAAAATTTATAGGCCATATTACCATAGAATGCTTATGTGAGTTAGAACACGCCTATGTTAATAATTATTGTAGAATTGTATGAAAGTCCCTGTAAGGTCTAGTTGTATAAAATGCAAGCACAAGTTTTCAAACTTGGTGCCCAGGCTTCTTGCACCAAAGTTGTTCCGCAAATAACAGTAGCGTGGGCACAATGAAATGAATTAAGAACCTTATTGTGGTCAAAAGCATAAATAGCTTCAAATTAATTTTAATTTGTTATTTTATTTTTTTAAGTGAATTTCCTTTCTTCTTTCCAGTACTTTATTTTCCTGTAAGAACAGTCAGGGAGGACTGTTACTTCCAAACTTCTTAAAATAATGTGCATCCTATTGAGGCTTTCACCATAAGCTTGTGATTAGATGGTACGTTCTTCTTAGAGATGGTTTCATTGTGAGATCTTGGTGTTGATTGTCATAGTTGCCTTCAGCCATCATTGAGTATATGCACTGTAGATTCTTTCCCAACTGATGAGAAAGAGAAATTAATAGTAGTAACTCTTTCATACCACATAAATATGGTATTACATCAATCTTTCTCATACAGGTTATTGTCCTCAAATAACACAAAAATAACACGTAAAGAAGCTGATGTGATTAAGAAACCTCTCTGAGGTAGTTGTTTCAAGTATAGTTACAGATCTGTGGAACAGTTTTGTGCTCAGCTCTCTAAAGCCACCTCTTTGGAAAAGCTGTCCTAAGGGCATGAATGGTTGCTCATTCAAGTTTTGTTCTATTTGATGTGGTTGTAAGTATTGATTACTCTATGGAAATGAGTTTGTGTGACTGGTTTATTCTTGTACTGTTTCTTTGGATCTCAAAGTTGATGTTTGCATATTGCAAAATCATTGTCAGGAGTTACATGAGGTACTTGAATAACAATAATTCTTAGAGCCTTCTTTTCACTTTCTACTCACCTTTGCTAGTACATCCTGCATTGAATTGACTAATAGGCATCACTTCTCGGTTTACACTTATATTTTAGAATTATGCTGAATACTGGTTTCAAAATGCTAGGGTAGTTCTTAAGCATCCTAAGTCTTGAGTGTTTCAGAAAAGCCTAGTGTGTTGCTTAACAATGAACTGCTCAAACACTTTTTTTCCCAAAAAAATATTTTGCTATGCACATCCTCTACCAACTGCTTCCAAAAACATGGGTGGTCATATTGATGGTAGGCTTTTAATTTTTATATTATTAAAAAAAAAAAAAAAAAAGATGGATGTTTTGTAACACCTTAAGTAGTAAAAATCATATAAGATATTTGTGATGTTCTAGGTCTGAAGACTTGCGTCGTGAATTTGGTCGTTATGGGCCTATAGTTGATGTATACGTTCCACTTGACTTCTACACTCGTCGTCCCAGAGGATTTGCTTATGTTCAATATCCTTTCTTCAGATGGCTGATTAGTGAGGGGTGTTGAAGTTTGAAATTCAAGTTTGTGTAAGAGGTAACAAATCTAAATGAAAAAGCAGTTTACTTTTGTGTTGTATCTAATAAGTGTCTTACTTATATTGTGGTGTTTCATTATTTTTGAAGATTAACTTCTCTCAATTGTTCTTTGCCTTTTTGCAAAACTTAAATCAAGTCCAGTAATATAAAAGCTTGCTTATGTCACTGAAATTAATACTATATGATTTAAATGAAAATTTATCACTGACTCAGAATTGTCTAGCACGTTTTTATTATCACTGGTATGTAAGTAAACTTGTGCTTAGCAAACTGTGGCTGGTATTCATTGTTAATTTAACAAATGGAAACTGGAATCACTTGATCGAAATCAGATTGTATAAAAAATGAGGTGAACTTCTTTCTTTAATATTGTCCCCTAATTTACTGTCCTCTGTTGTTGCCTCAGAATGTAAAGCTGTACAGTAATGGCGACCCCAAAGAGAAAGCATGAAAGAACCTTTAGAGTAGAGTTCAACAATTAAGGCAAGTAGACAAGCCAAAGACCTCTTAAGGATCAGGCTTGAAGAGAAGGGAGAGTTTGGGAAAAGAAAAAATAAAGAAAAGCTGGAAGAAGGACAAGCCATAATGGGAGACAAAGCTTCGCTTTATCTACAAAAGGGGGAAAAGGTTGTTTTTCAAAGTAAAAGATAAAGCCATCTGTCATTTTTGGCCAAGCATCTCATGACAAGTCCTTCTGACAAGCACTTAAAGAGTTAAAGGTCAAGATGAAGTTGAATGGTGGCCAAGATTAAAGGAGTCATACCTGATGTATCCTACAGAATAACAGTTTTTCTTCTGTTTGTCACGTAAGCAGTAATTTGATGAATGATTCTGGTTTAGTCCATTGACAAAACCTGTAATATTTCTCTCGTGAGTGCTATTCTAATGTGGTCTTGAATGAAAGTACATTCGTTCTTGGTTTATCAAGATATATACCTACAACATGATAATTCAGTTTCTGCATAGATGATGCTGATGATGAACTGAGTTGCTACAAGCAGAAAGGCAACTTGTTCTCTCAGGTCACATAGCTGGAAGAAGGTGCGTGAATCACAGTGGTGGTCAATCTTGTGGATTAAAATTAGAAATGTCTGTGTTACAGAACACCTGACTGACAGTGTAGGGTTTTAGTGTATGTTTTTATCTCAGACTGTTGAAGGTCTGTATACATGTCCATGGCATTACATAATTTAAACTTAAAATCAGTTGGTGAAGAAAAGGAAAACTTTATCCCAATTCTAAAATTAATAGACACATGTTAATTTTTGCTGTTGGCATGCCTAACATAATTTAAGAACCAGGGTTTAATTTTAGTAAAGTCAATGTAGTGGGAGAACTGAATGACCATTAACAAATGTATTTTGAAAAGCATACCGGTTTTTGTTCCTTGCATAAGTACAAGTGGGAGAAGAAAAAGTTAGAGTATCATATAGCAACTTCTTGCTGATGGATAAGTTCATGGTCATATTAATGAGATTTTAATTTTATTATAGGACTTCTCAGATAGCTGGTGGTTGATTAAAAAAAATTGAGTAGTGTGTACTGTAGCATGACCAAAAGAACGCTGTAAAATTAGAAAATAACTGATTTTTTTTTTTTTTTTTTTTTAATTTTAAATACCAAATCTGTAAACCACTCAAATTCCCAAGTACCTTAACACTCACCACATTTGAAGATGTCCGTGATGCAGAAGATGCTCTCCATAATTTGGATCGAAAGTGGATTTGTGGTCGGCAAATAGAAATCCAGTTTGCACAGGGGGATCGGAAGAGTAAGTGCCTTGCGTGTATTTCATCATACTGATTTTAGCCTTAATGTTTAGTGCCAGGCAACATTACATGTGTAATTGTTGTGATAGGTTCTCACTAGTATATAAATAGTATGTGGATGTTTTGCTTTTCATCCAGTAACTATTAATGACTCATTTTAATTAAAAACAGATAACTAAGTATAACGGTCACTAACTACAATTTGAGTCTTGCTGCTAGCTGAAAATTCTTAAGACCTTCCTGTGCAGCTCTACCAGTCTTTCTTTGCAGAAATGCACTGTTGAAAATTTTCCCTGTCAAAATGAGTAGCCTTGTTTTAATGTATTGCAATGTTTATATTGTGTTGGAATGTATTAGTGATTCTGTGTTGATGTTTCCCAGTGCGGTCCAATTTCCAGGATTGAGGTAATGTCTTCATTTTCATTTGGCTTCAGGATAAAAGTAAATTTCAAGGTATCTCAATTCAACATGGAAGAGAAGTCGAATTATTTTCTGAACGGATAATTGTAAAGAGAACTTACATCTTTTCCATCTGTTATTCATATAAATATTCTTAATATATAGATAGATACATATACTATATAAAAATAAAACATACTGCTGGGAAACCTAACACATACCTGTTGATCTAAAACAGGACTGTAATACTCATGTGCAGCTTGGGAATAAAAGTGCCTTAAAGATCTTTCAGTTAACGCTGTCAAAGAAACAACCTAACTGTCCAGCTTTCCCTCAAATGCACACATTTAACTTCTGTTGCAGTCAGTGGAAATTATATGCTCTGAAGGACGAGCTTCTGTTCTCTATATAAACATTAGGATTTCTTCTAAGTTTCTGAACAAAAATTAATGAAATCTACCTCAGTGTTGTAAACAGCAGTGCTTAAAATACAAAAATTGTAGCAGTTTAGTACAGATAGTGTTCATTACAGCATGTTTAAAATACTTTGAGCGCAGTCTTTGGGTTTGAATGAGAATGGGATTTAATACAAAGAAAAGATAGTGGTGCTGCTTAGAGAAAATACAACAAGAAACTAAGAAGTTCATTCATTCTTCTTAATTATTTTAATAAGTAAGCTACGGAATGAGCATTCTTATACTGGCCGGGGGGGTTGGGGTGGTGGTGGTGGTGTTACTTCTCTTTGTGTGGCATCCATTGCTGCTTCTGCATAAGCTGTCTTTAATGATTAAAAGAAGACTGTGGATAAGGTGTAATGTGTGGTGCTATATTGTCAAGCAAATGAGTGTGTAATTAATTCCCTATTAGCTTTCACTTTTTGGGTAAGTTCAAGAATGTTAGAATGTTTCAGTCATGGTTTTGGCCTGTCATACCAGTTTCTAGGTGGCCTGGAATCACCTTAGCCAGTTCTGGGTTTATAGAGCATTAGTCCTTTCTTACTGGTTTTTGGGTTGCCTTCTTTTTTTTTTTTTTTTTTTTTAAATCCTAGATTCATGATGCCTGCAAGGCTGCATTATTTTTTGTCCAGTGGTTAAAGCAGCAAAAAGCAAATGGCATACAGGAGTCTCTCATCTGTCCTCTCCATAAACATCTCTGCTAGGATCCTGAATTAGGCTTTCTGCTAAATCCCAATTATATGGATTAGTAGTGTCACTAAAGGGAAAGTAGGGCATCTTTTTTAACTTAAAATTTTAAATACTGCTTTTTTTTTTACAGCACCAAATCAAATGAAAGCCAAGGAAGGGAGAAACCTGTACAGTTCTTCTCGTTACGATGACTATGACAGATATAGGCGATCTAGAAGTCGGAGTTATGAAAGGAGACGGTCTAGAAGTCGTTCTTTTGATTACAGCTATAGAAGATCATATAGTCCCAGAAAGTAAGTGTAGTGTGTGTTTGGCTTCAACTGCTTAGCAATCTGTTGGAGGAGACACACCACATTGACTATTTAATTGTTAAAATTTGGATTAATCTTTTTTGACACTTGCTTTGTAATCACTTGGTGGGAGTTACGTATCTTGCATGCTATGTCAAATCAGAAATATTGAATGAAATTATTCTGTGCTTCATTGAAGAATAACTAAAAGCAAATGCACAGCTTGAAAAAGAATTTATTAAGCATTTGTATATATACATAGGTATTTGTCACCGTTTACTTTTTCTGATGTACCTTTTTAGCAGTAGACCTACTGGAAGACCTCGTCGTAGCAGAAGCCATTCGGACAATGATAGGTAAAATATTTTTTTCCCCTCTTTAAATTGAAAACTAGATCACTGTATTCCTTTAACTATAGGTTTATAAAAAAAGTTTCTCCTGCAAAAAACGATAAACAATTTTTAATGTACTAGATGTCTAAGAATAGTGTTTTTACATTCAAATCTCCTCTCTCCCCTTTATTCTGATAGGTTCAAACACCGCAATCGATCTTTTTCAAGATCTAAGTCCAATTCAAGATCACGATCCAAGTCACAGCCCAAGAAAGAAATGAAGGCTAAATCACGGTCTAGGTCTGCATCTCACACCAAATCTAGAGGCACTTCTAAAACAGATTCTAAAACACACTATAAGTCCAGCTCAAGATATGAAAAGGAGTCGAGAAAAAAAGAACCAGCTAGATCCAAATCACAGTCAAGATCACATTCTAGATCTAGGTCAAAATCCAGATCACGGTCATGGACTAGTCCCAAGTCCAGTGGCCACTAACAGTGTATCCATGTTGTTTTAGGCATGTAAGATTCATTTACACACAGTTCAGTTTACTTAAATTATCAGGAATATGATGTTGCAACAGTGCTAAAAATTATTTTCTTTGTCAGTTTTCCCTGTAGCCGACAATGGTTAAAATTAAAACAGTGTTGAGAAGCCACTGAGAGAGAGCGAGAAAGAGAGAGAGGGAGAGAGAATGTTCACTTGGTTAAATGTCATGGGCAGCTACTGATTTGGTTGTGGTGTCTCTATGTATATTTTTGTAAAGATTTGCATTTTTAATGCTTAGATATTGGTGATGACTTGATTGATCGTAACTTGCAACATTGTCCTATTAAAAATGTTATACCCGTAGAGAAATTGGTACCAGTTTGTGCTGAACAGTTAAACCAACTGTTTAACTTGTTCTTTAACGCTAAACTTTGTGATAAAACGGAAAACTGGACAGCTATAGTGCAACACTGACTGCTGTGAAATGCAGACTGGCAATTTTATATTTCCGTTGTTCAAAGGCAGGTTTCTGTGTTCTCCATGCCCGCTGACATGAGTAGGTTGGTAAATGGAGCTCTGTGGAGAGATATAGTGATTTCTCTTTAACCCTGCCATCTGGAGGGCTGGTACTAACATTGCATGTACTACGTGGGGAGAGAGTTGGACTTGGAAGCTCATTTGGAGAATGTGCAGTGTCGTGACTTGTCAGGGATAGAGGCTTCGCTGCTTTTGACCTGGCTGCTAGTATTAAATGTGTGAGGGGAAAAAACCTAAACACCTTGAAATGGAAAATTAAATTCAGATTTCAGCAAATGGCAGAGCAACTAAAGATTAGGTTGTGTGTACATTTTATGCCGTTTTTGTATCTATTCTAAATTTTAGTGAGCAGTTAACCATAAAATTGCTTAGTTTTCCTGCTGTTAGATACAAGTAGATTGTTTCGAGTTGTGTGTGTACAGTATATAAGAACTAAACTTTTATGCCAATGACTCCTGTGGTTAGTTGGTGTATTCATAGGTATAAAACTGTAGCCATCTCTCTTCTTGAGTAACAAAGGCTTGCTTTTAAACATCAAAAAGTATTTGGTCAAGCAAGTCTGAATCACTTCTTCCTCAGACCGGCTAGTGGTTTGGTTACAAGATTTTATTTTACTTAAGAACAAATGTTTGAAGTTGGATATGAACAAGAGCTGCATCTCTAGCTATTTAGTTTATCACTAATACAGTATGTTTAGTAAATTGAATGTGAAAAATAACAAAACTAGTGTGTAATCTTACCAGTATTTCTCTAGAAGGCAAGATACTTTGTTATGAAAATGGCTTTTGGTGTTGGGTTTTTTTTTTCTATTTACCTTCAAAAGCCAGCATCAAACACCTAGTGTTCCTTGCTGTCTTATGTAGTAGCATATAAAGACATTGATTTCACAAAGTTCCTTTTTAGAGAAATGTTTTAGGTTTGGGTTTTAGTGTTTTCAGCAGGGCCTTTGAAGAAATGCAGATGGCTTTTAAATATTGGCGGTGGAACGTGCTTAGGGGGTTGATTCTAGAATTTTTGTACATTTGATAGTATTTCTAACTTTTTCTTTACTATTTGCAGTTAATGTTCATGTTCTGCTATGCAATCATTTATATGCACGTTCCTTTAATTTTGTAGACTTTTCTGGATGTATAGTTTAAAAACAGCAAAAAGTCTATTTAAAACTGTAGCAGTAGTGTGCAGCTCTAGCAGAGGAAAGTTGTGGGATTAAACTTTGTATTTCCTTTCTTATAGAGGCTTCTAAAAAGGTATTTTTATATGTTCTTTTTAACAAATATTGTGTACTACCTTTAAAACATCAATGTTTTGATCAAAATAACTAAAGACCCAGCTTATTTTCTGCTTGCTGTAAATTTAGCAAACGTGCTGTAATAAAAAAATGAAGGAAATACTGATCCACTGGAATTATTGTAGCTTTAGAATTTGACTCCAGAGCATGGTTAGGACTAGAGCTATGCATCCCTTACGGAGTAAAATCCTTACTATGGTATTTCAGTAAAGTCAGGAATTTATCATTTAGTGTCTGGATAAATACTGGTTCACATTTTTAAAGGGGTACTAGATAAAATAAGAATTATAAGCATATGATTTAGTCTAATATATTGATATTTGTATTAACTGTCATTATTGCTAGATGGAGTTCCCTGTGGTTATAATTCAGATGTTATTAGCCAGGTCATGAACTACTTAAAATCAGCACTTGAAGATTCGCATAGAATCAAATTTCTAGTATCACTGTATCAATTTATATTTTTCCATATCAAAAATTGCACCAGCAGTGGTTCACTAGAAGGTGGCACAACTTTGCTTATGACATTTAGAATTTGAGCTGCCTTCTGGCACTTGTATTTACAACCAGTTCTTCTTATGCCACTGAACAAAAACAACTCTGAAAAGCACTTAATTCCTTTGATAAACCCAACTCTTACACTTTTTAAGCTGAGCTGTGATGATCTTGTAGCTGTCTGTAACAATGGCAGAAAAGACCACTCTTTTTCAGCTTCCTTAAATGAATATAGTCTTCAACACTAAAATACTCCTTAAACGTGATCCTCCTGAGTGTGTCATGGGAAAGTGGTGTTACGTTGTTGTCAGCAGCCTGCAAGGGATCGCTGTAATTAATGTTCATGTGAGTCCAGCCGGAATTACAGCTGGAAAGGTGGGGAGGAGGGAGGAGAAATCTTTGTGTCCAGGCTGAGGTTCTAATTTGAGACTGCAGAGTAACAGTAACTATACCTTAACTATTTTGTCAGCATGTCCTTGTATTGTGTGCCTCAACATTTATGTATAGCACAGTTTAAAATTTTTTTGTTTTGAAAATCCAGTTCATTGCAAGTATAATGTAGTATCTGACAGTTCTGATGGTTCTTTCTTTCTCTCCCAGAGGTAGGACTAAACTTTGACTTGACTTGTGTATATGAACAAGCCAGAAAAGCCGAACACAAACCCACGATGTTTCAAGAGTGCATGAATAAAGATGTTGTCCTAGTTCTTGCTCCCATGGAAAAATTGTGAAGAAGCTGTTCTGTGGGCCTTTCAGTTGGGGACGAGTTAGCAGGATGTGGCCAAAAAGGGCAGAGAATGTTTACACATTCATGCAAGTCAAGCCACAGCCCATCTAGATAACATCTCCCTTCCTTGATTGCAGGTATCCTAGTCCTGCTCTAAAAAGAATAAAAATAAAAGCAGTAGCCTGTCTTGTGCAAGCTACCTGCAGGTTATGCACAGCTGGAATGCAAGAACATATGCAGGCTACAAAAGATCATGTCTAGGCACCTTTCTTTTGGAGTCTCAAGAACAGTGGGAATTATGTTTTTTCTGTGGTAAACTAGATTTTGTCATTCCTGCAAAATTTGTAGAATTGAAGTAGTGTGTTTAAAAAAATTTCTGCTGAAAGTAGTGGCTGTGCTCCAAAATATCTGCAGCATATTGATTTATCTCAGCAGTCATTTAAGGCTCTATTGGAACTTCTTTTTCACCAAAAGTCCATGCACCCAACTGGTAATTAAAAGAAATCTTAAAATTTAGTGGTTAAGTAGCTGGGTGTCTAAATTAGGGACTATAGTAGACTGGTCTCTGAAAACTGTTATCCTTTCTATGTCTTTTAAAGATGTTTAAATGTACAGTATAATGGCTTTATTCAAAGTGGAAATTTTCAATTTAAATGTTATTTTGAGTTCTCTTCTTGGAGAGCCTTTTTCTTTTTCCTTTTTCTTACTGTTTAGTCTGGGATAACAACTTGAACTATGTCCAGAGAAGGGCAATTGGTTGAATACATCACAGCACCGCTACTTGATTTTTTGGCAGGGATGTTGCAGATGAACATTTTGAAGTACAAAGGGATAAATTTACACATTTTTAGGACATAATCACCCATTAATAATTGCTGGGTTTTTTCCATTTATCTTGTAACTTGCTTAAAAAGTCTGTAGTCCATTGCTATAATATGTCTGAAGATGCTCTTACTGATGAGACTATTCTAGGAAGGGAAGACTATGTACCCTGTAGTGTGTTTGATCAAAAGATGCTAATGTTTTATTCATACATATCCTTTATTCTTGAGTTTTGTGTTCCATCTGTGCAAATAACCCTGTGAATTGGGAATAAAATGTACAAGTTTTGACTATAACTTGAGAGCACCTTCTGACTTAATACAGCTGTAGCCTGTTGGAGATTGATCACCAAGCACCGAATACCTGACAAGTTCCCTCTAGTCCAGAGCGGGATCACAACTCTCCTCAGCTTAAGCTTATCTGCTTGCAAGTCTAGCTTTCCTGGGCAAAGGAAAGTTCTTGTCTTTGTGAGCAATGCTAGGGTTGATTTTTTCCAGCCTCTGTGTTCACAAGTCACACTGGCAAGGCATGAATGAGAGGGCTCCTCCTTCATGACAATAATAAAGAGATGCTTTTAGGGGGTGAAAAGTTTAGTTTATTTAAATTTGTTGTTTCCAATTTGTACATATACTGTTAGTAATTGAGAATTTGAAACAGAGTATACACAATCATAATGGGATACAGCTCATATGCTGGTGAAGGTCCAGGTCACGACATCCTAAGGTTAAAGACTGCCAATTCCTTCTTATTTGGAACAATAGATTTGTAAACATTGAACCAGCTGCCAATGCATTTTGAATGTACAGAAAGATCTCAAAGAACACTTCACAATCTGCAAAACTCCCTTTCCAGTTAAAGCCCTTCTTCAGTAATTACTGTAGTTTGAAATAACCCTGGATTCTGTTATCACAGTTCAGTTGTTTCCATTACAGGATCAACTGAACTGTGACAGCACTGAAATCCTCGCTCTGGCAACTGCCCTATCCCTGTTTTGAATTTGATGTTATTTCAGCAAGTATTAGGACAGCATCAATTCATTTTAGAAACACTGTTAAAATATTTCAAACACCCAAACTCAGCCATTTGCATTTCTTCTGAAACATCCAGTTTGATTTTGAACACCTTAGTTTTTTTTCATCATTTAACACCTCTCCTATACATTCAGAACATGAGTATCTTAAGCTTCAACAGTTTATTTTCTTTAAAAAGTCTAAGTAATCCTCTTTTGCACTGAGTTTACTTTAAAAATGAGCTCACAACCAAGTAAAACGTGCATATTCACTGTACGTTAAGTGCAAGGGCACAGCCACAAATGTTTTTTAAACAAAAATATCTTTTTAGTTCAGGCCATGTACTCAACATGGTCATCTTACATTCAGCAGTTTTGTACTAAAAATACTTCTGTGCAGGAAAGCCCAGCATAAATTTACATATGCTACAAAGTTTTACACTTATTTACATGGCTCTGTCTTCCCTATGAAAACATTTTAATATCTGCCACAAGCTACTGGAACTTCAATTATTACAGGGTAACCAATTTAAGACCAGCCTAAGTAGCTACTCCAACCTTTTTCACAATTTTAAGAACTGATACAAATGTGTATTTTAGAACTCATCAGTGCAGTGAGAATGCAAAGGGTTTGGGGTTTTTTTAGGTTGGGGTTTTGGGTTTTTTTTTCAGTTTTTTTGGCAATTATCTGGCACTGCAGTGTCATTAGTTGGTACAGTCTGACTCTCACCAAGGAGCATTCTAGAGCCAGAGAGGCAATCGCAGATTTGCCTGATGTGTTCTTCCAGCCTTTCAAGAACATGCACCAACAGCTCCTAAGCAAATCTGCTCTGCAGTTTAACTAGCAAATTTTACACAAATTTGAAAGGCAGCAAAGTACCTGACTAAAGCTTTCAGTGCATTTTTTTCCCAGTTAATGCTGCATTAAGTTAGGTAAAAAAGCTGGTTTTCTAACACTGTATCAGAAAGTAGTCACAATTCCAATTTTGAGATACAGCCCCATTTACAATAAATTAAGTGGCAACTGTTCAGGATTTGATTAGAGAGAAAATACCTATTTCACAGTGATGTGAACACAGCACACAATTTTTTGAGGTAAAACGTTAGGGGAATGTAAACTTCCACCCCCTTCTCTTCCAAGTGCCTAACTACATGCAGCAAGAACATCTAGTTCTGTACACCTGTGCATCTGGGGTGAGGAATAACAATTCTCAAATTTGAGGCCCTGTAAATTTAAGTAACTTTAAAAATATGAAAAGTTACATCTCAAGCCTGGACTTTAAGTAATGTTTTAAGCTGAAATGTCATTATTTCCTTATCAGAAGGTTTAAAAGAAACAGGTACCCAGTGGCTTGGTGGCTTAGGAAGAACACTTGGTGAGGGTGGCTCACTAAATTTTGCTCCAGCATAGTTCTGATTGGTTTGAGGTGAGAAAAACAGGTTGCGATTTGATAAAGTAGGACTCCAATTTTGGTTACTGGGGAAATGAACATTGTTTTTTCCCCCTTTTTGCATGGCCTGCCATGCACCAGATGATGAGTTGCATCCATGTCCTCTTTCTTTCTTCATATAGGTCTTCATCTGTAAGTTCTGGTCTTTATTCTTCTGCCTGTTTTTAAGTTGTTGGTGGTTCTTGGTGATATTTCTAGATTGGGGATCTGGAATGTTAAATCTTTCTCCACCACCCATCTTCAACTTAAATGTCACCTGTAAAGACAGGGGAAAGAGTCAGTGAGGTTTGCATTACTTTTTTTTTTTTTTTTTTAAACAAAATATTTCAGAGAATTTTTAGATTCTTAGCAAGGGGACTGAAATCAATCTAACCAAAGCTTATCTCAATTGAAACTAGTGGGTTTTCTCCACTACTGGACACCACTTTAGCAGTACCTAAGAACTTAGCTGACACGTTCATGAGCGCTGAATTATAATGCAGCATATCTTCTGAGTGGGAGATCACTGACTCTGCAATGGCTGAACAATTCTGCTGCTGACAGCTGGCCAGCCTGTCATCTACAATCCATCCTTAGGAGGTGAACCCCAGTTCCCCTACCCACAGTCACACCATTGTCTACCCAGGTATGAAAACACTGCTCTTCCAGACAGCCCAATTACTAAATACACCTGTTCTGATCAAAAGATGTTACTGAAGAATGTGAAAGACGCATTGCTCGCAAAATACAGTGCTAAATTTAAGGTGTTAGTATTTAATCCTAAAGACATTTAAATCAAGCTTGTTACACCTAAAAACCTGGGCAAAATTTGCACTGATAAAGCCACTCCTTAGCCTTTCTGTTAAGTCCAAGAATTACTCTGATAAACCCAAAGTGAACTGAAAACAATGCCCAGTGGAAAGCAGCCACTGGTAACTGAGCTTCCAAAGCAGACAGCCAGATACTACCACATGGTACTTGGCACCTTCATGCAGACTTTCCTGTTCCCCTCCCACCCCCATTTACCTTTCAGTTGTCTTCTCAGATTCCACACTCTCCAACTCTTGCCCCCTTTCTTGCTTCCAAGCCTGAAAAAGTAGGTGCTGCCTTTTGCTGGACTCCTTCCTTTGGCTAGGAATGGAAGTTTTCATGGGCTGATCTGCTGTATTCAGCCGGGTAGCCGAGCCCAACATCAGATTCTCGGCACAGAGCCTTCAAGGGAGAAGTCCCACTGCATAAACGAGAATGTAGTTTGAATTCACGTTAAGGGAACGATTTGTTTCCCTTTCAAATTTGCAAGGAAAAAAAAAAAAAGGAGAGGAAACTAGTCTCTTATTTGTTACACAACGGACTTCAAACTCTAAAACACTCAACAAAAAAACAAAGACACAGCAGTACTTATCTCAGTCTATTTGTATAAACCTCACCATCATACTTAGCATTTCACAAAGAGCAGCATTTTTATCATGCTCTTGTAAATCTCTTAGGTATTTTAACAGGCAAGCAAGAACCTTTTTTTTTTTTTTTTTTTTAATAGGGGGAAAAAAGTCAAATACAATGGAAAACACTTTGGGCTGAACTCTCAGGAAACTAGCGCTTCAATGCACCACTCTTGAGCACAACGACAACGTCCCCGAAAACCATTCCTTGAGAACTCACCCGCCCAGCCCTATGTCCCCGACGCTCTCCACGAAACCAATCGCACCCCAAACCCTCCTTCAGCCGTTACAACAGAGCTCCATTGCTAATCTGCCAGCTGTTTTTTGTACCTTCGTTAGCAAAGGAATTCCTTATTAACTCTTACAACAATTTCCTGCTTAGCCCGCGGTCCATTCTCTCCTGGAATCTTTAAAATTTTAATGTTAAGGCACTCCAATCTGTTCACCTCCCCCTAATCAAGGTGGCACTCTTCAGAGTCACCAGCACCTTCACTCCATCTCTCCCCAAAAGCTCCAGGAAGAGCCGCCCAGCTTCATTTCCAGCTTTCGCCTTGTTGCGACTAAAATTAAAGGCCGAGGTGACGCCATTAGCAAAATCCCAGCTGCTGTTTGCTCCCACCGGAGCGGCCCTCACAGGCTCGGCGCTTGCCAGAGCTCCGTTTGTTCGTCTCCAAACTTCCTCTCTTCTTATGTTGCCCACATCCCCCCGGTCCCTCGTCCCGCCAGACCCCACGGGGAGCCGGGAACCCCCGTTCCCACTTCCCCAACAATGCAGCAGCCCAGCGAGCACAACATGGCGGCGACAGTGCCCGACCCTTCCCGCACCGCTCCTCCCTTACCGACTTCTATCCGTCTCGTTCGCCCACAAGCACAGACACACACACGGGCCTTTAGGAACCGACCCCGCTGCTCCTCCGCCGTCACTCTCCGACACACGCCCC
>VXBL01001713.1:221914-236156 GCA_013400195.1 Aramus guarauna
CCCCCCCGCTCGCAAAGCACAGCCCAAAACGCACCACCAACCCCTACCGCTGCCCCTCTCTCTCCCACACAAAATGGCGGCCGCTTCCCTACGCTGTATAACACCCTCACCCTCTTCCTCCCTCCCCAGAGCACCCTGCTCCAGCCAATAGGAGCGCTCTGCCTGCTCTCTCCACCAATGCGAGCCAAGCCCCGCCTGTTGCCAGGAAGGGACGGGGCAGACTGACCGCCGCGGGCGGGGCCGTCGTTTGAATCGCCTCAGCGCAGGGCAGCTCGGGAGCGCGGCCGCTCCGGCACCGCGGCTCTTTGTCTCGGGATCGCAGCCCCTCCGCTGGGCAGCGCCCGCGGTACGGGGCGAGGGTCCCCCGGGTTGCGCGTCCCAACCCTCCCCGGCCACGCAGCCAGCCCGTTCCCTCCCTCCGCTCAGGAATTAGCACAACAAAAGGTGGGGGTTGGCCACGCCAGCTACCGCTTGGGGCTTCAAAGAGATAAAATAATTACAAAAAAATAATAAAAATCCCGTCCCTCCAGCTGTGAGAGCAGTCCCCGGCAGCGAGGAGTCACTCAACAGCGAACAAAGAGCAAAAATCCAGCTCCGCAGAGATCCCCAAGGCTTTCAGATCGCCAGGGAGTATCACCGAGTAAGGGCTTCATCGAGCCCATAGCTCACACCTACATCTTTAAAATTTAAATTATAACAATTATTTAGAGGGATTTTCAATGTCAGCTCGTAGGCGGAAAGCTTCCACCGTTTCAAGTTACTGTTGTGGGAAGGGATTCAAAACCGCCGAGCCCCTGGCTGCTGTTTGTGTTTATATTCACATATCCTTATTTTGCCTCACGGGATCATTTACACTAAACTCAGATTTGGCCTTTACCCTGCACAGGCTGAATGAAAATCACATAAACACAAGAAACCTGCACACTCCAATGGTGTCCAGCACTGTACACTGCATTAAGGACCAAAGAGAGAAAAGAAAACTCAAAAGTGACTATTTCAGATTAACTAATGCAGGGGGGAAGTACTTAAAACACACATTCAGAGGTTTTATTTTAAAGTATAGACAGACTCCTTGGGGGGTTCATTGAGGCACCCTGCATTTTTAGCTACAGAATGGAAAAATTCCTCCTTTATTTGTAAACCGCTTAACATTGAGCTGGTTTCTTACTGACCAACACCAAGTTTTACAGGTCTCTGACCCACCAGGATCCCCAGGCACTAACAGGACAAAGATTAAGTACTCTAAAAGAAGCTGCATCTTTTAAGAAGTTTGTATTTCATTATACAGTGTTACTAAAAAAACATGCTATGTTTTAATATACAAAGTGTGTTGACATAACCAAGCCCAGACCTTTGTTCATGTTCTTTATTGTATGTTTGCACAAATGAAGTTAGATTAATATGTTTTCTTCCCTTTGCTCTGGATTTCTGGGCACTTAGTGTCCTAAGATTTTTAGTAGCTTCCATTTAGATAGAAGACAACAGTATCTGCTGTAACCAAACACTTAACCCTTGAAATTCCACTAATTATCTCAAACAACTGTCCTACAATGCACATCAGCAGATATTTGCTTGGTTTTATCTTTAGCATGTTTATATCTGCTAAAACATCATCTCATCTGAGTGTGTAAGTGGTTTTAAGTCAAGACATGTCACAGATTTAGAAACAGCATTTTACAGGCTGCAAATGCACTCACTTGTCTGGGGAGTGGAACAGCCATATACTTTTCAATTCAGATCAAGGACAACATGAGATCTGGCAGGTTTTCCCCACTATCTTTTAGATATTTAAAAACCCACAAAACATCTTGTTCTTCAGAATTGGTTTTGGGGTCAGGCTGACACATTTAGCCAGAAGGGAGCAGGAAATGTCAGTGAGAAACCAATCCTGCACTTGTGCAGAAACTATTTCATTGAACCACACCAGAAAACAGTCAAACACTCCAGTAAATGGTTTCATTCAGAGTTCAAACAGGAACGCAAGGGGTATTTTTAAATCAAAAGGGCAGGCAGCCCAGAATATCCGACACACCACAATGTCCAACTTGTAAACAAAGAGAAAATTACTCATGCTTCATACTTCAGCTGCTAAAACCTTGGGCAGGATTCCTCTCCTGCAACAGAAGAAAAGGAGACAAAGTCCTAGAGCTACAGTAATGCTCTGTATTCACCTCAGTTGTTGATGGGCAGACTGGGCTTCAGCAAGACGCAAGCTGCCCGGAGGAGCAGCTTGTCCCCACCGCTCGTGCCACACAGCCCTCCACCTGCCAAAGACTAGGAGCAAGGGGCAGTGTCCTCCAACATGCTGGTTGAACCTCCAAACCTGACTTTGCTGCGCATTGCCACGCAGTGACAGACATCAGCTCCGCTATGCCTTTGCTACATGGTCCTATAACCAATTCTACGTGTTTTTTCCTACTGTGCAAATGTCTGCTTGGTTGGGATTATTCCGTTTCCTCCAGGCTGACTACAATCACTACTGAGTTTCCCCATGTACCCAGGGAGCCACTTTCTTCAGTAGGATCTATGCTACTCAAATCCTCCTCTCCATACTTTTGCTGCCACAGTGACAAATCAAGGTTTTCCCTAGCCACTACTATTTTCTGTTTAGCATCTCCATTCCCTCTCAATGCAAGTGTTAACACCAGCCCAAGGGAAGCAGCTCCATCTGTGCTGACATTGCAACAACTAGCAGTTTGCACAGAAGTTCCAGTGAATACAAAGTCCCCAGAGCTTCGTTAGCCCCAAACTGAAAAGCTTCCAGCTGTGATCAAGATGGCTCTAACTACACACCAGAGCATTTCAGTGGAACTACCCACTGATGGATGCTGCAGGAAGTCAGCAGCACAGATGAATCATTTCTAAGTCAATAGTGAACCATTGCCCCAGTTTTATTCCACAGGTGACAAGCATCCAGTGGTACTTGAGGTTTCAGAGCCATAAAAAGTAAACACCTCAGGGTTACTAAGAGTCCCATGACTTGAAACTAGTTAGGTGTTTCCATCTGAGCCAAACATTAACCAGAGTACCAATCTAGCTAAGTTTTCCTCATGTGGAAAATGCATTGAGTTTGTATTAAACAAAGAACTGCATGAAAGTATTGCATATGCAGTTACATTTAGAATATCCTTTATTCTGTTTGGCAGAGGACCCCTGCTTCTCAGTCAAATCAAGCTCAGGAAATCCACAGCAATGATCTACAGGAACTAGGTAGACATTTTAATCTCTCCAGAGTAAATAGAGAAGAGGTACAAGGCAAGCACCCCAACCAGTCAGTAAAACTATGTACTTTAATTGCTTAAAGCCCCTTATAAGTTTGTCATTAAATAAAGCACAGGCAGGATACGTAAAGATAATATCTACAGCTTATATAGAAAGTAAGTCAGTGTCCACCAGTGCCCAAGTTGCATCATCTCCAGAATGAGAGTTTCCTCCTCTGCAGTGCTGAAACCAGTGACATGCTCAGGAGTGTCGCTGAGAACATCTCCTTTGCATGACCACAGCATGCACATTTGTATACACACAGGACACAAACACAGCACCAAGAGTAAAACCACCATGGACATGCAGAGCTCATTGAAGATCAGCTGTCCAAGCCCTGAGCCTTATGGCCTTAAAGGACTTGTGCTGAAGCACCTTCATTGCAGCCGATGTCTGAACTTTGTAAGTAAAAGCACATCCAGGCATGACTGAGTCACACCCTTTAGGTTTTCTGTCTCAGCAGCTCCCTGTTCAAATCCACACCAGCACTGACTCACAGAAGCCTGCAGGAACCTTCAGCCTGTTTAAATCAATATACCTGGCTCATATCCTATCAGGAAGGGAAACATTTCCACCCTCAACCCACCACATACACAAGCAGAGGGTTCTCCAGTAGGACTGCTCACCCAGGGCATGGGCACTGCCTTACCTGGCCAGAGGGTGAACTCATCAGATAAGCCCCATTTCACTCACCTAAGCTATGCAGAATAAAATAAGTGTGGTGTTTTTTTTCTTGAGTGTTTCCTCAAAAAGTGCAGTATGAAGTCACCCCATCTCTCTCTGATTCATACCTTATCACCACGAGCAGTGCCTCCACCCTCAGCCCTGCCTGGGCCACTCAGTTTTCAAATTTTGCCTCAGCACACACCAAAGAGAAATACAAGGAAGTCATGGTCCTCCCACAGAGCACAGCCACACTTTCTGCAAGCACTGGTGACTAAGCACCCCATCACATGAGTTGTGTCCTAACAGAGCCCCATGGGTTGTTACCTACTGCTCTGAGACAGACACTACTACTGAGCAAGACCAAGCTCACAAGGCCTTTTCCCCACAGCCTACACAGTTTTTCTTTGAGCTTTCCCTCCAGCACACTACAGGACCAGAGCTAGCAGCTCACTGAGACACAACCCCAGCAAACCAGAGCCAGTACCTGTGGGAAGGCTGCAGGAAAAACATCCCCTCCAAAGTCATCTCTCCATCTTGCCTATTCTGCTCAGCCTCATTCAACTTGTAGAGATGCAGTACAGCTACTGACAGCAAGACAATAAATGCAAACAACTACCAAGTCCACCCTGAAGAGCACAACAAAAATCCTGCACTGCTATTTACACAACAGCTCAGTTACACTTCAGTGTGCTTCTGGCTTAAATATCATAAAGCCAGGTGCACAGAATCCAGGCAACCCCACCCAATTGAGAGAGAAGCCATTTAAATCCCACCTGGACACCTGGTATTCCCTTAGTACCTAGGAGTGAGGAGCTGGCTGTACTTCTGCTTGGTACCAGCAAGTATAAAGGCAAAAGCAGATCCTGACCTTTATAGGACTATAAGGCTGGTCATTGATCCTAGCTGCTGACCCTGGGTATGGGGTGGAGGTAAACCAGGGTGACTCACAGCTGTGTTAGCTGCAGCTGATGCTGGGGAGAAAAATCCAAGCTAGAGGGGAGCAAAAAGGCCTTGCATTACAGTAGTCAGCCTTTAAGGGCTTTCTTTTACTCTGGAAGGACAATTTTACTAGGAAAGAATGTCTAGAAACCAAATTACAAGCATCTAGCTATGCTGCAATAATAAAATTTCTTTCTTGTAACATGTACTCCTTTGCCAGAACAGATAGAGGAAACTTGGGTCTGTATTTCAAAGGATCCTCTGGATGTGAAGCTGTGATAGAGCAGGGAATAGTTTGGGGCTGAGTGCTGCTTTTCTCACTCAGGACTTTATCTTGCTATTTTTCACACTTTACTGTCTCATATTTGTTCCTGCAAAGGAAAATTTGTCAGTTCATGGGAACTGAAATGGAAGCTGTTATTTTTTGAGTCAGAGCTGATAGCCTGCCTCTTCTCCTTTGCTTATACAATAGTCTGTGATATCTTTCATCTTTATTGTGATTTCTACACTTGAGATCCAGAGAGGGGCTTTCAAAAACACCCAGCCCTGAGCAGCATTGGAAGGGTCAGACAGGTCCCAGCTGTTCCCAAGCACCCTAGCGAGCGGGGGAACCCCCTTTTCCTGACCTGGGGCCAAGAGGAAGCACTGGGTTCCCAATTCTGCCTCTTTCTCAAGCATCCGCAGGCCAATGTCCCTGCAAGTGTTATGGGCTCCCCTGGAGAGGGCAGCCAAGCATTGCTGAATGAGGGCACATGGCTGAGCTCCAGCAGCTGCTGGGAAACTCCTGAGCCACAATTAATGGCAACAGAGAACGCGTGAGGCAAAGATTTTGAGAGCAGGAGATGTAACTGCTACTCAAAACCAACATGATTCTATCGAATGGAGCAACTGGGTCCAAGCGGGAGGGAAGGTTGAGTTTCTGCTTGGGAGAAGACAGGTCGATGATGCTGAGATGGGGCTGTGGGAGGAGGTTGCAGCTGCTCTGTAGGATGTCAGAGCGGGACCTGCTGCGTGCCAGGGTGCATCCAGGGGCTAAGAAGCTCGGTCTTTGCAGCCAGCACGTGTGTGCTCCCTGCTACAGGTTGTATGGTTTTTATGCAACTATAACATGGTCAATTCCTTTGGGATTTGGGGCAAACTTGCCTCTACCCACCAACAGTAGGGTAGGAGCCTCGAGTAACAGGAGATAGACTCCCTGGTGCTCTGGTGTCAGCTGCCAGGTATCCCTGCCTTCCAGCAGCAACAGCACAACCTGCGAATAACCAGCAACAGGCTGCTGCTGCCCAGCTGAGTGGGAGAAATGGTTAGCTGTGAGGAAGGATAGCTGCAAGCAGGTAGAGCAGAGACCTCAGCTTCTGCAGCCCTGGGTCCATCACGACCACAAGAGCATGATTGTGTAACTTAAGACCTTAAGCCATTTTCTTTTCCTTCCACTTGCAAAGAGGAAATCACCTTACCCTTCTGGCATTAGCTGAGCACATTTGTGTGCACAGAAGTGGCTTGCCCACTTTCTGGGGCACAGACTGGTAGGGTTCTTGCTGTTCATGGTGCCAGGCAAGCACACAGGTGGCAGATTGCTGAGCTTGCTCTTAGACCTGCACACAGCTAGGTATACCCAGATTTTTCCATGTCTGCCTTCTAGCTCTTTTCCTTCCCCTTCTCTTCCACTTCCCCAGAGAAATCAGGAAAAGACCTTGAATGTCTCTTGCCTCAAACACAGCAGGTACATGGAGGAATCGGAGGTACTGAGCAAATTATTTCAGCGAGTCAGAGGGTTACAGTGGTTGTGAGATATGGCACTAGCAGCCAGTAGCAGAACGCGAGCCCCAGAGGGGAAGTGAGGAAGGAAAGAAAACCTGCCACACATTCACCAAAAGAATGCAAAAGAGAGCAAGAAACCAGAGGAAAGATTTGCACTGATGGATTTCCAGCCCAGGAAAATAAAACAGAATGGTATGAGAAACCCACATGAAACCAGAAGTGATGTGAAAGGAGAGGGAAGCAGGCGCCATCCACAGCTGCACAAAGTGTCCTGAGAGCTGGAGGGATGGGAAGCCCCCAAACATCCCCAGCCCACGACGTGAGCAAGAGGAGGTGAGTGGTTTATGTTTGCTAACCCGTGGGGAGATCCTGGAGCCAAGGATCCTTTTTTTCACAGTAAAACACATTGTACCTTTGAGCCCACAGTGCTGACACGCACACAGGCAGTCTGGGGAGACTCTGCCACACCGGGTTTGTCACGGAGAGATTCTAGGTGTTATTCAGGATAAACTGCAATGCAATGTATAACGAAGGCTGGTAAAATTGTTTTTTAGGATGAATACTTTCTTAACAAGAACACAAAAAGGTAAGTGTTTAAATAGCAGACTGCGGATTAGCTCTTTACAGCTGTTTCTAGGAAATATTAATGTTGGATATTTCAGAGGTATTTCCAAATGTCTCGCAAGCACGGCTATGATACTGAGCTCTCAGGCTGAGTGTTCTGCACGAGTTAGTGTTTATTATGACTCCATGCGTGGTGGTTTTAGTGGAGTGAGAGAAGCTCTACTTTGCCATGCTTTGTACCCAAACTGGCATTTGCAGTGCTGCTCTGCGCACACACACAGCCCTGTGCTTCAAGTGCTGTCACACATGGACAACACTTTATTTCTATTCAGAGTTCAGTTTATAATCTGGCAGTTCTTACGTTGGGGAGCTAACTCCACTTGGCATTATTTAATATGGTTGGAGGGACAAACTGGGATGAACAGCTATTTCCAAAATAATGGCAAAACCTCTCCTGCAACTAAACCAAGAAATCCTATACAAACTAAAATATTTGTAAAGCAAAAGATATTTTGCTTTTTCAGCAAGTGAAATGTCCGAGTGTTAATGACAATTTTTGCATAAATCACTTCACTTGTTCATATTAGGTGATCACTTAAGACATTTTATTTTAGTGTAAAGATCAAATCTCTCAGAAATTCTGGCAATGAAATATTCAAGGTCAGTGCTTTCAGAGTGCTGCAGACACATTGCAGTGGCAGATTGCCACAGGAAAATTTAATTTTACATTATCTAAGCAACCAGTATGTTAACTTATTAATCACAAGAAGTCTGAGATGTCTCTGTAAATGAAGAAATGATCCCAAGTGATATCAGAAACCATGCTGCCGCATGCCAAGCACTGTAAGTCTAACAGCTGAAATCAATCGCAGCAATGCACTGAAATGGAAAAGGACTTTTTCACTTGTAGATTTAATTTCCACTGAAGCCAGAGGAGTTATTAGGCTGGAGTGAGTGGGCTCACAAGCAGATCTAATGGGGAGAAGGTTTCTCTGCTGCTTCTGGGCAGACTTTGCAGTCAGTGAGGCTGTATCAGAAGTATATTGCATTCCCAAATGCCTTATCTGCATTTTGTTCCTAGTAGCTGGGCTTCTTGTTCGTTCAGTATGTTGCCTCCAATTGCTGCCCCCGGGCTCTGCTATTGTTATCGGCCCTGTCTGGGGGTTTCTCCATTGCTTTATTTTGGCAAAATATTCCCCATCCTGGGAGATCCTGCTGGGAGGAGGCACTTTGCTGTGCTGGGAGGAGAATTAATCCTGTGCAGAGGCCTGGGAAATTGCCACTCGGCTCCTGCAACTTTCAGGGAACCAGTCCATCTGTGCTGCAGCCTCCTGGCTCTAAAGGAGGGAGAGAAGCCCCTTCACTCTTTCTTGCTGAGCTGAAATGTCAGCCCATCAGGCAGGGACTCTCTGGGTTGTTGGGCTGGTTGTGGTGCGGATGCGCAGTCATACCTGGGGCTGTAATTCCCAGGCAGGTGGAGATGCTGCCCCTCAGAAGGAGGTTTGTACCCTTGAAGTGGGACTTTCCCCATAAAGGATGCCGCAGAACAGCTGTCCCCTGGGATACAGATGCGGGCTGGCTTGTTTCCCAGGAGCTGAAGTGTGCAGTAGGCAGAGGGCATGAACAAACAAATGGTTGAATCCAGGAGCCCACCTGACAAGAGATAAATGTCCCCTGGGCAGGAAAAAGCAGTCTTATGGCCAAAAAAAAAAAAAAAAAAAAAAGGGACAGGCATTGCAAGGAGAGGGGCTCACACTCTGGAGCCTCTGCAGAAGAGATCTTGTGCTGAAGCAAAGCCCCATGCTTTCCTTCACAGACATGGGAGCTGGAAGGAGGATTTGGGGGAGCTCAGTCAAAACTGCAAAGAGATTCATCCTTGTCATTCAGCTTGAGACACAACAGATGTGGGAGGAGAAGTTCTGGGCTGGCTGGCTGATCACTACTAGCCCAGCACAGTATTTTGAACCTGAGGGCTTATCTGAATTATGTCAGCTTAATGGAGAAAGCTGTACCAGAACAGTCAGTGCAGAAGTTATTTTGCCATTATAACCAAATTCTCTCCCCAAGTCACATCATGTGAGGGATATAATTTTGCTGGCCTTCAGTCTCTTGCCTAGTGTTCAGTACAGTTTCCAAGCTCCTAAATATGTTTGTTGAACGTTGCGCCACTGCAGATACTGAGAATTTAAGATGGTCCTGGGAATGCTGGCTGCAATTAATAGATGTCGAGGTGATGCTGGAGTCTGCTTAATTAAGAGATATCTTGGTTTGGATGCTATAGCTTTGGCTGGGGAGTTTTGGATACCCAAGGAGGCCGTTGCTACCCCAGTGGCCCCTGGTGAGCTCTGAGGCTAATCAAAGTCCATCTGTCCGCTAAATCCATCTCTCTCCGAAGAGGGAGATGTTGTCAGGTTTAATAATAGCAGTTAGTAATTCTTGCTTGCAGGAAACAAGAGCGCTGCGATTAGTGTGCAACATCTCCGGTCCTGCGTGATTACCCCATGCCAGAGCCTGATGTAAGGAGAGAGGCTTGCTGCAATGCCAAGCTACATTTCAGACCAAAGTCCAGGACTCCCAAGAAATGCAAATCAGGGTTGAACCGCTCTGGCCATAACATGCACCGAATGCCCTGCAACCACCGATGTTTGAGCCCCGACAGGCAGGCAGAAGCAAAGTGTGGGGCTTGGGCTCTTCTCTACAATCTCCTGGGCAGCATCTCAAGTGCTCAGGGGTATTTTGCAACTACTGCAAAACACAGAAACAGTGATGGGTGCGAGAGGATGGGGGAATCAACAGGGAAGGAAGTAATGAAGACAAGTATAAAATACATGTCACTGGCTATTGTTGCCTCTAAAGACAGCTGTTGCCTTTGCTAAATTTCAAAAAGCAGACACAGAAACTGCAGATGGTCAGCTACAAGTGTCTGGAGCCCAGCAGCGCAGCAGCCCGGCCCCTGCACCGCCTGGGCTCTCGCTCTGCTCCCTGGGTAGCGGTAGCTGTCACACATCCCATCTGCTGCAGCTCGTGTGTTGTGGACATTTCCTCTTTCAAAAGAGAGCTGAGGGCAGGGAGAGACGGCGGCCAGTTTGTTCTGGGGGAAAGAGAACGCTGTCAGATCAGTGCTGTCCTCCAGCAGCAAGAACTCGTGGTCCCATCGCCTGGGTGTGGGATCCCGGATACTCAAAGCCAGGCAGGTGCTCTTGGAATGAGGGTTCCTGTCCCGTGGGCTTTTGTAGCAGAGCAGTAAGACCTGCCAGTGCGTGGCACTCGGGACGCAGCGTCTCTCTGCTAATAAGGAAGCTTTAGTGTATCTGACAACTGCCTCTTCATCTGCTCTCTATAACCTGGCCCAGGATGACCTTGTTCCCCCTGTTAAATCAGGCAACACAAGGCAGCTGAGCCCTCAAAGAAAGTGCATTTGGTTTAAAGCACGAGTATAATCAAGAGCAAGAATGGGAGAAAAATAACATCTGAAGGACGAGCTCATCAGTGTAATGAAGATGAAGGAATTTAAACACATTAAGCTGCAGAAGTGTAGAGAAAAACATGACTCTGCTGCCACAGAGTGCACTGAGCATCTCAGCATCTGCCTGGGGGAAAATAAGGCATTTCCCTCCATTGCACCTCTGCTGAAGCTAAAAATACTGATAAAATTCATCTAATCATGGGCATGGACGGGGCTGCTTAGGTTCAGGTGGTCTAACTCCTGCATGTCCCCATTTTTATGTCTAACCTGTACTCTAATATTGATGTGAAACAGTAACTTTAAATCACTCTGTCCATGGGACAAACTGACACATGACATGGGGATTATGGGGGAGAAACGCAACTTTAACAAGTTTGAGCTTTATAAAACTGCAATGGGCAAGCTGAAATATAAACCCAGTTTTGTCATTTCATGTGTTCAAACAGCTATGGTGAAGAGTAAATGCTTCAAAGTACACTTTGTGTTCCCAGATGAGTTGCACCGAGTCCGTGGCAGTGCGATATCCCGTATCCTTCTTCATCCCAGCCATCTCCTGGGGCAGCTTCACTCAGACAGGGCCTGTCTCTGGCCACAGCACAGTGTCACCATGAGAAGCACCTTCCACTGCTGCTGGCCCTGAGCAGTGAATCCTGGAGGACTGGTAAGGGCTGGCCCAGGATCCGTACAATTCTCACAGTTTCTGCTTCCCTCTTGTGGTGAGGAGACGTCCAGAGACAGACATGGTACAGATGTGGTACCCACGGGCTGTGATAGATGGGTCTCAGCCAATCAGCGGTGGGACAAAGCCTGGATCTCTGCTGGGAAAGGGTGGAAGCTGGCTCCAGCATTTGGGCTTTGGACCTGAGAGTAGGTCTCCCTGGGCTATTTTCCTTTTGTCTGCCTCCCTCTAGGGAGAGGGATGTGTCTGAGTGGGTTCAATTTATTGCTTGTTGTGCTCCTTTAAGTCCCCTTCCCCTCGGTCTTTTTCAGAACAGCTGAAGAAGTGCAGAAGGAAGCAAAACCACTCTGCAAGTTCCTGGGTCTGGTTATTTACAATGGATATTTGTAAGATACATGAAAATGCCTCCAAATGCAGTGTGAACACCATGGAGTGCTTCAAGGTCCTCAGCACGCAAGCGCAGAAGATAAGCATTGCCACGCTGTGCGGCCTCTTTGGGACACTGTGTGTTTTTGAGAACTCTTTAGTGCTGTACTTGATCTTCTCCTCCCCCAGGACCAGAAGAAAGCCTTCCTATCTCTTTATCAGCAGCCTGGCCTTGGCTGACATTCTGGCCAGCATAATTTTCGTCTCCAGTTTTGTTAACTTCCACCTCTTTAATGAAACCAATTTCTCTAAAGAAATGTTCCTGCTGCAGCTGGGAGGGGTGAACACGTCCTTCTCTGCCTCCCTGAGCAGCTTGCTGCTGACAGCCCTGGACCGTTACATCTCCATCACCCGACCATCCGAATACAAGCTCCTCATGACGAGGAAGAAAGCGTGGATAGCCCTGGGGGTGCTCTGGGTGACATGTGCGACCATTGCTTCCCTGCCCCTCCTGGGCTGGAACTGCTGCACGCTCAATTCAACCTGCTCCGAACTCTTCCCATTTGTGGATGATAACTATCTGTCGAGCTGGATCTGCTTTGTCATGGTCCTGCTGGGCTGTATCATCTACGCCTATGCGCATGTGCTATGGAGGGCTCACAAGCATGTCACCTATATGGAGAAGCACCAAGTACAGGTGGGAAAGCAAAACACCAGGATGAGGATGGATGTCATGCTGACCAAGACACTTGTCATGGTGCTGACTGTCCTCGTGCTGTGCTGGTCTCCAGTCCTCATTCTCATGATCTACAGCATCTTTACCAGGCTGAGCGATCACCTGCGCAAGGTCTTTGCCTTCTGCAGCACCCTCTGCCTGGTCAATTCCATGGTGAACCCCCTTATTTATGCCTTGCGGAGCAAGGAGCTCTATTCCTCCCTGAGGATGGTCTTTTCTCAGTTCAGGAGGCAGATGAAGGCCTCGGAGGACAGCCCAGAAGCAGAGACCACCCACAAGTCCTCTATGATAGAGACCGTCTGCAAGGACATGCGCGCAACGTAGGGACACAGCCATGGAAAGTCCGTGCTTGGGCTGGCAGAAACAGTTTGGATCACTTTTCTTTTTCTTTTCTCTTCTTATGGAGGTCCTGGGAGATGAGGGATGATGGAGTCAGCTCCTACTGATGTTATTCTTAGATAGTGGGACATAAAATGCACAGACTTACACAGGCAGCCAGTCCCTGAGCTGGGGAGATACCGGTGCCACATCAGCATGCCAGCCATGAGGCAGTGGATAACACCATGCCCCAAAACAGCAGACCCTAACATTTTATGACAACTCCTCCTGCCTGGCCTCCTGCCTGTCCATCAGTAACCCCCTAACCCATTTTTCTTACATTCAGCGATGTCTTCCTTACACTCCCTTAAAATACAGCTAACCTTAAGTAAAACACTCCACAGGTCTTCATATTCTCTAGAAATCCCCAAGCATCACATAACTCTCTCTAAACCCCTTAACCGGGCATGGGCAGAGTTGTTCAAGCACCGTCAGCAAAGTGCTAATAGCACATTACAAAGGTACATCTACCTATACCAAACCCAAATGCTGTCCTGGGGTATTATGTATTAGCAGCACGGTGACAAAGGGTCTTCAGGTCCTGGCAAATGTGGTAGAGAACAACACCGGGTCATGATGAGCTCCCAACGGCAGTGAATTCCTCGCTGCATTGCGCGAGAGCAGGAGCAGCGGGAGGTACTTTGGTCCTTGCCGGGAAAGGGGCAGGTGGTTTCTCTGGACTCGCTTGCAGACAGTCCTGGCTAATCGTGTCCCACAGCAGTTAGGATCGTGTTGGTTTCAGCATCTAATTCTGCATGGAAAACTAAAATGCTCTCTCTGTGGTTCATGGAGTCTGCCGTAGTTGGGGATTTTGAGGCGTACAGGACCCAGCAGGCAGCACGTTTCTTTCAGCAAATTTAAGGAAAGCTAACCTGTGCCATGCAGGAGTTTGTTGGATGTTATGTGATTAATTAAAGCCATTTTCCAGCCTTTTCTTCCAAACTCACAAACTCCTGCAGACAAACAGGTTTTAAGCCCAAGCTGGGGCAGCTATTTTGAGCTTGAGGAACTCAGTAAGATTTTTTTTTTTTTTTTTTCCCCCCCAAATTGCACAAAAGCAGCACCTTGAGCTGCAAAACCTGCAAGGAGAGCAGAGTGGGATGGGCCCCTTTGCCAGTGCCCCGGAGAGCAGCAGGGCTCCTGCCAGCTCCTCAAACGCCTCTGGCGGGGACGAGCCTGACTGGGCTGCCCGGGGCACAGCCACGAGGCCCTTGGACTCTGCCCTGTTTCCCCAGAGGATGCTCCCTGCCCTCACGTGTGGGCGTTGGAGCCAGGCCCTGGACCTGCTCCGGCTGCCCAGGAGAGGGGTCTCGTGGAGGCCAAGCTGCCGTGGGGCCAACCCCACGGGCTCTCTCGTGGTCCCTCATGGGATGGGCACAGAGGCTCAAACCGCAGGATGAAGCACACAGGCGGCTACCGCGGGGCA
>VXBL01001713.1:267231-319320 GCA_013400195.1 Aramus guarauna
TCCAGCTAAGCTACAGACCCAGTTGGCAAAGCCTAGAGCAAAGAGGCTGCTCTGAGAGGGAAGGTACATCACACTGTAACAGCAATGCTTTGGGCAATACTCACAGCTGAGGATCTAACTGTAGTATTAATTAAGTGGCAGTTTAGCAGTGCCCAAGATTGTTCTTGGGCTTCACCCAAATCCTTTGCTCAAGGCTCCACTGGGGCCTGAACACCATGCCAGACTCCCCTTCCCTCCCCTCTGCCCCTACCCCAAGTACAGAGGAGAAATAAATCGTAGCACAACAGTCAGCAGAACATATATTGTTATCTAATTAAAAATACAGCAAAATTAAATACAGCAAAAATGCAGGAGTAAGGAGCCATTATTTTACAGCACAACACACGCTGAAATGCTGCACGGTAACATTAAAGCATCTGGGACTGTAACAAACTTACAGCACATGAGAGTCTGAGAACATTTTTCCAAGACCTTCAAAATAAGAACAGACCAAGAGACAAGTGTCCAGAATGGTTTTAACAAAAGAAAGAAGGGGGGGGGGGGGGGGGAAGAAAGAAAGAAACTGAACAGAAAACAAACGCATCCAGGAATTTTTCTAGAGCCCTCCATGGAGGGCTCTTCACAGCAAGGTTCGCCCCCCCCGGGTCAGTGTGCACAGGACAACTCCACTGGTTTGGGATTTGGCAGCCACAGAAAGCCAGCAGCAAAGCTTCTCAAGAGCCATCACCACCAACAGCATCCATGGCCAGCACCTTTTCCACCTAGACAGCAAGATCCTAGGGCAGCAAATATGGCTTGGAAGAGGAGAATCTCTCCCCTTTCTGATCCAGTCGGACGTCTGAGCACTAACAGAGAGACCGTCTCCCTCACCACACAACCTGGGTCTAATCAACTCCATCCTCTGCTTGCACCACCTCTGTATAAGTTTGTTTTCGAGGCAGACATAACCCACTGGCAGAAAAAAAAAGTTAAATAAGGCTTCACATTTAATATCAAGTGCCTAGTTGTGTCCAGCTCCCTGATCTCTGCTGCAGCCTCAGCAACTCCACCTGAAATCACACACCCCACACAGCACTGGCTCCTGACCTCTCCAGAGGAGCTGTGGCACCTCCTTACACTTCCAGCATCCAGTGTCCACCAGGTCACATCACACCCCCTTTCCTTCCAGGGCTCCAGTTCCTCAGACACCAAGTACAACCAAGATTTTTGAACTCCTGCTATGTAGTATGCACACATTAAAAAACAACCACATTCCATTATTCACTTTCCTCCAACCCCACTCAAGGGTTTTCAGGTTAAAATCCTTGCTTTTTCCAGAGGGGGCAAAGGAAAACATATAGGGAAAAGCCAGGATTTAAGCACCAGCTTCCAAACTGGAAATAAATCCTTCCCAATTCCACAAAGAAAAAAAGATAAAAGTATTCCTTCTTTCCACTAAAAAGAGGCAAACCGATGCCTTCATTGATATTTAAAAAACATTTTTAACTTCAGAGGCAGATAAAGTCTCTTCTCTCTCTCCCAAAAAAAAAAAAAAAAAAAAAAGTTAAAAGTCTGACTTGGTGCACAGTAAAATTTCTCCAAAAACCCCTCGTAGTTTTATTCCCAGTAGCCAGCAGAAGACAACAGCAGCAGAGAAAAAGTCCCTAATGGCTCTTGGCATCCCTGCACAACAACATAAGCATCTGTACAAGATCTACAGTAACAGCAGAGAAGGTCGAGAGCTAAGATTTTATTAACATACACAAGTAGAGAGCAAAGCCTCAGGACTTGATGCACTTGCCAAAGGATCGATGAGCAGGTGGGCTACTGGTCCTACCTGTCCCAGAGACTCCAAGGGGACTTTGGGCCCAGCAGGTACCAGATCATGAGGAAAGACCCCTGTGATACCCAGTGTCACAGACAGATGGATTCCTGCCAGCTTGAGTCACAGAGACACTGGCCCTTGCACTGGATTGGGAGGGCAGAGACTACTGCGAGCGACATAAATAATACCAGAGGGAGAGAGGGGCAAAATATTAATTAAAACCATTTTATAATTTATTAAGAGGTTAAATAGTAAATAGTCTCTGGATCTTCCACTCCCAGCAGGTGCCAAGACTTCACATTTTCTCATGTGGGGAGATTCTGTACACCCTTCTTCTGACGGATGACAAAGCTAAAACCAGGATGTTAAGGGCTGGGGGGGCAGGGGGGGAAGGGGGTGCTTGACACTGAGTAAGGGGCCAGAATAAAAGATAAAATACTGTGCTGTCGTCTTGTGCAGATCGAAGCCTCTCCCAGCAGCTGCAACCTCCAAAGAGTTCAAACAAAAGGGCTGTTTGGGTACCTTCTCCCCCTTCAGTGCCACTCCTCCATGAGAGGGAAAGTCCCAGATCTGCACTGCAAACTTATCTCCGAGAAAACCTGTTTTTGAAAGCTTTGATAGTCTTTGCCATCATGGGTGCAATTTCTGCAACAGAGAAAGAAAAAAAGATAAACAAATCAAACAAAAACCCCACACATTAAAGCAGAAGTCACAGACTAGGAGAGCAGACAGCAATTCAAAGCTGCAAGCCCGGCAAAGCAGATGCAAGGCAGGTGTAAGTGTGTGCTCTTTGATCATGGCCTATCGTATTTCAGGTTAGGCTGATGAGAGCCCACTCTCTGATACAATCAGCACTGGGCAGGAAGGTGAATCAGACATTTCTCTATGATTTTTCTTCTGCAAGAAGATGGAACAGACTTTACACCCTCTCCGTAGAAAGGGGAGAGAGGCCACCAACATCAACCCTCCTGCATAGCCTGGATTTCCCTTACAGCAGCAGATTCCTGCATTTGTAAAGGAGAAGCTCTAGGAGAACACATGGATGTTCTGCGGTTTGTACTTACTCTTCACTTGTGGTTTCCTGGGGTCATAGGAGGAGAAGGTGCTACCTGAAGATGGGACAGAATGGGCACTGCTGGTGCTGGGCCCGTCATAGGACTGCTCCTCGCTCACACGAGTGTGGCTTTTACTAGATGTGTAAAAGTCCGGTTTTGTTCTGAAACAGAGATGGGACAGACATTTCAGTAGAGGAGTCGCTGCTGTTTGATGTAATTCTTCAGACACAAGCCACATTTGTTAACAGCAGCATGGCTGATACCACAAGGAACCAGCAGTGACCAGCATCTCAACTTCCCAGCAAGAAAGAAGCTATTACGGTTACAAGTTTCACTGCAAAAGGACCTCACAGACACACAGTATCCTGTCCTGCCAGGACGCAGGAGCCCACAGGAAAACAGGCCCTGAACAGCAAGTGCCACTGAGAAACCACTCACTTGGTCTTCCCTGGCAGAAGAGGTCCTCCAGTTCCAAACTTCTCTTGTCTCCTTCGTACATCCCGAGGAGGCTTTGCTGCAGAGTTCACAAATGCCATTTTGGCCACTCTACCTGTAGGAGGGCAGAGGGAAACATTGCTGAGATCCAACTTACTATAAAGGAGGCTCCTCAGTGCTTGTCTCATTACAGCAAGCTCCAACCACCTCTCCTCAATCCATCCATGCCAAAGGGAGGAGGCTATCGCCTGAGCTAAGGTCTGAACCTCTTGCAGTCACAACATGGGCTGTGAGAAATCAGACTGTTCAGGTCAGTAGTTCTCATTATGGTCACCAGAAAAGCAGGAATGCTTCCCTCCATCTTGGTATCCTTCAACTCCAGCATGGAGAAGCCACTCTAGCAGAACAGGAGGTGACTCTGCAGCTCTACATGTTCTTGCTATAAAATATTACTGTCTAGTCGGCATCAGCAACACTATGGATGAAATCTAGAGCCTGCTAAGCCATTAGTGATCTCTGATCATTCAGCCCTACTTTACCTTTTGGTTTGTTGGCATGAGCTGAGCCGATGTTCCGTGCTAACATGAGCAGCCGCTGCTCTCGTGCGTCGTGAAGTCGAAGGTACATCTCCCGCCAGGACTCAAACTCTTCTGGCTTCTCATTCTTGAAGTCTCGAAGACAGTGATTGTGCCACAGTTGATCCGTATCCTCAATAAGGACCTGAAACAAACCCACATGTTAGCTGGGATCCCTCCCGAGACCTTCACTCCCCTCCTCTCTCCCTCAGCACCAGCTAGTGCCGGTGTCACTGGAATACCACAGAGCAAGACAGCTTGGGGGCCAACCTGCAGCAAGAGATGGGCAGAAGGCAAATCCAGGAACTCAGGATTACAACAAGAGGTGGTTTTTTTGCTAAAGAGCATTGTTCTTTACTACACTGCTATTGCAGATGAGGACAGAACATCACTCCCACATCACCATCCCTTTTCCAGGCCCCGGCACTCACATGATTACATTCCTCAATGCGATACAGCTGCTCTGGGGTGCATCTCTCCAATACTGGCTCCAGCACTGCGAAAGGGACACCACCCACTTCAAAGATTGCTAGAGAGAAGCAAGATGCACAGAGTATTTATCCTGCTCCTTTCTTGCCAAGGAAAAGGCTTGACACCTTGAAATGCAGTGGAAAAAGCTGCAGTGCTACACGATACTACACAATATGAGGGAAAGGAGAAAGGAACCAAAGGTGCAGTAGCTCTAGTGAGTCATCAGGCACTGGTGTCTCCAAGTTAAAAAGTGCCTGTGCAAGGCTCTACCCCTATTTCCAGTGCTTTAGCACTCCCGGAAAACATGCTGGGTGCCAATTCCTGCAGCACCTGAGCTTTCAGCGAGATCTATCCCATATTAGTTAGCTTGCCTTGCGACAAGGGGCAACTATGCACATGCTCCAAGCCAGATGCTGCTGGGATATATGCAAACAAATTACCAAGATGTCAGTATACCTGTATAGCAACACGACTTCAAGACAAATGAGGAAAGGTACTTACAGTCAATGTTATTACTGAGGACTCTGATACACTGCTGATACAGAGACATCATCTTAGGGAGGTAGGCAGTTTTGGAGCCTGAATACACTTGCATCTTTGAATTCAACCGTCTGCCTGTAAAACCCGCTTCACTCTCTTCAACTGGCGAGGACACGGCTGTCAAGTGAAAAACTTGGGAGTAAGAAGGGAACAGGGAAAAGAAGAGCCCCGCCCCGATGAATGGCACAGGGGACACAAATCAGTCACCCAGAAGCCGCTTAGAGGGCCAAGTCTTCTCTAAGAGACCTGCAATCTAGTTCAGGAAGGGCAAGTCCAAAGCCCAAGCCTGAAAGAATCTTCTTAATTTCTGCTACAGCATGTGGGAAAGAAGCCACCTGGGCTCTGGGCATCAGAGGCAGGACACCAGACCCCAACACAAAGACTTGAACCCAGCCAGTGTCCACTCCCTCCCACAAACAGTGGCTGGAGCCCATTTCGGACCTATTTTCCTGCCCAACTTACCTTTCCTTTTTGTCTGGGAGCAGGTAATGGACTCGATTGAAGGAAGAGGGCGGTAATTGGCCTGAATCGGGGGCAGTGGGATGTCTGGTAACGTTGGTACCACATCTAAAATTATCTGGAAGGAGAGCATGTATATGCAAGTAAGCCAAGAATACAGGAGAATGTTACATCATCCTGCCAGCATACAAGCAGCACTGAATTGTGTTTTATTCGATATTTTGAATAAGCCACTCAATGCTGATCAGCTGGCACCAGGAAGTAGCCTCAGGAGGAGGCTGCACTTCTGCCACATTACTGTGGCTCTGTCCAGGCTGTCAATACAAAGAAGCCAAAATTCAGGATTGGAATCACTCAGCTCCCTCCAGTAAGAGCCATCCACATCTTTAACCTACTAGGTTCAATGCTAAAGGACACACGCAAGAACCCAAGTCTGATTAACAATGCAAAGAACTGGAGAAAAAACAGACAAGAAAGCTAGCAGAAATATTTCCTTGATCTCAAACACTTGTTTACCTGTTCCGTCTCTTCTCCTCCTCCCCACCTCCTGCAAAAATCTCCACAGTGGCAGAGGAGAGGGGAACCTCACAAACTGAGGGAAACCTAAAACTTTGACACGAGGCACTTATTTTAAAATCATGCTTTGCTCTTCATTCTAATGCTGCTATGATTATAAAAACACTTTTTGAAGAGCAAAGTGTTTCAAAGTTGAGTAAAAAGATTAAGCAGTATAGGTTTTACACATTAGTCCCTATTAATATACAAAACCCTGGCACTCATGTGGCAATGAATATGTACAGAAATATCTCTCCTTTTTCAACCTTTCACAAAAGGTCTGTCTTCTAGAATAAGCTGCATTATAACACCAGTCTGCCTATTTCCCCCCATTTCTGGAGACCAACAGATTTAGTTAACAAAACTGTAGTATGCACATAGATTTAAAAAAAAAAAAAAAGTCCATTTTAGAGCAGCATAAATACTTGAGGAGAGACAAGGGAACCTTGCTAGCAGGTGGAGATGCGCTGCATATTAGGCCAGATAATAAGTTAACTCCCATCTAAAGATATTCTGCATGCTTAACAAGTGTATCATGTCCAATACGCTTTCATATGACTATTTAGCTGAAGGTGTTCTCTTTTACTCTCCCCATTTTTGAATAAACAGGGGTTTGCCTATCACATTTCTTTTTTAACCCTCCCTCTTCACCCACTTTTCCAGTCAAGTTCCGCTCCAACAGCACAAAGCGACGCCTGTGGCACAGGCCATATGAAACACGTAGTGTCTCCCAGCAGGAGCCAGGAGCCACAGCCCTGGATTATAATGAGACTCCACAAGCACAACCTGATGCAGGACACAGCCCAGCACCTCCAAGGGGAAAACTAATAAGCCCCAGATGGCAGAGGACCAAGAGCAGCTGACCCCATCTTCTTTGTTCACTTTCAGATCCTTCAAAACCTTACCCTCTTTGGTTTAGGAGGCTCTGGTAGTTTCTTCTCTGCCTTTTTCTCACTTGTTCGCTTGTGGCTTGGACTTTTCCGACTGGAGCTTGAGCTGTTGGTATTGGCTTTGGATCCATTCTGTTTGCTGTGCCCTCGGTCTTTCTCCCCAGCTGACACAGAGGGTTTAACCACTTTCTTTTTCTTTTTCTGGGGCTGGTCGTAGCTGAGGTACGACTCAAAGGACATTGTAGGTTGTTCAAATTCATCCTCTACTTCCCCCTCCCCAAAATTTGAGGAAAAGCCCATCGATTTTTTGTCTACATCGGAGACTTTGCGCTTCCCCTCTGAAGATTTTAAGCTCCCAGAAATCCCCTTTTCTTTAATCCTATTTGATGAGTCACTCTCAGCTTTCTGTTTCTCCCACTCTGTGTTAGAAGTCTCCAGGCTCAGCTTAGGCTTTTCCAATTTGCTTTTTTCAGAGTCCCGATGTTTCTGCTTTTTAACATGGTTGTCCAAAGACTCTTCCAAGTGTGGCAACATTTGCAACTTCTCCTTTCTGGAGATGCTGCTTTCTCGATTCTTCTCCTTCTTGGCACCATCTGATGTCCTCTGCTTCTCCTTGCTGCCCCCTGCAACGGGGGCTTCTCGGAGCTGCTCTTTAAAAGAGGCCTTGTGCAATGTTTCTGGGCTGAAGGTCCTGTCGTCCCCTTTGCCATCGAGTCGCTGCTTCTTGTGAGAAGACTTGTGCTCTTTGCTTCGACTCACATTCCCTTTGTCGTAGAACTCACCAGGGTTCCTCTCCCGGCCTCCCCCCAGCTTCTCCTGAAAGCTGTGGCCTTTACTGACTTTCCGATGAAATACTGTCGGTTCTTCCTGCTCCTCAGAGGCGTAAGGGTCTGTGTACATATCCTGAGGGCTCTCACTTGGCTCAGGTGACACAGCTTGTCCATAGTCCGAGTACTCCTGATCTGAAGAGAGCACTGGGGAAGATCTGCCCCAGCCCTTCCCCTCGTGGCTGCTACAGCCATAAGTCTCATGGGCTCTCTCAGGCCTAGGATACCTTTTGGGCTTCTTTTCCCTATGATCTGGGCTGTAGGACTGGCTGCAAGATGGCTGGAATTGTTCTGGGTACTCCTGGTCAGGATCCTCATCCTCTCTGAGGGAGGATTCTTGATGTCTTTTGCTTGAGCTGCTCCTCTCGTAATCACGGTCTTCAGAATCTAGGTTATTTCTGAAGGGATTAAAAAAAGAAAACAAAAACAAAATAGTGAGTTTAAAACTTCCCAATATGAATGAAAAGACCAACAACTCCCCATGGACCATGTGGAAAGGAACCTCTCTTACAGAAGACTAACATTCTATTTGGTACTTTTGTGGCATGAATACCAGTAATTCTGTCAGGCACAGCAATATTCAGGGACTTAGAAACTGTATTTCTAGTGCAGGAATTGATTAAGTATTTTTATTAGGACTAGAGACTTCACAGTTCACTGGGAAGCAGAGACAGATGTGTACAGAGACTTCTCCATGCCTACACACTCCTGGCTGTGTGGTACCTATAGGAAACACGTCCCCCAGTTCGCCAGTCTAGCATGCAGGGATACCACAGCCATCAAAATTATCATGAATAACTGGGTCTTTATCGCCCACATCTACATCTAAATGATCTCATTGCTGGGTTCAACACAGCTTTGTTACTACAACGTATTGACTAGCATTAACTTTCAGTTTCCATATGATTTTTTGCACATAACAGCCTTCTTTCAAAGCAAGCCATTTCCTTTATTTGAGCCTAGAATTTCCTCTCTTTAGCATCATAAAATGGGAAGCAGGCAGATTGCATCTCTTGCTTTATTAAAGGCACTTTTCTGGCCTCTACTGTTAATCTCTTCATCAAACTACAAATTCTTGAAAATCGGTCCCTACTTTCACACAAAACTGCAGTCATCAGCAACCCAACACTCCGTGGCTAGCTGAAGCAGGAAGTTTATGCTGAAACAAGGCAAAAACCCCATGCAGAGTTAGCACGCTTGTGTTACAAGTTTTTCCAGAGCCTTCGCTTGTTACCTTGGTCAGAAAAGTTTATAATCTCTCCTGCAAAAATATAATAAATAAAGCTTATCCATCATGATAACTGAACAGGTTCACTTACCTGTCTGCCTCCTGGGACACCGGCACTAGCTTCTTCCACCTGGCTACGAGATTCTTCGCAAAGTCTCCTACAAGCTCATGTTTCCGTAAACTGTTCACAGTCTTCCCAACACCTGTCTCCTTCATGAGAGAGCCAAAACATGAATTAATCTTAGCAAAACAGTATTTTCACCTCTGCTCAAAAGCAAATAAAGCTAACCCACCACTGATCACTGCTAGGTAGAAATGAGCTTCCTTGATCTAACGGCAAAGATATCACATATATTATGTTTTCAGGAGCCATTATATTGTTTACTACAGTTCTGTAAATCAAAGATAACTCTGCCTTAGTCAGACATTAGTTATTTGTATTAATAAACCAAGTTAGTATTTACCATAACTGTTGGTAAGTTTGAAAACAGAAGCCACTAATAATTTTAACAATTAGCACTTTCTAATTTCATGCTGATTCAGTTATCATTAGGAACAGCTCTGACTCTCATATCCCAGTCAAGTGTTAAGCTTTTGGAAGAACTGAGGATGACAAACTGTCCTCCATGCTTCACACTTGCTCTGACACGCTCCTTCCCCGTGCTCAGAATCTCTAGAACCTCATCACAATCACGCCTGTGACACCAGGCTGTAGCAGGTGGCCAAGGCAACACACCCCATTCGAGGGAAAAGCAGCGTTTCTGTGACAAACAGTTATCCTGTGACTTGACAGACATGATGAAAGCATGAGAAATTTCACAGCTCTTACCACAAGAATGTCAACTGTGATGGGCAACTCAGACAGCCTCTTCAGACTTTTCAGCAGCTGCAGAGACAAGAAGGAAAGTGTTCAGACTTGTCATACCGAACCACATACTGTGATTAGAAAGGAAGAAAATTCTGCACTGCATGAGAGCTTGTTAGAAAAATCCAAGTGGCAGACAGCTGCTGTCTTGCTCCAAATCAAGCTCCTGAGAAGCTGAACACAAGGACCAACTGTAAAAAAAAAAAAAATTATCTTCTCTTTGCCTACAAGGGCCCACAAGAATCTTAAAACACACTCAAATATTAATGCTTTCTTCACACAGGACTGCAACTTATCTTTGGCTTAAAGCATCAGGAACAGAGGCACACAACTTTGTTGCACAGCAAGGTGAAGAAAAGACTTGGAAGCTTGTGACTCTCAGAAGGTGGTGCTGAGAATTGCATTACTTGTTGAGAGGAGGAGAAAAAATATTGAGTCCTTTCTAAAGTTTTGCAAGCTAGACACTGAGGGAAGAAAGATTTCTAGATGCTCTTAAAGAATTAAGATGGAGTCCCTATCTCCCTTGCAGACCCTCCACTCTGTCAGTGCTGCTGACAATCTCCTCTCAGCTATACTTCTGCGCTAAAAAGGCAACTGATCCCTTCCACAACCACTGCCTCTCACCCCACTCTTTCCCTTCCCTTCACCATACACCAGTGAAAAATGTTTTCCTCCACACATGCTGCCAAGCGAGGCCCTGCCAGCACGTACAGCTGCTCCATGGGCCAGGGAGGGAAGAGGAGCCCTCTCCGACTAGCACCCCGGCGGGGGGGGGCTGCAGGTGAAGGGGACACACTTGTCCCTCTGCCACTGAAGTGGTTTGGGAGGTTGCTTCACTGAGATGTCTACAGCACCGCTGCCCCTCATGTTATTTCCCATAGCTCAGCTATAGCCACAGACCAACCTTGTCAGCATTCCCATTATTATAGCCCCTATACAGCCCAGGCTTTGTTCAGCACTGCTGTGCTATATGCCATAGAAAGGGCTGTCCCTGATCCAGATCTTCTCTTTAAAGCGCTGTGCTCAGGCTCAAATTAGCACAGTTGGCCTCAGCTATTCCAACCACCCCCACTTCCACTGTACAAGGATCAAAGAGGTTCAGAGGTGTCCTTCCTTTTGAAGGAAATACGTTCTTTTAACTTATTTGAAGAGTGCTGTTACTTTCAGAGAGAAAATACTCCTCGACCCAGAGATAAGAGTTTATCTAGCTTAAGCAGAGCACCAGGACAATTTCTGTTCACCAGAAACCACTGCCCCATCTCCATTATATTTAGGACTTCACTGCCATGACTGAAGGTTTGGTTCAGAAGAGTGTAACACTGATACCAACAGTGTTTCAGCACTCTTGAGCTGGGATGCAGGGAGGGATGCAACAGTTCTAGCTGTGCTGTAACCACAGCTAACCGGGTCTTCGAGCCCTCTGTCTCTGCAACTCCAGGCTCATGGTAATGTGGAGTCTCCTCCAGGATTCACAGAATTCCCAGTTGTTTTCTAGCTACACCCCACTGTAGCATCTTCCACGGCTCTTTTTACTCTTATTTGCTGCCTGTAGGACTGAATTCCAAGAACAAAAGCATCATTCTCAACAGACCTCATCTCTGGATTTTGTATAACCAGGGGATCCACATATTTGATCCAGAACACGTCTCATGGTGAACTGGCTTATTCCACACCCACTGCGGTCAATGGTTGGAAACCTCCACACGTCTTATAAAACACAAGAGCTGGCTCTCAGAGGCCACCATACATATACCTTTGCCTAAGCGCCACTTCACCAAATTTTTATGCCTGTATGTTCATCAGAAATGTTAACACAGTTGGAGTTCAGCAGACTTCCCAGCCAAGTTGTAAATCTCAAAATGACGCCATCAGGAAACAAGGCATTTTTGTTACCTACGTCATCAGTAATATCTGACAATCCAAGCTATCAAAACCTGTGCTTATTGATGCTGTCCAAGTGGCATGCAGCCTGGCAGTATCTGAGTAAGGATCTATTTGGGAGCTGTGTTCATACAGCACAGCAAAACCTTGCTTTGCTTGCAACCTCTGTGGGCCACAGGTCCACATGCATGAAACGCACCAAGAGAGACAACTCTGATGCAGTGAGGCTTAAGAACTTGTACTAATCTCTATTTCCTCTGGGAACAAGCTGATGGAGTACACCCCACTGCCTTCAGCTGAAATCAGTCAAGCAGACTCAAATCTGGCAACTCATCTCAGAAATAACTGAGATCCTACAAGTCCTGTGAGAAAAAGGCGACCTGATACGTACAAGGCATGTATCTTGCTAGACACCAGATGAAATACATATGAGAAAGCTCTTCTAAAACACCCCAGTGTAAGGTAGAGTTTCAGTTAGTCAGCCACAAGACACAAACCATAAAAACTTCACTTAGTTCCAGCTCCAATAAAGTTTTGTTTAACATGGGTGGATTGTTTTCTTTTTCTAAAAGAAGTCAGCCAGACCATTACAACACACATTAATATCAAATTACTACAGCATAGCCTGGCCTCTTCCTCTCTGTGAAGATGCTTTCTTGTTCGTGTTTCCCTTGCTCTCTTTCTTCCCTCAGTCCTGCAGCAGAGCTTGTACTACCTTCTCTGCTGGAAGAAAAAAAAAAAAAAAAAAAAAAAAAAAAAAGGAAGAAAAAAAGTCTTTTTCTNAAAAAAAAAAGAGACTGTTTCCAAACCATTACAGCAGTGTCCAAAGCTTCACTCATGCAGTTCTGTGGCAGCAGCCCAATTTTCACCCAAAACCTGTATTCATACTTAACACTTTTCAGGAAGGCAATATAGAGTTGTACACTATACTGGGAAAATATTATTCTTTCGCATTACTGATAAAATATTTCAAAAGGACAAAGCAAGAAAACAGAAGAATGGAAATAGCGGTGCCAGAGGTGCCGTGGATTTGTCCTGCTGACAGGGTAAAGCTGTAGCTGCTACAGAACTGTAGTGGAAGTAGTTATTGCACAAGAGCCAAAAGCCATTTTCTGACATAGGAGGGTGCTCAGAAAATACACAGCCGATCAAGACAATGCAATGGCAACTAAATTCAAGTCTAGTAACACTACCACTGCCAAAGATATAGCTGAAAAGGTATCAGAAATGAAGAGTATAGGTCACAGGACCTTTCTGCTCAGGAAGAGAAAAGGTTTAAAGTCATGATCGTAGCTGGTAGCAGCTTGCAAATACTTAACATATCTCCCTCACCTTGCAAAAATGCATAGGATCAACACAGAAAGAAACGACTTAACACCGCAAGGTTACTGGATGAAGAGTCAGCCTCTGCAAACAGTGCCTGAAGACTGACAATGCCCAAGAAACACAGACACTCAGTTATTGCTCCAAGCTGACACAAGGGTCACTAAGTCTCCGCACACAGCGTGCTGAGCCAATATTTGAAGTCTTGCGCATGCTCTCAGCACCACGGAGCCCAAGACCCCCTGGAATTGATTCCTCAGCAGTCCCTCAGCTCTATTTAGGGCCCCACCAGTTAAACCACACTTTTGGTCTTAGCTGAGAGGCCTCCTCACCAGCCTCCCCACTGCTTTGCCCCCAGCTAGGCTGGAGATGGGTACAGGGGCCTCCATTTCAAAGGGTCAGACCTTGAGCACTTCAGGATCCATCCTTCTTCATGGTGCGAGGTCTTGGAAAGCAAGCGGTTCTGCAGGGGTTTGCCTCAGTTAACGAGTTAGCAAGTGCAGAGCGGCTGCACTGCCTTGTCTGAATTAAGCAAAACGTGAACCAAACACCTGTGAACAGTCACAGCAGATGTTCCCCCTATAAAATATGACATCCTAGAGAATGGGATAACAGCACATGTGGGGCCCACACCCAAGCTCAACCCTAACTCCAAATTTCAGTTGAAAAAACCGGCTCAGAACCCTAATGCCCAGCAGGAGAGTTGCTGTCAGCAGCAGCCACGGACGAATGTCACCGAACAGATTTGAGCAGCGGCATGGATCCAGGCACACAGCAGCCGCTCCGCAACAGCTGCTGCAGGCAGCAGGTTTCAGCAGCAGCCACGTTCCCTCACAGAGATGGGCGAGGGGCATCAAGCAGCTTCCCCAAGACCAGACAGGGAGCCCACAATAGGGCAGAGTTAAAACTTGGCAAATTCTTGCCCTGGCCCCAACTCCCCAGCGATCCTGGTGGCCTCGTCAGGATCCCGGCCATGCCCAGTCCCACGGCAGGGCTGCATCTCCCTGTCACCTCTGGCCAGGGCTCACGCCAGGGACTGCAGCTCTTCCACCATGAACACGTCACCAGGACAAGACTCTTCCGGCAAGTTCTCCTGTTGCCCACTTGCCCGTCTCTCAAACCGCCCCCATCGACGGGCCGCGGGGGAACCCCCCGCACCGACCCCTGCACTCCGCAGCGGGCCTCCTGCGGGGCACCCGGGGCCTGCGAGCCCAGCCCCGGCGGNTGCCCCGCTGCCGCGGCTGGGGCCGCCCGCATTGCCCCACGGACCGCAGTCCCAGCCGGGCAGGAAACTTCGCGGGGGTGGGGGGAACCCCGGCGGAGGGCAGGGCAGGCCCAGCTCGGCCCCGCTCCCCGTGTCCCCCACGGAGTGGCCCAGACCCTCCCGAACCTCGGCGGCGCCGCCGCGCCGCCCCCGCCGGAGAGGGGGAGCCTCGGTCGCGCCACCGCCCCCGTCACCTTCTTGGGCTCCGAGCTGCCCGCCAGCCGCGACTGCAGCTTGCCCACAACTTCCAGCACCGACTCCGCCATTTTTACTGCTGGAGAGGCCGCGGCGGCGGAAGCGGCTTCACCGCCCGCTGGCCACACGGCGTTTCCTCGCTACTGCCGCCATCTTGGCTGAGGGCAGGAAACGGAAGCGGCGCAGCCGTTGCCCCGGCCGGTGGCGGCCATGGCGGGTGCGGTAGTTCGGCGGGTGCCATGTTGGGGCCTGGCGGCAGCGGCGGCAGACAGCGCCATCTTGAGTGCTGGCAGGGTACTGCTGAGGGGAGCGCGGTCGCCATAGCCCCCTCAGTGGGGCGGTGGTGCCGTCTGCGGCCCCACCGCAGTCAGGACAGGCTTTCCTGAAACAAATGTCGCTTCATACCTATTCGCGTTGGCTCCCGACGGCCAACGGCTCCACCATGGCTGTTGGGAGTGAGTGAAAAGTAGATTTGTTCGTGGCCAAAGGCAAATTGAGCGGGACTGCAGCTGCCCAGGCCAGCAGCTCCTCAGGTCGGGGGCTGGGAGCTGCCGTCCCCTCCGCTCCATCAGGAGAGCAGGGAAGGCATCAGCAGGCCGATGTCCCCCCACTCATCCCCAGATGCCGTGGTGAACCCCTCTGGGGTGGAGCCAGGCTTTTGGCTGCCTCCTCGTTTCCTTGCCCTTGGCAGCGACCAGGTAATCATGCCTGGCCTTTGGTTTACTGCCTTCTCCTGGTGCTGGCTGTGATGATGCCCTTGGCCGGAGCAGCGCTACCTGAATCCAGCCCTTTCCATGTCTCTCGGGACTCGGCTGAGGGCGGCTGTCCTCGCATCACCCCAAAAGCCTGCTGTAAATGTAGAAGTGATAAGAGCAGTCAGCTGGCTGGGAGGGGAGAGGAGGGAGGAGGATGTTGCCTGGGGAAAGCTGAGGGTTTCTGTCTTTCAATCCACAGAGCCCAGTGCTGGTCAGAGCTTCCCCTTGGACTAACCGGTCTTAACAGCAAGGTAAGGAGCAGACCCAGCCTATAGCTGAGTCATGGAGAACCAGGGCTCGCCTAGCAGGATTTGCAGACTCCTTGCGTGGGGCATGAGAACTGCTGAATAATGGAAATAATGGCATGGGGAAAAACTTTGCTGTTGTCTAAAATGGGGCTGGAGGAATTATAGGCAGCAAAATAGTGCCCAGAGCTGCAGTGTCCAGGTGGTTTTCCGGGCCAGCGCAGTGTTTGCTGTGGCTCAGACCCTGCTTGAACACGGGGCTGGGGGTACCAGCAGGTGTGAAGGAAAAGGACTCTGCCTGTTTGGTTAGATATAAAAGAAAATAAGCCTGCCATAACTTTCTGAAGACACAGTATCACCCAGCATAGGTCCTGCTTTGCTATTAGCTCAGTAATATGGTGTGGGGCTGAGATTAGTAGCACTGACAGGATGTGAGGACAACTACTGCCTTTTAAGAGAAGTTTAAATGGTTAGAAAAAAGACCTGTCTTCCCTCCTTTCTGTCTGGGTCCTTTGAAATCTCTTCAAACCATCCCAGCTCCCTAGATTAATCCAGCAACCAGGATTAATCGGTAGGAAAAACATCCCTTTCAAGTCACTACGGTGGTATTTCAATGAGAAGCAGCAGTGATGTCCCGTTTTAAGTTAACTGCAGGTAGTAAAGGTCACTCTGCCCTCCCACAGCCACACACTGGAATAACATGAACACGCGCTTCAAATCGGAGTCTGTCAAAGTTGCCCAATGGGGACAGGCAGGATCCCACAGACATCAATATGAGCCTAAAACTTCTCATAACTCTATTGCACTTGTATGAAGTGTAATGCAGTTAGAAAACCTGTTTTATCCCAGAACATCTCCCTTTGACTCCTGACTGGGGTGGACAGGGGATGGAGAAAGCCAGCTGCATTGCTGGGCTTTCTGGAAGGAGTTAAGAAGGCTTTCAGAGATCAGCTCGCCTAACCGGGCTCCACACCAGGCCCACAGGAGCTGCTGAGCACTGGTGTCACCTCTCTAAAAGGAGGTCTGGAACCCTTGAAAGGAGGGTGAGCAGTTTTATGGACAAAAATGGTGGCTTGCTGCAGATACTGTGCTTGTTTCTGTAAAAAAGAGCAAAATCAAGGCAGTCGGGGGAGCAGAAGGGATGGGGCAGATCTGCAGCGCAGCCTGGCCAAGCCCTCCTGCCCCTGCAGGTTGCAGACCTCAACCTGGCACCTGTCCTGCTGGGACTGGTCTCAGTGTGGGGGCAGCAGGATGGCCACCTCCCTCCAGGACAAGTCCTGCTTCTCTTTGGGTTTGTTTGGCAGCAAGGAGGTTCTTGCAGTGTTGTGTCACAGAGAGATGCAGGTTTGAGGGATCAGAATATGAGGCCTGGAAGAGTATTTTCATTTCCTGAGGAATTCCAATATTTAACCTGTATTTTCACTTCAAATCCAGCTGAAAAGCTGAAACTTCAAATTTTCCTGGGGAATGGATAGTCTGAACAAAATGCGTGTTTGGAAACATCAAAGTGGTTTTGTTCCGAAAGGGTAAATCCCAGTTCCTTTTCCCAAGCCTGAGCTGGGTGTCAGAAACCATTTTATATCCAAACACACACAGAGAGTGGCATTTGCGTCCCGGTTTCAGACAGACTGATGTCTGCTCCAGGATATGACACTGTTATGTATGAGCCCATGGTGGTGTAAACTGGGGAAGCCCCATGATACGCCACAATACCAGGGATGGCTCAAGTGCCTGAGACTTTGCTCCTGAATCCTCTTGGCCTCTGCGCAAAGCCAAGGGTGAGCAGAGTCTGTGGGCAGCTGTGATGTCCCTGGTACTTCTGCTCATCCCAGCCAGCTGAGCTCAGCCAGGCTGGCACCGCTGCATTCCCCCTCAGACTCAGCCCTGAATCCTCTTTCCTGGCAGGGACTTCTACTAAACTTTTTTCTTCCCCATATTTTTGCTGAAGTCTCAAAATGTCCCCCTTCTTCTTTGCCTGGTGCTAAATATGAGCTGATTATTCACTTCCAAGAAACTTGATCTTTATGGCCAAGCATAATAAACAGTACCTAGACATGTAAGACAGCGCAGTAACAGCTATTTCTGGCCGGTAGATTTGTTCCCTCATATATTGGCTGCTCTGAGCTCCCTCAGAGGAGCTGAGGTCACTGCCGAGTTTCAGACTGGAGTTTCAAGCTGGAATTTGGAAATATTCAAAACCTGTTTTTTTTTTTGTTTTTATTGATATCCCCCCATTCACCTGCAGTCTGGTCTCCCCAGAGGGCAGCTGGCCCCACTGGTTACTGAGCAGTGCCTTGCTATGCCCAAGGGCCTGGGAAAGGGGAAATAAACACCCTTTTCTACATGGTCCTGCAGTGCTGGGCTTCATCTCACCTTGCTGCTGTGTGAGAACATCTGTCAGAGCTGCCGGGACTTGATTCACTCCATCTGATGTGCACTTGAGTCAGGCAGAAGACACCCTGTGATCGCCGCCTCACTCTGTCTGGAGTCTGTGTCACCTCAGACAGCAGAGCTGTCAGTGAGGCTGAGCGTGGCCCCATGCCCCAGGAAGAAGTGGGTGCTCCCAGTTTCCCAAGGCAGCAGCCCGAAATCCCTAGTCCTTTTTTAACATGGTGAAGGTGCTGATATTAGTTGAGAGTTGAGGATCCCCTCTCGCAGTCATGGCCCCCAATGCCTTTAACACAGCTCAGAGGGGTACAGGGCTTAGGAGGTGGTTTCCATCCTTCCCTTGGCCTGATCCAAAGAGTATATGAGTCAGTGGGAGTTTTTCCTTTGCTTAATGGAATGTCTTAAAGAGCAGAAGGACACCTGTACCCCTGCTACAAGGCTTCTCACCTCTCCTTTCTCACCAGGTTCCCACTCTGGTCCTGCCAAGATGGCACCCAAAAAGAAAATCCCCAAGAAGCCCAAGGTGGATAAAAAGGATGCATCCATCACCCCAATGGTGGTGGAAGATACTTTCCTCGATGTCGAACACCTTAATCACTTGAATAGTTTGTACAACAGTGGTTCCAACAGCTTCCACTGCAAGGCCACGGAGGCTGAAGCACCAGACCATGGAGCCAGCCTTCTGGAGGGGATGAACCAGATGCGCCAGAAGCGGTTCCTCTGCGATCTCACCATTGCCACCAAAACAAAGTCCTTTGAGGTGCATAAACTTGTCCTGGCTTCCTGCAGTGAGTACTTCCACTGCCTGCTGCAGAGAGACCCTCAGCTACACCATGTGGAGCTCCACGACCTGTCCCCACTGGGTCTATCCACTGTCATCACCTACACATACACGGGGAAGCTGAGCCTCTCGCTGTACACCATTGGCAGCACCATCGCTGCGGCCACCCAGCTGCAGGTGCCAGCACTGCTGAACATGTGCAGTGACTTCCTCATTCGGGAGATAGCCGTGGAGAACTGCATGTACATCACCAACATCTCAGCCACCTACGGCCTCAACCAGGTGAAAGACACCACCCGGAAATTCATCCGGGAAAACTTCCTGGAGTTCTCCAAGACTGACCAGTTCATGAAACTCCCCTTTGCTCAGATCAATGAGCTGCTGATGGATGATGGCCTGCAGATACCCAGTGAGGTTGCAGCCTTCCAGATCGCTGTCAAGTGGCTGGAGTTTGACCCAAAACGGGTCCAATATGCTGCTGACCTCCTGGGCAACATTCGATTCGGCACAATCTCAGCTCCAGACTTGGTCAACCTTGTGCAACCTGTGCCACGCATGATGCAAGATCCACAGTGCCACAAGCTCCTTGTGGATGCGATGAATTACCACCTGCTCCCCCACCAGCAAAACAGCCTTCAGTCTCGGAGAACCAGGATACGTGGAGGTCAGAGGGTGCTTGTCACAATTGGGGGTCGTCCAGCTTTGACCGAGAAGGCTCTTAGCAGGGACATCAGCTACAGGGACACAGAGGGAAACTGGAACAAGCTGACAGAGATGCCAGCAAAAAGTTTTAACCAGTGTGTGGCAGTGATGGATGGATTCATCTACATTGCGGGTGGTGAAGACCAAAACGATGCCAGGAACCAGGCCAAGCATGCTGTCAGCAGCCTGAGCAGGTAAGACAGGCTCCACCTGGCCACGCAGACCCTGGGGAGGGGTTCAGAGTGGTGCCGTGTCTGCCTATGCCCCAGGATCCCCCACGGGGTGAGGGACAAGCATGTCAGAAAGGCTCCTCTGCTATCAGTAACCAGGAGGGAGGTCTGGCCTCTGGGATTAAGCTTCCAGGGAGGGACAGCCACAGTGAGGCCCAGCACAAGGTGCTGGACTGCGAGACACAAGACCTGGAAACCACTTCCAGGGATTTGGTCTATGTGACCTCAGCCTGCACTTCCCCTGGGGACTTTGGCACCTGGGCTGTGCTGCCCATGTCCTCCAGCAGTGCACAGCACCGGTGCAGGATGATGGCAAGGCAGGGCCTCTTTGAAGCTGCGAGGCTCCTGGAGAAATGTGAGCCCTCAATATTTAGAAGTCATTTTGTTACTCTGGGGAAGCTCCCCTTTTAGCCCACTGGCTGTTCCTCCAGCCTCAACCCAGTCTCTGGTTTGTCTGGATTCATTTTAAGGTAGATTTACTACCTGTAGGATTCCCGTTGCCCTTCAGGCTTTCTTCTCTCTGCCTCCATTTCTCTCTTCATCATTTAAATGATGAGGTTTGTCTCCTTAATCCCCATAAACCTGTCACTGGATCACCAAGGGATTACTATTCAAAGAAAGGAGTAACCATGACAACCTGACATGCAGTATTTTGTTTGCAACCTAAACCTGAACTTCCCAGTGGCTCTGCCCACAGCTTGGCTGAGCCACCTGAGGCCCCACACGTGGCGTTATTGGCACTGCTCGAGGCCAGCCCTGATCACCACCCCTTGGTTAGGAGCTGTCATTGGGCTCTTTCTCCTGCACCAAGTGAGGTTTCAGGGACCCGCTGGCAGGTCTCCTTTTATTTCTGGCCAGCAGCTTGTCCCCCTTTCCCAGCCTGGCCTTAGTCCCCACGGCATCACTCTGGGGACACCGCCGCTCCAGTTCCCTCTGCCATCTTGTGGGCACACAAGGAGTCAGCTTCTTACCATGTGCCTGGCTTTGTCCTGGCAAGGTGGGCAGGGAAGACCTGCCCCTAGGTCCTCTTCTACCTGCCAAGACCCAACAGAGGGAACAGGGATGGTACTTGGGGACACCTCAGATTGGTAGCACTGCCATTTCCAAGCCAGGCCAAAGCTTGTGGTGGCATCCCAAGGTTAGGGTGGAAACAACCCCAGCAGTCACAGGTAGGATCCGGTCCTGTGCAGTGCCATTGTCTCCATCTGCACAGCCTGTTCAGATGTTTTTTTTTAACTGCTGGAGAAGACAGAGAGGCTCTTCCAGAGCACGAGTTGTCTCCTCTGAAAGCAGATGTCTGGCAGGCCCCACTTCTCCCCATGGCTCTGATGCTAGCCCTGGACAGACAGATCTGCCCTTCATCTCCCAGGTATGACCCGCGCTTCAACACCTGGCTGCACCTGGCCAGCATGCAGCACAGGAGGACACACTTCAGCCTAAGCGCCTGCAACGGGCTCATCTACGCTGTCGGAGGGCGCAACGCTGAGGGCACGTTGGCATCTGTCGAGTGCTACGTCCCCACCACCAACAGCTGGCAGAGCAAGGCAAGCCTGGAGACACCTCGCTGCTGTCACGCCACCACCATCATTGATGGCAAACTCCTGGTCACTGGCGGCTACATAAGCCATGCCTATTCCCGCACCGTGTACTGCTATGAGCCCAGCACCGATGCCTGGAGGGAACAGGCAAGGCTCAGCACCCCCCGTGGCTGGCACTGCGCGGCCACCGTGGCCGACCGAGCGTATGTTCTGGGTGGGAGCCAGCTGGGTCCCCAGGGCGAGCGGGTGGACGTGATGCCTGTGGAGTGCTACAGCCCAGTCACGGGGCAGTGGAGTTACATGGCACCCCTGCCCACGGGGGTCAGCACAGCTGGGGTGGCTCTGCTGGAGGGGCGCTTGTGCCTGGTGGGTGGCTGGAATGAGAGCAGGAAGAGTTATCAGAAATGTGTGCAGTGCTACAATCCTGATCTCAACGAGTGGGCCAAGGACGAGGACCTCCCCGAAGCCACCGTGGGTGTCTCATGCTGCACCATCATCCTCCCACGCTCCCCGAGCGCCACATCCCGGGCCAGCTCAGTGGCCTCGGCAGCTGCCAGCATGTAAAGAGCTCATGTGGCTTATGCCAGCAGTTAGGGAAGGAGACAGAGCTGAGAATGTGGGATAGCTGCATCTTCATCCCACAGCTTAAGCAGGGATTGCTCAAGCAGGGCAGATGTGGAAGCAAGCAGGACAGAAGAGCTTTGCTCCTCAGCCTGCAGCACTGCATCGCAGCGTGGATTGGAAAAAAAGGGGAAAAAAAGAAGAGAAGCAAACTAGAGTAACGCAGGAAAAATTCTACTGTAGGAACAGTATTGCAAGACACTTTCAAAAGAACAGTAGTATTGGTATTAGGCATAAGAAAGTGACAGGTCTATAATATATCCTGTTGCTCACATAGCATTTGTTCAAGGGAAATGCATTTAATATTTACCTGTTGAAGCTAGATACCTTCAGACCAGTAATAAAATGAATCTTGATAGCAAGGAAGAGAACTGTTGGAGCAACTCACCAAGATCTCTTGCTCTTCCAAGTGCTGTGCTCTAGTTCAAGCAGAGGGAATCAGGAGCTGGAGGATGCTATGAGGTGCCCTGAAAATAAGTATTAGCTGGAAGAGAAGCCCTTTACATCTAAACCAGGAGCTCTTGCAGATATATTCCTAGCCAAGTCCTTTTTCTTGTACCAAGCTGACAGCTTGGTTTTGAACTCAATCAGCACTTCCCCCATTACTGTAAAAGCAGAGTCTGACCTGTAAAAGGAGAACTGATTAGGAAACTTTCAGGGGCAAGCACTTGCTCAGTGCCTGGGGTCCCTCTCTGAGACAGTTACCTGTCTTTATTAGAGCCCTGTCTGCTCTTTCAGAGGCCACAGGGACTGCAGACCCCCCCCCCTTACAGCACTGCAGAGCAGACTGGGACTCTTGGGCTCAGTACATCAGCCAGCAGCACTCCAAACCCAGCCCCGGTGGCTCTGTGATACAGCCCCAGAGTAGGGATAACCTGCAACGAGGCAAGAGAGCATGGCGGCTATTTCCTGGTCTCCAGCCTATGGTTACTACATGACATCACACAAGAGTCACATGCTGAGGCCATGATCTTCTGATAACAGGTCCTGTTACTGGACTACATTTATAAGTGATCCTAGACAGGCTCATCACCTTTGTCTTGGGCCAAGGCAGCTATGCACCGTTGAGCACCTAGGCAAACACTCTTGGTTTTTTTCTGGTCTTTTTTGCACAACACAGTGAAATCAGATCCAGAAAAGCCCTGAGCCCCTTGAGGGAACTCCAACATGCTAAAAGATGCCAAGACAACAGCTTCAGTAAAGCAGGTTGGTTTGCGTTTCCTTTTGCAACTCACCAAAACTGAGAAGCCTGCAGAAATTACAGTTCAGAGATACTGATCTTTGGAGAATTCACCCTCTCAATTAAGAGTTCACATCAAGCATAAAGCTATACAGAGGCAGAACATAATTTCTGTTTAAATTCTATTTTCCTCTGTGCATTTTCACATGCACAGCACACACTGCCCTGTGCATTTTAGAGTGGGCTCCATCCTGAACAGTGCTGGCAACCTCCCCTGGTTTACAACTCCACCAGGCTTGACAAGGCAACCATCTAGTCTTTGAGACAACACTGCACAACCACTGGCGTTAGCATTTGTTCCTTGATTTTTTTATTATAGTTTTTTATGGTAAGATGCAGGAGAGAACTGAACACTAGCAGCAGAGGCAAGGGTGTTGCAGAATTCCACTTGTGTGAGCTGTACTGCCCTGCAGGGAATTTTCTCTTTAAACAATAAAGGCCATTCCTTTGCAGGGGAAAAATGTTTGGCTTTGTAATTACAGCAGTTTAAGTTCACACTCCTGAAACATTTTAAGAAACCAGCCAAGATTCATCCTCTACGTTTCAAGCACATCCAGTAATTGCTTCAGGATTTCTACAACCTATTGAGTGCACCACAATCTGCAGGGCAGAAACACTCTACCAGCTGCAGGTACAGGCACTTGAACTCACTCACACTGCCCACAGAAGCAGCATGGATCAGGGGGTTCTCGCTGATCTCGGCCCCCTCTTGCGGCTCCGAGTTTGAATCTCTGCTGAGAAGCCTCGCCAGTCCCACAGCACTGCCAGCACCACAGGCCTTACTCATCCCCTTCCAACCAGTTCTGTCCTGCTCAGACAAAAAGCCATCAGCCACGTTTTGGCTTTATGGCTCTGCTTTACTAAGAGGATATATGCGCCATTTCCTTTGGCTTGCCATTGAAGAGCCCTCACAAAATTCACAACAGAAGTTAGGGGTTAGAAAATTTTATTTGCTTTTTGGTAACAGGAACTGCTCATTTACCAGGAAGGATGATGCCATCATACTGTGAGGAAAAAAAAAGAAAGAACCAAGTGAGAAAGTACCACTAGGTAAAGGTACAGTACAGCTGTGCAGTAAACCGAGTCACCATGTCCCTTCCAAGCCAGCCAGCCAATGTTGACATGAAACACCAGTTCTCCTACATGAACACCTAATTGCCTTTCTACTTTGTTGCTGTGCTGTGAGCTTCCAAGAGGGGAGGGCTCTGTTCAGATGAGCATTAAACTCTGCTCATCAGCCCAGCAAAACAGGAGGCCCCACCCTTCAAAGGCTGATCTGACCAGAACTACACTCATCCCTTTTACAGTCCCAGGATTTGGCCCCTGAAGGTAACTGTGCCACAGTGAGCAGAGCCAGGCGTGATGGGGGGAAAGAAGCTGTGTAGGGTATGGACAGTGTAGATCTAGGCAGAGCAGCCTACAAAGAGCCTACGGACTGTAGACCCTTTCCACCTCTGAAAAGTGCCAGCAGTCCCCATCAAGCTTTCGGCATCTCCCATTCATTATACATCTGTGTTAGAGACCGCTAGAGACAAACCCAAGGACTGGTTTTATTTAGATCAGTCCATACTCCACGTCTGGCAGCTGATCTAGGAGCTGTGTCAGGTAAATCCTAACCCTGCCTTGTCACTTGTGATCATGTACATGTAACGCCTCCAAAAACTATGGAAGACAGGCTTACACAAGAGCTAATACTTCCAGCTATCCTGCAAGAGTCACTCTTTCAGTTCAGCACACACAAAAAAAAAGGGGCATGAACAACACTTGTGCTCAAACACAGCTTCTACTGCCCCAGAGCAGTAAAAGCTCAATGATTTAAACAGTGATAAGATCTCCTCCTGCCCAGTGACGTGTTCCAGTCCTTCTGTATTGAAGCATTTTGCTGCTACTTGCTAAGAAACTCTTGGGATACAAAAATAAAGATGGATTTTACCTTCTGCTGAAACCAGCGCATGGCTTCTTCCTTTCCAATTCTGTGCTTGGCTCCAATGTTGCCAGTCCTACGTTTCTTGTCAGCAATGCTGAAACCAGGCCTGCCCAGCACCTGCCAGGAGAGGAGACCAACAGCACTATTTCATTCTGTCTTTTATTTATTTTCTTAAAACAGTTTTCTAGGAGGGAAGGCTAGAATTTCCACATCAGCAACATCTCATTGTCCCAGTCACCTTCAAGACTGAGCATGTTATCCTCTACAGCCTCAATGTAGGGTGAAAGTAACTCCTGAGTAGCCAGGTAAACTGACAGACAGCTCCTAGGTCAACAACTTAGCACATACGCTGACTCAGAGAAACCAAAATGAGTGTGAAGATGCACTTTTCCATACACAGAGGCCTCAGCTCTGGAGAAAAGATACATCGAACAGCGTTGCTAACACACACAGAACAGCTTTGCTCTATTTCAGTGTTAGTGAAGCATATAATGGAATGACTCAAACATGCCAGCCACCGCCACATGAGCCATCCCCAGCCCTCTACACGCAGATTCTCCTGAATCTTCCAGCAGTGCAGCCCATCTTTCAGTCTACATTCCCGAAGCCCTGCTGCTCCTTCCTTCCCCAAGCCTAGCACAGCTGTTTCAATGTTAGCCCGGGAGTATCACTAAAAGCAACAGTATTTGTTTCTGAAGAGGCTTTGTGAGACTTGCCACAAATTGAGGATTTTACAGCAGCCCTGGGAATCTCAGTTTAGACTTGCATTTTGTTGACATTTTTCAATCTTCCAGCACTGGGCAGCAAGTTCATGTGAGACAGTTATTGTTCTAGAGCTTTCACACAAACCCAGCAGCTGTAAGGAAGCAAGGAATACGCACCACGTAAAAGTCCAAGCCGTAGATACCAATACTGGGATCATATTTAATCCCCAGATCAATGTGTTCCTGGATTCCAAAGCCGAAGTTCCCAGTGTCTGAGAAGTTGTTTTTTCTCAACTCGTATTCTCGCACCTGAAACATTTGTTGTTGGTCACTATTTCATTATCAACTACAAATACCCACAACTCGCTTACATGCTACTAAGTCTTCAGCCCTAAGATTTTGTTCCCACAGCCTGCAAGTCAATCTCAGCAGCAAAGACAGAATCTCAAAAGAAAAGAGTAAATGCACCAACCAGCTCTTAAATAAGGATGAGAGCAGCCAGAGCAGCCTGTGTATCAGACAGAGCTGCTATCCCAACCCTTAACATCTACGACGGATCTGTAACTAAATCAGGTGCAACACTTCGAAGCACACATCTTTTCAGTTGGTATGGATTTAAGCTTTGTTCTTTCACAAATCAAAGATCCAGACCAGCCAAATTCTCACCTTCAACCCCTTCTCCAGAATCTCCTCTGCTTTGGCCCCACGAACTGTGCAATGAACAGCAATCTTCTCATTTCTCCTGATTCCAAAGGATCTTACAGTGTATCGTGCTGTGGGCAGCAATAATTACACTTAGAGGCTATTAAAAAAAATTCCTACCTGAGGGATTCAGCAGAGCTTGCTTAAGAAGACCAAAGAAATTACTTTAAATGAAAGAAAAAAGAACCGAGGCAACTAAATGTTCCCTCTTCAGGAATAAGGGCAGAGCAGCACCCAGAGTCTGGGGGGCAGAACTCAGATGACAGAAACGACCACCAGCACCCGAATATTAAGGCCCTCAATTCTCACAAGGCCCACATCAGAGCAGACCTCCCCACACTGGTTCTGCCAAGGAGCCTCTTCCCTGGCAGCCACACTCCCACTTCACCCTCTGCGTACTCAGGGGAGGAAAGAAAACAACCTGCTCCTTTGCAGCCCCCCTTAGCAGCCGGCAGGAAGCACCCCCCCTCACCTTTGGAGAAGACAGGGGTCTGGCCCGTCAGCTGCTCCAGCACTTTGGCCGCTCGGGTGAGCCGGTCCCCGCTCTCCCCAACGCAGATGTTGAGGCAGAGCTTGCGGATGCGCAGCTCTCGCATGGGGTTCTCCTTTTCACCCTGGTCTTGCTGCGGAGAAACGACACGGGGGCTAGTGAGGGAGGACCGGGACACAGCCCACCGCGAGCCACAGAAGGCTTCGCGAGCCCCCCCCGCACCCTGACGCGGCGGCGGCCCAAGCACCGGGCAGGCCGCGGCCTGTCATGGCAGCCGCTTCCCCAGAGCGGCTCGCCGGCTCCTGCCAGCCCCGCAGAGCTCCCTCCGGCACGTGCTCTCCCGCCCGCACGGGCTGTGGCCCGGCCGTTCCCCGCCGAGTGCGGATGGCGGGGGATAGAGACGGCACAACCCAGCCGCGGGCACCGCCACTCACCGCCATGATGGAGGCGGGGAAGAGATCAGGCAGCCGCCGCCGCGGGGTCTTATGGGACGACGCGGCGGGGCCGGCGGCGCCCCCTGGCGACCAGGAGGGCGGCGCTGCGGCGCAGCCGGTTTCCCGGGCAACCGCCGGCGGGCGTGAGGAGGGGGCCCACGCGGCCATTTTGTCCCGCAGGCCCGTGGGTGCGGAGGGCACAGGCCGGCCCTGCCCCCCCCTCACCCCGTGTCCCCGAGCCAGGCTGGCACCGGGGCCCGGCCTGCACCACCGTGTGCTGCTGTCTCCGCCCTGGGGCTCGCTCCAGGGGGCGCCGGGGCCGGTGAAGGGGGCTGCAGGAGCGCCAGTCTGGCGCTGAGGCGAGAAGGGACGACTCCCAGCAGCTTTGCTGGGGGATTCCACACCAGAAGGTGTTGGAGCTTCTCCACTCCCAAGCAGCATCGAGCGTAGCTGACCGGAGTTTCTCCCACCCACACCCAAGTTCTTTAAACCAGGCCTGGGAACGTATTTCCATTTCATTCCACTCTTTCAGGGAGGTGTTTGTGAGTTTCAAATCTCTACCTGGGATCTGGATCCTCTTTTTGCACCATTTTGACTTAGTTGCAGCCCACTCCCTCGCTGTGCAGAAGACAGCTGTTCTGGGAAGGCAGCAGCTGAATTCAGACCCCTTTTTAGGTCCAAACATCTCTTTTTCAGTGCCCACATCCTGAGCTGAATGCTTGCAATGAGGCTCACTCTGAGGATGACACCAGCTCAAGGTTTCCCTGCTTATCCCCTTCCCTGCTCCTAGGGGCCATGCTCAGAGCTGCCAGGTTGAACTCCGTAACACCCTCACTTATTTTTTGCCCCAGTTGTTTCTAAAAGGGGATGAGGGATGAATGAGTAATCAGCTTCTCTCATTAAGAAGAGAGAAAGAAGTGCTAGGAGTCTCTGTGCAGGGAGCGTGAGAAGCTGCTAGTTAAAAATTAACATTACTCCACTACTTCATTATCGATTTACTTCATCTAAGAACAGCTTTGCTGGAAATAGCCACAGGCTCCTTGCAGAGCTCAGCTGACAGCCAGCTTTACCAGCTCTCCATGGATCCTGTTCAGGATCTGTCCATGCTGCAGCCTGCCCTCCTGTGGGCAGAGGCTGAGGGCAGGGTTAAATGCACAGCTCATGCCACCCACAGGGAGTAGACTGGGAGCAGAAAGCAGACAGCGGCAGGTGAGGGTGCTGGACACTTCAAGAGTCAGAGTGCAGGCAGGGCTGCTTAGCTTGAGCCATCGCCTGAGGATGCTGCGAAGGCTGCGGGAGTGGGTAGGAACACACGGCTGAGCTTTGCTGCGCAGGTGAGAGCAGGGTAGAAGAGGAGGCTCCTGCCTGACCCGTGCCCATTTGCAGCCCATTCCCCTGTGTTCCTTCCCATGCTCGTGGCTCTCATTGCACAGCAGTGTCCTCCCTCGCCCAGTCTTGGACGGTCCCACTGCCAAAGGCTAGGTAGAAGACCAGGCCAAACACGTTGAGGGCTGCAGATACGAAGAAGGCATTCCTCCAGCCTGTCTGGAGATCCTGGGGGAGGCAAGAACAGATCACAATGGTATTGCCCTTCCCTTTACCTCCATGTAGTGATCACCAAACTATTGCCACCCAAATCACTGGCATTAAACTCATCTCCATCCTCTGCTTGCTACTAGTACCAACAACAGAAGAGCTTCGCTCAGCTCAAGACATATGTCTGACCTCTTCTCATTGGAGATGCTTTTCCTGCCTTGGCATTTTGGAAACATTGCGTGCTGAGATGAATTCAGGAAGCTTTCCTGCCTGGCACAGAGCTTCCTCCTCACCCCACTCCCTCAGCCCTCTCTCCATCTCTAAGTACATCCAGATGGGGCCCATGTGGAGCTTTTCCTGCTTTCTGAGTCATCCCCATGTCCTCAAAATGGTCCAGACCTCTGGTTTGCTGGGTGCTACATCACATATGTTCGTTGGGAGGGGGGCTGGCTTGCAGTAATTTTTGCTTCAGTGAGAAGAAGGCAATCCATTTCTGACAGCAGACTTGTGTTTTTTTTTCCCAGGGATGTGCTTGTGGCCTCAAATTACCTGGCTGACGAGAAGTCCAACTGCAGTAGGAGCAATAATTCCTGCAACTATGCCAAAGGTATTTGTGATTCCCAGCAGGAACCCTGCATATCTGGAGAGAGAAAGCAAAGAGTTCCTGAGTGAGGCAGGGAGGAAACTGTCACAAGAAGGGAGAGGAGTAGGTGCTACCAATCCCTTCCCTCATCTGTGTGAATACTGCCTGTCATGCTGAGCAACATTAGGATCTTCCCCACAAGAATGCAGGGATTTTAAGCATTCATTTTACTTCTTAGCTTACAATGCCACCAGCTACAGAAGATAGGAGAAGGGAGAGTAGGAGTTACAGAAGCCTTGGGGGATTGGGAATAGGAAGGACACAGAGCCAGGGAGGGTACAGAAGTCAGATCCGCTTACCTGGGTGCTATATCGATGTGGTTAATATTGATGCCTGCCCCTGTCATGCTGATTATTGTCAAGGCCAGCGTTAGAAGAACCACAACAACTGTGGAATTGCAGCGTATGTAAGGCACAACCACCAGGAAGACAGCTGGGAGCAGCATCCCTTGGGAGGAGAAGAGGATGTGTTTTATAACAGGCCATACAAGTGTGTTAAAATGGCTGGATGGCAGATGAAAGCTTGTCCTTACCAACTGCTGAGAAGAGCTTCCTGATGGCTGCTGTGCCAAGTACTTGCCTGGCCAGGAGGAAATCAGCCAGCAGCCCAGCCAGGATGTGCCCCAGCCCATTCCCAACATAAGGCAGGGAGGAGAGGAGCCCGTTCTGCAGAGCAGAGAACAAGGCATTGTCATGTCCGTGGCACAAAGCAATGGAGCCAAACTCTAATACTGCAGCTCCCTTGGTACCAGAGCCACCGGTCTCCAGGAAAAGATGTCCCTGAGGAACCTCCATGTTCCTACCCTACAGAGGGACCGAGTTCTGTCACTGTGGAGGGAACCAGCCTCAGCTGCAGGGCAGCACTCACCTCTCCAAGGTCAAAGTGGAGGACATTGCTCATGAACGTGGGCATGGAAGTCAGCAGCATGTAGAACAGCCAGTCTGTGCAGAAGCAAGCAATGGTGATTGCCCAAAGAGGCAGTGATTTAGCCATATCCACAAGTGGGAGGGAGAGGCCATGAGAGCTGCTCTGGAAGGAATAAAACATCAGCCAGTGTCTCCTTTCCTGCCTCACATCCTCTGGGCAGGCTGTCCAGGCTTTCCTTAGCCTCTCCACCTGCTGCTGAGAAGACTGAGACTATCCCTGGCCACTGTATAAGGAGCCCAGCTGAAGTGTCTCAGTCCCTTTGCCACTGTGTCTGCAGTGCAGTCAGTTGTGGTTAAAAGGTTTGTGTGTACCTGGTGAGCCAGTGCCAACATGATGTACTCCCGCTCCCCAGCACTAATCCATGGGTGATGTGCAGGGTCCTCGTACACGAGGAGGAACCAGCAGAAGCACCAGGCACAGCCAACACCACCTGCAAGGAGCGGGGCTCTCAGTGCTAGTTCCTCTTACTGTGAACTGTGGCAGAGCTGAGAGCCAGCGGGATGGAAGCTGGAGCTGCAAAATGATGAATGCAGGAAGATGGAGAGGGAAAAAATCCCCTGAACCCATTGCTCACAGTGGAAGGGGCTGAGTTGATGGCACAAAAGGTTCAGCAAAGGCATAGTCTCTAATAGGACCCCAGCAAAATGGCTTCATCCTGGCCTGGCAGGTGAGCAGAGAGCCTAAAACTCTGGGTGGGACTACTAAGGACAGAGCTGGTCCCACAGGGCTCCGATAGGGAACCTTTGGGACCTCAGCCAGAAAACACTCTGCAGCAGGATTGGAGTAGAGGGACATGATGGACCATTACTCACCAAAGATGTAGAAGACAAAAGGCCACCCCAGACTCTGGCAGATGATCCCAGCCATGAGGAGAGCAAAGAAAGTCCCAAAAGTGCATCCTAGGGATCAGAAATCAGAAGAGTCATTTTAATGGGACTTTGTGTGACCAGCAGTGAGCAGGACAGACCTACAAGCCTCCACCCTGATTTGTGATGGGAACAAATTGTGCGGTGGCACAAATGAAGCACCTGTGCAAACAAGCACCCTCGTATCCAGGTTTGGTCCCTTCAGGGTTCCTCTCCTGCGTCATGCTGACCTGAGCCAAGGAGACAGAAGACACAGGATGGGAAGAGGAGAGGCGGAAGGGCTGAATGCTGCCAACACTTCTTTGCCAAGGACCCACAGCCTTGAACTTGAGGCTCGCTTGGAAAGAAGGAGGTGAGGGGAGATCCGGCACTCACTGAATCAGTGGTAGGGAAAAGTCCTTGTGTCTTACCAGCATCGGCAATGTTCATGAGCCTGCTGCGTTCCAGTGGAGGGGCCCATTTTGCCCAGAGCGTGTACTGAGCTGGAAATACCACTCCCTGCAAGGATAACAGGAAGCATGAGAGGAAGGGACACGGCAGGGCTAACCAGGTTTTGTAGCCTGGCAGCACCCAGAGCCACAACTGACCTCAGCCAAGCCCAGCAGCACCTGCAGTCCGATGAGGAAGCTCACACCGAGCTCTGCTGCTTCGGGCACAAGGAGAGTGAGCATGGAGGAGAGCAGGAGCCCACTGCCTAGGACGAGTTTCCCCCCAAACAGCCCTGAGCAGTACCCGCCCAGCGCCTGTGTGAGGCTGTAGCCATAGAAGAAGGAGCTGAGGACAATTCCTTGAGTCTCAGCACTCCAATTGTACATGGGGGCCTGGAGGAGACAGAACACATCTCTCAGACAGAGATATCTATTTTCCAGGCACAGACTCCTCTGGAAGAGTAGAAGCAACCAGGAAACACAGCCCTAAGTACAACAAACTGAGCTCTCTGCTCCTTCACCCGCCTTGTCCTCAAGGCTTTTCTCTGTTGCTTCCAAGTCTGTTCTCATGCAAAAGCAAGAGGGGACTGAGCCTGGGAAGTGCCTTTCTGTTATCTGCAGCTACTTTCTACTTACTTCCTGAGCAAATCCTGGGTAAGGGGCACGGGGAGCGCTGCCGGACCAGCTGTGAGGGTGGCTGCTGTTAGTCATGGCAACAATGGTGATGCTGAGGCTGACCCGGAGCACGTACACCATGAAGAGAGAGATGTGCAGGACCAGGGCCAGGCCACAGCGAGCGGAGCAGAGCCCTGTGGAGGGAGAGCGCCCACAAACCAGGGCTGGTCAGAGAGGCCACAGGTGATTAACTCTCACCCCCTCCTACAGATCTGTGTTGCGAAGCAATCACCTTACTGCAGCAACAAATGGCTCTTTCCAGACATCTATCACTGAGTGCCTGCCCTCCTCCTTCGCGGGGGGGCAGTTTGGATATTCAGAAGGAGAATAGAGGGGCAGGAAGGCAAGGAGACTCGCCCAAGAACGGAGGGGACATGTTGAAGCCTGAGGTTGCTGGCTGCCCTGCCCCTGCTGAGGCAGCACTTCATTCCGCTCCTCCCCATGGAGTGGATTTACCTGTGCAGGAGGAGGGCTGCTGAGCAAGCAGAGGGGCTTCATCCTGCTCTGCCTCTGGCCTGTCCCCTGCCTGCATGTTGTTTGCGTGGCACTGCATCCACTTCTGCCTGCAATGCTGCTGCCGGTTTCTCCTCAGGATGACGTTCGGCCCTGTTGGGAAGCAAATCTCAAACATCCACAAGCACGGGAGCAGCTGGGCCACCCAGCAGTGACCCCTGGCATTGCCTCCCAACGCCGTTACTGGTTACCGGCCCGCCAAGAGCGGAGCAGGCTGCCGGTCCAGATGCCTGCACTGCTGGCACAAACGCTTTATCAGCACAGTGATGTACAGCAGCCTCAGGCCTCCCCGGGATGGCCTTAATTGCATCCCTGTTTGATAACCCTTGACCACAACAGCCTGGCAGGGCAGGGCAGGGCAGGGGGTCTCTCCCACCCCGGGGTGCTCCTGCAGACACCCTGGGGGTACCCACTGCCCTCCCTCGGCTGGTGCAAGGGGAGGCTCCTTCCCCACCCACCCCATCTCCCCAGGGTAGCTCACCTACGGGGAGAGGTGTCTTCCCCAGCCCAGAGGGGACCGACGGGGTCGTGGGGTCTCCTGGCTCCGTGTCGCGGGGCAGGGAACGGGATACAGGCACGTGCTACGGCGGGATTTGGGATTTCAGGGACGTGCGTGGCACTGAGCAACGCCGGGACTAGAACCGGCAGCTCGGGTGGGAACGCCCGCGGCCATGCCACGCCGCCGCTAGGCCACGCCCCGCTGCCCCTAGCACCGCCCTCCGCCTCAGGTCCCGCCCCTTTTTGGTCCCGCCCCGCCAGGCCACGCCTCCACCGCTGTCCCGTGCCGCGCGCGAGTCATGTGGCCAGCCAAGATGGCGGCGCTCAAGGTGGCGGTGTTGGTGCTGCTGGGGCTCTGCCTGGGCTGCGCGGCCGCCGTCCCCCTGGTTATCTGGCACGGCATGGGTGAGCCGGGACGGGCAACGGGGGGCGGGGCGATCCTCTGGTAACGGCTCCGTGGGCGGGGCGGTGGAGCTTAGCTGGTCCGGCCCGCAGACGGGGCCGTGCCGGCACCCGAGCAGGCCCGAAAGGTGCTATCAGGCCGTCCCCGGTACCCGCACCAGTGTCCCCCGCCAGACCGCGGGTTTCAGCTGAGGCTGGGAGGTGCTGACCCTCCTCCCCCGGGCTCGTGTGTGCCTTGGCAGCTCCTGGCCCCGTTGCAGCAGAGGGGGTGCCCGGTATGTTTGTGGAGGCGAGGCGAGGGCCTGGGTGGTGGCGTGACGGTGCCTCTCGGTGTTGTCTTTCACAGGAGACAGTTGCTGCAATCCACAGAGCATGGGCTACATTAAAAAAATAGTGGAGAACAAGATACCAGGGATTTATGTTCTGTCTCTCAAGATTGGAAGCAACCTGATACAGGTAACTAACTCTGCTGTCACTCATGTTTCTGCTTGGCAGGGTGGTGGCAGCGTGCGGAGTGTGGTAGTTACTGCAGTCTTTGTTATCAACAGGATTCCACAAGGACTCGTGTTGTGCTTTCCCTGCTAGTTGTTGTCTTCTTTGTGAAGTAAACAGCTTTGACAGGTAGAAACCAATAAAGTCTAGATAATACCTGCAGAAAAGAACTGGGGAAACCCAAATCCCTAATCTAAATTGGATTAATATGCAAATCCACTGATTAGCACTCTAACCACTCCAGGTAATACAAAGGTATGTGATAAGATACTGTGCTAAAGCAGAGCTTTATCCCTTGCCATCCTTTTTGATTTACAACCGTTTATTACCCATACATCTTTAGTAGAATAAAGATACTGACTTCTTCTGTGCCCTTGTGGTTTTGACAGTTTTATATGGCCCTACGGAATTTCTTTAAATAGTCTCTCAGGATAATGGGCAATATCTGTTATTTTCTGAGATCAGGAGAAGATGGGTGAATTTTGATTTTTAATTTTTTTTTGTATATTTCTATATATGTGTACACACACACACACAAAATCTGAAGGGACTCAGATTGTCAAGAAGTTTGGGGAAATGTCACTGTTCTATATGAGACAGTTTTGTCCAGCAGAGTAGGGACAAAGTCATGGTGAAGGGAAGTCTCAAAACTTTAATTTCATTTCTGTCATATTGTGAAAGTTAAGGTCCTCTTTCAAAAGCAGAACTGTTAGCGATCTATTTGCAGAGATTAAAATAATATAAGCCATTGTAAAGGTACAAGTTATGTATTCTAATCTGCTTGATCCCTCAGGATATGGAGAACAGCTTCTTTATGAACGTGAACGATCAAGTGAGAGAGGTGTGCAGCCAACTTGCCAAGGACCCTCACCTGAAAGGAGGCTACAACGCAATGGGCTTCTCTCAGGGAGGCCAGTTCCTGTAAGTTTACACTTCTGTTCCATTTCCAGTGATTTCTTTTGGGTTTAGGTTCTGATTTAAAACTCTCTTGAAGTACTAAGCGGATGTAAACTGACAAACCCTTTCATAAAGGTAGGAGCACTCCAAAGCGGGCAAGAATGTGTTTGCCTGTAGCCCTCCTCTACCAGGAAGGGTTGTTACTCAAGCCAAGAGCTGCATATGAACCAGCACTGGTGGCCTGGGCATGGAGCGCCAGCTCAGCTCCTTCATCTTTCTCCACAGGAGGGCAGTGGCCCAGAGGTGTCCTTCTCCTCCCATGCTCAATTTGATCTCTGTTGGGGGACAGCACCAAGGTAGTGTCTTCTTAAGCTACCTCACCTCCTTGAAGGGTGGGGGGCTCTTGTTGGCAGGAGGAATGACTTTTTTGTTTTGGCCTCTTTCTAAAACCTGACCATTTTCTTATGAAATCCCTTTGTTTTGTCTGAATCTGGTGATCTGCTTTGGCCTAGTGGTTAGCCGACTACATTATCTTCTGTCTTGATCTTGCTTAACTGGCAATGAGAAGGGACCTTTGTAAGCAGACGACTTACTGTCCAGGTAGAATTCTTCTATAGTTCAGAAGCATTTGGGATTAGGTGTTTTGGGAGAAGAAATTTCTAACTACAGAGCAAAGCCTTTGTGAAACTACACCTTCTGGGCCACAGGGATATTTTACAATCAGCACCTGGAAGACTATAAATCCCAAAGGAAAGGGAGGTGCTTTTTGCAGTTGATTAAAGAGGCAGTACAAAATGGAATTGAAGAGGTATAGAGTTAAGAATGGCTGGCAATGAATTTCAAATACTCTCCCCTGAGACTTTCCACAGCCTGAGTCTATTTCTTTGTAGTGTAGTGGGAAAGGTTGTTGGGAACCATCCTGAGACCTCCTGGGAACACACCAGGCGAGCTGGACAGTATTCTGCTTGTCTGCATGCCCCTGTTCTCCAGAAATACCCTCAGCTCAAGAACATAATCCATTATCTTTGTGTGTAACAGTGCCCAGGGGCAGGAGGGCTGTCTAATGAGATTGCAGGATTAAAGGCTGCCTGATTCCCTGGGTAATTCTTGCCACTGCTCTGTAAGAGGGTGGTTCTTTACCAGCCAGAGGGATTAAGGGATCCGAGTTTGGCTTGTTACATGTCTCCATACCCCAGGCGTGTACGGCTTTCCACGCTGTCCTGGTGAGAGCTCCCATATCTGTGACTGGATCCGAAAGACGCTGGATCTGGGTGCCTACACACAAGCTGTTCAAGAGCAGTGAGTATATTCATCAGGGCTGCAACAACAGGGGCTGGGCCTACGTGAGCAGCTCTGAGTTTCCGATCTGATCTTTGGTTTCTCTCTTCTCCAGCTTGGTACAAGCAGAGTATTGGCACAACCCCCTGAAGGAGGAGGACTACAGGAAAAACAGCATCTTTCTGGCTGACATAAACCAGGAGAGGGTAAGGACCTGGTTGATGATTAAATGCTAGCAGGGGAGCAGAAACCTTAGCAGTAAGTTCCTTCATGTTAGCTCTCCCTGGCAGTAGTTTTGCTGGAGTTTGAAGGGGAACACTTTTTGTCCTGCATCCCATCACTGGTAGATTTATGAATGAGACTTGTCGGTGACAGAGCAGTCCCCGTGTCACTGCACTCTTCTGGAGTGGTTAGCGTAGAAGTGCCATGTGCCAAGTCCACCCATCACCATTCAAGTGGGCAAATCCTCTCCCTCCCCTGGGAAGGCCCATCCCATTGTTACAGCCTGGAGATGGGGGTGGGTGCCAGGAGGGAGACTGGTGACAGAAATGCACGTTCCTGCCTCCCAGGCTGGTGCAGTCCAGGGTTTCCTTTGCAGGTGCAGGGCAAGTTGAAGCAGGCAGTTTCCCTGACCTGTCTCAGTGGGCTTTCCAGTGACTTGGAGCTGTTCTGTTTCTTTCATCTAGGGCATCAACGAGACATACAAGAAAAACCTGATGGCGCTGAAAAAGTTCGTGATGGTGAAATTTCTCAATGATACCATGGTCGACCCTCCGATCTCTGAGGTGAGACAGGCAGAGCAGGTGCTGCTGGTTTGGTTCTTGCTTGCTTGTTCCTTGTTTGTCCTTTGGTGGTGAGGATCAGGCTGAGCACACACACAGACCTGATACTCTGCTGTCTGCAGCAGCACGTCTCCAGCAGGAGCTGGTGAAAGGCTGCTTACCTCCTGGGAGCCCTTCAGCAACTGTTCCCTTGTTTTTATTCTGACAGTGGTTTGGGTTTTACAAAAGTGGACAAGCCCAGGAGACCATCCCGCTGCAGGAGACCTCACTGTACACAGAGGTACGTTCTGCTAGGGGCTGAGGGGTTTCTATTTCTACTCTATAGTGTCCCTGGGGCCTTGAGGAGCTCCAAACCCTACAGCTCTGCACTACTCACCATCTCTGCCATTCCTGGGGCACAGCCTCCTCTCACCAGTAGCTGTTTGGGAAGGCATTTCTCTCCAGGCCCATTCTGGCAGTGGGAATTACAGTGGTGGTCTCATGGCTGGCTCTAGATCCCCTTCAGCATGTTTAAGGAATCCTGCTCCTTTTCAAAGCCTTGTTGCAATGCAGGCGGCTAAACACAGCTCTACCAGCTACTAGGAAGAAAATTAACTCTATCCTAGCCCAGCCAAAACCAGGACACATCCAAAATGCCTCCCCGCCCCGAGAGAAGCTTTGAAGAGCAGAGTCGCACCACTCTAGCCTGCCAGCCACTTCTGCCGCAACAACAAACTCTGACCATCAGTCAGTTTTCCTCTGCGCCAGGTTCCCCAGCCATGGCAGGGCCCCAGGAAGCTATGGCCATGCTTTTCTCTCTGCAGGATCGCCTGGGGCTGCAGGAGATGGACAAAGCAGGAAAACTGGTGTTCCTGGGGGTGGAAGGGGATCACCTGCACTTCTCAGAAGAGTGGTTTTACACCACTCTCCTCCCCTTCCTCCAGTGAAGCCGAGGAGTGGTACTCAGCGCACTGGGGACGGTCTACCACTGTAGTTAATGCAGCTGCTACTGTGTAACAGCACTTTCTGCATACAAAAGCCTGCGGGGACCTGGGGAAGTGGAAGAGGGGGTTCAGCTTAGCAGTTCCACAGCGTGCAGAGGTAGGAACTGTTACACTGCAGTAAGAGACAGGGAATTGGCTGGATGTCATTACACTCCAATACGGGTAGACTGAGCCTTGCACTAACTCTGAAGCACTCCATCCATCCTGTGCAGGCCCTGGTAAGTCTGCTTCGGTGCTTGGGGCTGGGCCAGTCACTTGGTGATGACAGACCGATTAGCTGCGCAGCAGGTTTGTTTTCCCGTTTGTCGCAGGATGCAACGGCAGTATTAACAGAAATCACTAGTGCAAGAATGCTGCATCTCTTAAGGGGATCAGCAAGTAGACTTACCTGGCTGCATGCAGGGAAAAGATGACAGCCTCTCCTTCAAGGGGGGGAAAGGGCCAAATTTAGGGGTTTCTGGGGAAAAGGGTGGGTATTGTTGAATTAAGTGGGTATTAACAGCTTGAACAGTTTTCAACTAATGGCTTGTTTTATGCACTTTTGTACAGCAACTGAAATCAATAAAGAACTTTACATCTATCTAATTAAAAAAAAAAGTGCTATTTGACCAATATTGACGAGTTGAGGGACGTTCAGCAGTCAGGCAGCAAGGGGCATCTGGTCCTGCCTGAGGGCCTGTGTGCCCCCAAAGAGTAGACAAGAGCCACTGTAATGAGCAAGTTGGCATTAACTTTATTCTATCTTCTGTATAATCTTAAGTACATAAGAAAGGTATGTATGATGAGTACAAGTCACAGGACAGTCTCAAAATAAAAAAATTGCATATTTTTTTGTAAGTTTTGTCCTAGAGAAAAAGAACATTGACACTTTACAGAGGAAATGCATTTAAGATATGCTTATGCCACCCGAGGTGTTGGAAAAATGAAGGTCAAAGCATGTGCAGCTCCCTTTATGGGTCAGTACAGTACTGTGTCTTAGATCCACCACTCTGCTCCAGGGCCCTGGAACAGAGGCTGCAAGATTCCACCAAAGAAAGAGCCAAGCAAAGGGGAAAGGGGAGGCTGAGAGGATTCGCTTTATGGGGACTGATTGAAGATGAGGAAGAGAGTGATGAACCAACTTGATCCAACCCAGGTATTTACTGCACTACTGACCCTGGAATGAAGGAGACCCTTCCTCTGCAGAAGGGGATGGGTTCAGAACTGTCCTGGAAGACTGAACCTGAGTTCAGCTGCTCCAAGAAGGAAGCCCTGGGGCAAAGATTCCCTTGCGAGGGTAGAGGGCTCATGGAATAAGAGGTGCTCAGCTACCAGCCAGACTGCTGTAACTGCAGTTACCCCACCGCAGTCTTCCTGTAGCACTGGTTAATAGAAGGCCTCCTGTCATGGCACGATCAGATATACACTGAGCTAGTAGGAATGATGAAAGAGAAAGCAGAGTGGAATGCTACGGCCCAGGTCCTCAGCCTTTGGTCCGACAAAGCCATTCCCACATCCTATAACGCCACCAAACAGTACATAGAGCTGGAATTAGCAGCTTCCAGGACCTTCTTGAGACATTTGCCATAGCAACTGGGTACTCGGGATCCCAACATAAACCATTATTTGTTAAAAAGGGGACAACATTCCTCTCTCACATGAACAGTTTCCTTAAAGGCAATAAAAACAAACAAAACAAAAACCCCCAAAATGAAAACCTGAACAACACTCTGAAAGCCAACTGCCAGTACTGGCTGTGAAGTTCACCGAAAATCTGACTCAATCAATTGGTGCAGTTAGATCAGACAAGGGGAGGGAAAAAAAAAAATACACCTTCCTGCTAATAGATGTGGACAATAACTGACCTGCCACCTACACCAAACCCCAGCCAGAGGTATTTCAGTGGCGGCAGGTAGCTGTGTCTCCTGGGCAGAAGAGAAGCCGTTTGAGAGCAGAAAGGTACAAGAAATCTAAGAGAATCATCTGAAAGCAGATTTGTCCCACAAGCAGGGCCAGGGGAAGGTGTGAGCCTTGGAGCTTTTCTGCTTAGCCAGCAATTTCTGTCACAGTGGTAACCAACTTCTGACCGTTCCACACTGTCTTGAACTGTTCTGGGACAGGGAATTCAGTCTGGAGGATAAAAACAGAAATGTGTTGTCAAAAATCAGATTATGTCTGAGACTAGTAACTACTCCCACTGCTTCAGGCACTTCTTTTCTTACATACATGCTATGTCCCCTCTTGTACCACAAACACTGTCTGCTCTGCCCGCCAAAGATCCTGAGGAAGAAGAAACTCACAAAACAGCAAGTATCTCACCGTAAAGACAAAGACCTTGATTTGCTGGTTTTAGCATCTGATCATCATTCACAGCCTCCAAATTTAGAGTCTGGAATTGTCCCTCCAGACCTCACTGTAACTGTGCCATTCCCTGCATGGCTCAAAATACGAATCCTGCCCTGCGTTACCCCAACCCAGAGCAGACCACACCGATTTCAAAACTTGACACTCACAAAGTCACCACCCTCTGCGGGAATAAGGACGTTCATCTCCGATGACTTGGCACTGACGATTTCACAGTCTAGGGAGTTCTTACTCAGATACACGTGGCAACCGTCTGTCTTGTTGATGGAAATCGTTGGCACTTTACCCATTACCTAGCAGGGTGGTCAAGGCAGCAGTTAGAGGAGCATTAGCTTGAACTGGGCAACTACAACATTTTTCTTTTGCATTTGCCTTCAAAGCAAGGTTTGACTCCAAACCCCCTACCACAGAAACACTGATACAAGTACTCCTTGTATCTTTGGCAAAAGCCTGAAGTTCTTTGTTTTGATCTCTTTAGAACAAAACTACAGCAAACGACTACTGGGCAAATTGAGCATCCCAGATCAGATACCAAAACTGAAATCAGAGTAGATTCTACTGCTGCTCTCCTACTTTGCCAGTCATATCATGCTACCCACCTCACACAGACTAATCTTTTATCTAGAGCCCTGTCACAGCTCAGTGAGGCAAATTTCAGCCCTTTCCCAAGGGCTGGGCAGGGTGAGCTGCAGAGCAGTAGGACATACGGTGTTTCGTGAATGTTCTCCATGGATGCACATTCCTGTTCTGGAAATAAAACTACTCAAAGGAGCAGATGTTACAGACGCCCTGCTGTACAGTACATCAGTCATACTCCAGGAGGAGAACAGGTCGCAGACACTCACCTGAACTTTAATGTCCCTGCTGTTTATGATCTCTACAATGCCCACCACGTCATCAAACACCAGACCTAGCTTCTTACAGTTATCTGCAAAGAAAAGACAGAGTAGGTCACAGAAAGGTTTTGGGGATAAAGACTTCTGCAAACAGACCAGCGCGCAGAAGCTGTTTTCAGGGTTTCTCCACTTACCAAGGGTGATGGAGTTGATCTTGCCTTTGATTTGGAGCGTACTATTTGTGCACTTGAAAACGTATGCTACCTGCTTCAACTCTGTGTCACTAATGACCAGGTTAGTGGCATTCTCCTGGTTTTCCTGAAAAGGCAGGGAAAACACACTTTATTATTGGAATACAGACCAATGAATCCACATGAACAGCAGTGCAGCCCCTTTAAAAACAAACTGCATGTACTTTCAGACCAGTGCCTCTTACAAGAAAGGTCTTCAGGACACCCTCCTTCCCTGCCACAAAGCTTCCACCCCTCCAACGCACTCACACTGATGCCAGGCACTCACCACTCTCCACTTTTTGCCCTCTAATTCTAGCAACGCAGGCGCCTTTGGAGAGGTTTTTTGGGAGGGATTAGCATTACAGGCTGGTTTGGGAGCAGTGAAAGGTTTGGGTCCACTTCTCACAGGACCGCCTTGGTTCTTCAGTGCTGGATTCTTGTGGGTCTTCATGTCATCTGAAACATGTCTTAAGCCTGCAAGAGAAGTCAAACCTGAGATCCAGCTCTCCTCCAAGAATGCAGTTTCACAAACACCAGACATCAGTGATTACAACAATCATGAAAACATTTTTCAAAATGCAAATAGATTGTTGAGACTGGGCCTAAGCTGAACCTAAGTGAAAGTGAGTGACAGCAAGTGAAAGAGGGAACAAGACACACTGATGCAATACTGATGAGAACACAAGATGTGCTGTAGAACCAGAAGGCACCAGCTCTTCTACTCTGCAGCTGGAAAAAGCCCTGAGCCAAGCACCTCACCTTTGTTTCACATCTGTCCTGATACATTAGCCAGGTAACACACAAAAGGGATACGGTTTTTGCAAACAGGTGCAAAATTGCACCTTTTGTACTCGAGCTGTGCAGGCAACCAACGGCTCACTCTCTCTGTTCCAGCTAGAGATTAATCTCTTGCTACATCTGGCAGATGAGGCTGAGAATGTTAACTCAGATGTGCTCCCTTTGTCCCCATCATCTGCCTCAGGGCTGCTCCTGGCTCCCAGCCTCATCCTCAGAGCAGATGGTCTTTTGTTACTGCAAGCATCATTTCTAAGCAGGTGTATTGAAGGGACAGCAGCAAAACAAGGATTCGCAGCACAACAGTACTCTTGCTCATGGGCTGCCCTCCTGTTCGCTGCTTCCACCTACCAGAGGTGATGCCTTCTCCCCGATTGATCTGGGCGAAGAGCGCGGAACGGGAGGCAGAGTCATCTGTGCTGGAGCTCACGGGGGCAGGAGCAGGTGGGGGAGGAGGGCCTGGTGGGGGAGGCGCAGCCCCGGCTGGGGGAGCGGATGATGATTTAGCCCCTTCTGTTGCTACAGGACCCTGTAAGAGGCCAGCAAGAGGAAAGGCAATTGCACAAGCTCCATATCTGCTGCAACAATCATGCAATACTCATCTGAGAAGCTCCTGCAGATGTGGCCAGCACTTACTGTTTTGCTCCAAGTCAGCCCCGTGGTGTGATACTCTTTGATATAGGCCTGCAGCTCTGTCCAGATACTCAGATAAGCTTTCACCCAGTCCACTTGCTTTTTATCTCTGAGGACACAAGATCACGAGGAGTGAGCAGGTGCATTTGCCATTAAAACCCAAGGGCCACAAACAGTTCTTTACATATCTGCACCTCTCAGTCTACAGGTAAAATGCAGCTGGACCAGCACAGCAGCCTTGTACCTCCAGCGCTGTGTTCTAGCTTTAGTATTAATCTTGCCCCCACAGGCAGAAGGCCACAGGCCTACTCTGCACTGTAACCCATTTTAACTGGGGAGCTGGTACTTCCAACAAGACCCATTCCTGAGACACAACTTGCTGCCTTGAGAAAAAGTTCAGCCACTTCCCACCAGAGCTCCCAGATGCAACATGAATGCAAGGAATCTTGTCCCTATGGATCAGGAAAGAATAGCTAAGTAAGGCTTTAGAAATATAACTGTCTTTAAAAAGAAGACTGAATTACAGACCAAGGCAGCTGTGGTTAGATACTGGAGTAGCCCCTACACACCCAGTTAGCTGTGTTCAATGACATCTTTAAGAGAGAAGGTGAACTTACACATCCTTGTACTCCTTGAGGATCCGGTTGGTATAAAACATGGCAGCATCAGTCATTTCCTTCACATAAGGACCAGGCTTTGGAGCCTACAGAAGAACGAACAGATTGTCATGGAGCAGCTGACCAGGGAGCCAGACTTTTCGCACCAGCCCAAGAAAACCACTTCCCACTGGAGTTCTTACCATGGCCACCCAGCCCAGGGCTGGGATGCTCTCGCTGACTGCTGATAAGTGATTGAACAGTTTGCTACCACGGTTCTTCTCCCTGAAATTCTGCACCACCTGGATTTGCTCTGAAATCGGTTTCAGAAGTGATGAAAATGCATTCTGCAGGACGAGAGGAATGATAACAGTTAAATACATTAGTATCACTCAGGAATGGCTGCACATCTTCACAGGCAGATCTGCTGAGATGATGGTCACTCGGAGGAAGATTCCAACTGGCACAAGTTAGGGCTACACCTCCTGTCCAGGCCTGGCCCTCCCCGTGAGCCATGCTTGGTCCCGCACCCTAGCTCCTCCAGGGCTGAAGTCATAGCTCCCAACCAGATTGGTACTATGAGAGCACGCCAAGAACTGTGACTCATGTTCAATCTAAGAGACACTGACAAAGCTTGTTAGTGCCAAGGACAGAAATAGCATTTGCCTTTCCTGGCTTCTTTTGTTCCAAGACAGTTTGTCAAATTTTTCCTCTCCTTTATAAACCCTCAGAGAAAGGGGGTGCTCTGCAGGTTTTTGCAGTTTGGGATCTACAGCCTGCATTACAATTGGAGTCGCAGCAAGTTCTCACACCACCCTATCAAGCTGGATTTCAGGATTCAAGTTACTTCTCAAGTCAACCCAAGCCTTTAGTATTTGGATGATAAAAATTGTTTCTGTGTGTTGTTCACTTGGAACATTGACTGAAAGCACTTAGAAGTCTTCTGAGGTCAGAGCAGCCAATTAAACAGTTCCAGAGATGCCTCTTGGGCAACTTTTCTTTCCTCTAAGATCAGAAAGTCTCCTGCTGGTGGCAGCAGTGAGGGACAAATTTGGGCAAAACTTGGCTTTTCAAAGCCTCGGCTTTTCCATTTGCTGTCTCTTCCTCTGTTTAGGTGAAAACAGAGGTTCCAAGCACCACCAGCCAGGCTACACTTCCAGAAGCTCCAGCCCAGTCCACTGTCAAGTAATAGGATGGGGAAATTCTTTGCCACAGGCAATGAGAGTTTGTACATTTTGCATTTTAAACTGGCTACTCCAGAACTGACTAGACTCCTCCAAGACAACCTGCACAAAGACCTACATTAGATTAAGGTTGCTGTTTGTTCATATTCCTTTATTTAAATAATGTGTCAGTGGAATTTGTAAGCAGATTCTCAGATTAGAGGCTACGCAGAGCAGCGTCCCAGCAAGCCTGGTGAAAGTTAAACAACCTTCCAATGCTGAGCTTGGGGGAAAAAAGATGCAGATGTATTTTGCAGTGGATAGGAAAGTAGCACAGAAATCCAGCTACCATAGTGTAACAGTAGAAGCCATGACTGAGGCAGATAATAACTGCAAAGAGAAGCAAGGTGGAATCCTGTTGCTCAGGAAAACAGTTCTCGGCAGGAAAAAGCCCATACATTCAGGATGACATTTTCAGTCACACATCCTGCTGAGAAGCAGCAGCCTAGGCTAAAGTGTTAAATTACTCGCTAAGGACAAATCAATCCTAAAAGCCTAGCTATTATTCAGAGACTGTTCAACAGAGACAAGTGTCTGTTATACTTCAGAAGGAGTTTAATGCCTTAAAGTGTATAAGCATCACATAATGAAAAGCATGCTCAATGCAAACCCCGCTGTGGCCCGTCTCAGACAAGTTCCTGTCTGCAGGTTGTCTCTGAGGGAACAGTGATTGTGCAGCACTGGTGCCAGGTGAAACTCAAAACAGACACTGCGAGATGACACTCACAAGTTGCTCTGACACCTACACAAAACTTGTTGCTCTAATGACTGGAAAACGCCAGTTCTGCAGCTCTAAGAATCAACCTCCGGAATTCTGCCCAGTATCGGGTGAGCAAGCAGAACAGTTCACGCTTTCAGCAAGTGCTACCTCATGGATGCAAGTGCCTCCTGTCCTCCTCTGGTTCCTCTTTTGGAGCAACTGTAACGGCCCAGATTCTCCTACAGCATCAGTCATCCCCAGCTCTGAGGTAGGAGCACACCAGGTTTCCGATGAACGATTTCACAGACTTACCTCTGTCGGCTGCTGATGTTGAGACGCCATCACCAGAAGAGCCCTCTGGCTCATCAAGCCCACATGAACCATCTCAGCCTAAGAACAGAAAGAAACATGAGAGAGCTTCCCTTGCACCCAGCATAATGCTAACAGGCATTCCAGCTCCCGCCACCTGCAGTTCCTAGACTGTAAGAAAGCAGCTATGCTGATCTCAAAGCACATATTCTTGGAGACACCCACTCTCAGACAAAACTTGCAAGAGCATAACAGTTATCAGGTTGGGTATTTTACAGGCTCCCTGAACAGCATGCGCCAAAGTCCATAGAGAGAGCTAGGCACCTAACTAACAAAGATTTCAAGAAAGAAGCGTGATTCACAGCGGGCGTAGGTGCCAATCTGATGGAGATTATCTGGGCATCTGCATTTGTTTTGAATCCTTGAGGATTATAAACATCCTAGAGTACAGCGCTAAAGGAATGCAAACACTGACAGCAAACTTTGCCCTTAACAGCCCTGAAGAACAAGCAGCATCTATTTAGAGTGGAGGGAGAACGTGAGTCCTTACATGCTTCTGCACATCCCCACCAACTTCTTTGCTGATCTTGATGTACTCAGCTACTGGGCCAGCCAGAAGGGCATCGAAAGCCTGCACGTACTGAGCCACTCCTGTGGAGAAGGAACCAGAGCACAGGTATCACCGAGAGGCACTGGGTGGGCTTCTGGGCCGGGGGCACCCACAGACACTCACTGCGCTCCTGGGCCACACCTCCCACCCGCTCCATGCTCAGTCTTCCCCCAAGTCACACCGACAGAATGCAGGAGGCTCAGCCCAAAGCACACAGCTGAACGCAGATGAGGGAAGCGCTGCAGCCACAGGAAGTCCTTATCTTAGCAGGACGGTAACCACAGGCCTCTCTGCATCTGCGCAGTATCTGCTGTGAAACTCACTTCCCCTCTGCGTACAGGCAGTTCACCTAACAGCCCTCCGCATGCCCTGCATGAGCACCGCCCGGTCTGCAACAGCTACTGCTGATGTCCGACACTGACGCTTCAGCACAGGGAGTGCTGCTGGGGAGGTGCTTTAGGCCTTACCTTTGGAAGAGCCATCTCCACACATGCCAGGTCCTTGGCACACTGTCTCCAGGCGCTCCACAGCCTTCTCCAACCGTTCAACCAGTCTTTCCATATCTACCGCTGTCCACAACCTGCGCAGACAGAATACAATTATTCACGTCCTCTGACAGCATGGAACTTGTAGGCCAAACACTGAAGAGAGTTTATCAGCCATCTGGTACAAGCTATACCTGTTCCAGAAGAGTAATTTCTACCTCTCTCTGCACCCTGATGATGGGCAGCAGGGTACCCTCAGGTAAGCAGAGATGTTTGGATTACACAACAACCATGCGCACAGCCACTTTCTATTGCCTTACATGTATAAGGACGCTAAAACTTACATCTTCTAACCTTGTATTGACACCACTCAATAAAACAAAGGCTGCACAGAATCTCAGTGCAGTCAGTTCTTGGCCAAAGTCCCAGTTGTGACCATACAGCAAATCAAGTACGACTGCTTCGCTGGGAATTCACGCACGCCAGGTTAGAACCTGTGGTTTTGATTCTGCAAATGCATCTGTGGGGACCTCCCAGAGTCTTGAATTCCTCCAAGGAACATCTGTAACTCCAGCATCGCTACAGCACATAGCATCGGCGTGCAAAACAAGCCACCCTGGCACACGCTAAAGGCGAGCAGCTGCACAAACTAAGGCGGCAGAGCTGCTTCTACGACAACGTGCCCCTGTTCATCCTCTCCCTCTACAGGCTCCGGTATCCGAACTGCATAATCTACTCTGCAAGCACCACACAGGAAGGCAATTTAGGCATGTAAGTAATTTGAAGTGTCTCATCTGGAAAAGTCTTAAGTGTCTTATAAACTTTCCATTAATTACTGCTTTGCAGAGACTCAGCACCAAGGAACAAGACAAGTCATGCTCCAAGCACACTAATGCACAGGGAATGCAGGGAGGGAGTAGCAAGTCACTGATTGCATTTTTATCTTATCAACGCTCACTGAAAGATTTTACTATGTGAATCAAGATTCTGGGCTGGACACAGCTCCCTTCTTATCACAACAGCCTATGAGACCTCAAAACCCTGCCTGAAGGAGAATGCCCTTCCCAGCACACCCGAAAGGAAGACAGGGTTTACCCAGCTGCCTCAACAAACCAATGCTAAATCTCCCTCAGAAACAAAACTCGAAGTTCTAACTACGGTTTTGCTTTTGCTCACCAGCCTTCTCAGCCCTGCTCCAAAGTGCATGTTTTCACCCAATTTCCAGAGGATGTGGGGCAGATGCAGCATTAGCCATGAGCGGCACTAATGTCACAAGACAAACAAGGCCGTTTTTCCACCCCTCTTTCGCCTGCTTGTGTCAGGAGAAGCAGCACCGATGTGGGGGTGGGGGAGAGGCCACCTCCCTTCCAAAAGGAAGAGAGCAGTTTCCTCCTCTGTGCAAGAGTGAGCAGGAGGAGACACTGTCCATAAAACTGGACAGCAGGAACTGGATGGCTTCCAGATACAAAAAAGTTCAGAGAGGCTGAAACTTGTGGGCAGTCACCCATATAATCAACAGTAATGAATGCCTCTTTTTTTGTTTTGCTATTTTTTTTATTCTGTACAATGCAGAAATCCTGACCACAGGATCGTCAGCGCTCTACTGCGGCTGAGGATGATGCATCCAGAATGGGGCTCACATTTTCAAGTGAGAGCACAGCTAAGAGCAGGGCTCTGCCTCCCCCGCTCTCAGCACACTCACAGAAACAGTTATTTCCCCCCCCCTCAAAAAGCCACCTGTTAAGGACATTCTCCCATGCTTTGAGAGTGCAGTGAGATAGAGCGGTGTAACAGGGGTTTCAGAAAGGACACCAGGTTTACTGAGCAGACAAAGCTGCTGCACCACTGATCCCCGCCGCATTCCACACGAAGCTTTAATCTGATCAGCCCCATTACTGAGTCGCAAACTGCATTTCAAATCGGGATTACAAACCAGAAAGTCCAGATGGAAAGCTGCTTCTGACCCCCAGCAATAAAACATGCTGTTGCAAGGAGCATATCGCAGCAGTTCTAGATACGTGGTCAGGATTAATGTCCTTTAACAAGAGAGTGTTCCTTGAGATTCAGGTCCCTGCCAGTCTCCTTGCCATTTGACACATCCTTCCTGAGTTTCTGTGACAGAAGCCATAAACTCACAGTACTCGATACCAGCTTTGCAAATCTAGTGCTATGCCAGATGGTGAACTCATTTTAATTTCTGTTTAATGGGCACCATTAGGACAAGTTGCAAGATAAGTCACTTGGTAAATTGGCAGCAAAATCAGAACTAAGTGCAGGCAGCACAAAGTCCTAGAGCAGGCAGCTATATCTCAGTCACTCCTCGCTAAAGCTATCTCAACTCACCCTTACTATGCTCTTTGCCCTGTGGATGAAGCTCTTTCTGCTACCTATGTACTCATCTAGAATGAAATAAAAAGATTTAGCTGTACAGACCAGAACCTAATTAATTGCAGCCAAAGTCTACAATCCAGAGAGATGAACGTTTAGTGAGGGAAAAAAAAAAAAGACATTACAAAGTAGACCTGCTTGGGCTACATCTAAACAGAGTTTTGTCTACTGATTGCTCTGAATGCAGAATAATCTGTCAGTAAGTGACAAACTGACTTCGCAGATCTCAGTAATAAAATGGGATCTCATTTGCCATCTTTAAAGAGGAAGCTGAGACATACAGATCATTGAAGAGTCATTTTTCTTCAGAGCATCATCCCGTGCTCAGGAGGAATGAGAAAGTCTTTCAAGATATGCTGTGCAGCCAGGGTTAGAGTTCTCCAGTTGACAGAAGTGGAGTTGAAGATCTCCCTTTTGGGACTATAATGCAAGATTAAATCTAGGTCTTGTTTAAATTCAATTGAACTTTGATTACCAATGGAGCGGAAGCTATGGACTTGCAGCAAACGCACATTTCACCCGGGGCCAGAAAGTCCATTCATTTTCATAGCACATTTAGTTAATTTATTAACTAGCCTTTATTTCCATCAATGCTTGGGAACGTGGTTTTGAACACACCATACAGCAAACAGGCTTTCATCTACAACTAGACTCTTTTGATATACTGATCATAGCAGTAAAAGGAAAGGATTTTATTTGTAAAAAACACTAGCTATCCCAAAGCTGATCCTGTACAACAACACAGTAAGAGGAGTTTCCTGTTTGGATAATATCAAGGAGTCAGTATGTCCCAGCCAAAGGCTGGTCCTCAGGAGTGAGCGAGTTCTCATAAAAACAGCATAAATTAAATTCTTCCGGTTGCCTGAAACAGCACACTAACCCGAGTCCTCAGTTAGACATTCTGGAAGACACAAATGTTAGTTTTATAGCCAAAGCAAGTCAAACCTACGCCTCTGTTCAGATTCAGCTTTTGCGAAGCCCGACAAACTGCTGTCAGCAACATGAAATTTGCATCAGCTACTTCCTGTTTCTACAGGCAAAAGGAATAAAGATGGGACAACTAAATTAAGAACATACCACAGTTTATTTCTGAGCTGACACTGGAATATCTCAGGGGATCAGCTACCAGATGATTTCCAACATTTATATCTTCCAAAAGCCCAAAGATTTTTTTTATTTTTTTTTTTAAACAGTTCAGCTCATCAAGTAAGGAACTATTTGGAGCAAGACAGGACTCAAATGCCTGATTTTAGTCAGTTGTCAGGACCAGCCACAAACACAAGACAGCTATCGCTAGTCCCAGCGGCTGCCAAGACAGAGATCTCTGCTGTTTATAGTACAACAATACTTGTTGACATTGCTCCAGAACCCATGTCATCTACTTCTGCTATTTCAGATCTACTTTATTTAGAAAAGCAAAAAGCACTTAAATAAATAAATAAAAATCCGTCTGGACCCTATTTAAGCTCTCTGAAATAACAAATCTTACTGAAATCATTACAAATGTTATTTGGCATTTTCAGTCAAATATTAAGAGACGGTTAAAGTATCACTTCACACTAGAGCAAGCACAAGGGCTCCTTTTTCATCACAATTATATGAAAACTGCACCTGCTAGACTCTGTTGCTACACTCCTCTCAATTCCATTCCCCATCAGGGCGATGAATCCACCAGGGAAGTAGCTGAGGATCTCAGATCTAAGCTAAATAGGATACAGCACCAAGCTCCGTATCAGGAATTCAGAGCATCAAACCTCGTCAGCATCCCTCCCGAGCTGTGCCTGCTCAAGCAGAAGCTGCTTGGCTGAACTTTGTTACGTGAATAACGGGGTATTTTTGGCTTTCAGAAAGCTCAGCAATATTCCAGGGACACAAAGATCGCCTCAGGAAGAGAAAGGGAATACAGCAGTTTCTTGATGCCATGGATTCCTGGGTTTTCAGTGATGTGCATCTATATCCCAGGTCTTGGGGAATTCCAGAACCTGACATGAAAAATCCTGTGACCTGACGCATGAAACCTCCATATAATTTTTTTCATTTTGCTATCACAAAATCCAAAGCAATCGCTTAGGTGTTTATCCCATCCTAATCGCCACCAAAACACAAAAGAGAAGTCAGCAACAGGCTAAAGACAAAAAACCCCCAAAACCTACCCTGAGCCCAGTAAGATGGAGAAAGCTCCTGGGGTTTGGAAGCACGGGCTACGTGAACATCCTCCCCGCAGGATGCGGCCACTCGGCCGGGCGTGGCGAGCGGGGTCTATCACCTGGGCACGCACACACCTCCTGCCCGGGTGAGTCACCCTGGAGCCGCCGGCCCCGGTAACCTACCGGCCCCTCCGCTTCCCAACCCGCCCCCGCTCGCCACATCCCCGGGGAGAGGCGGTTTCCGACCGAAGGCTGCCGGGATGGCAGCAGTCGCCGGCAGACCGGCTGCCAGCGCACCCCGACCCCCTTCCCGGAGGCGGAACCAGAGCGGGGAGGACGCAAACGCCTCTCGCTGGGGTTGTGGGGGCACGTACAGGCCCCCGGCCCGCCCCTCCACGGGGACGGCGTGTCCCGGTGCCGGCGGGGATGGACCACGGCGGCCCAGACCCCGGCGGCTCCCCCCTCCCCCGCCCCGGCAGCATTCAGGCGCGGAGACACCCCCGGGCCGGGCCCCCGCGGCAGGAAGCGCCTCCGCTCCGCGCAGGAAGCCCCGAGGCTGCCCCGCCCGGTACCGCGGGCGGCAGCGGGCCCGGGAATAGCCGCGTCGGGGCGTCGTTACCGTCCTGTGACTAAATGAACCCGAAACCTCCACGTTTAACGAATCTACCCCCAGCACCCAGGAGCCCCTCCTGCCCCCCTGCGCCCGCCCAGCGCGGCCCCGGCACAGGCGGACGGAGCCCCCGCCCC
>VXBL01001713.1:319393-334970 GCA_013400195.1 Aramus guarauna
GGGGCTGTTGGGGCAGCGGAGACCCCCGGTTTGGGGTGCTGGCAGGAGGCGGGGACCCCTGAGAGAGGGGTTAGGCTGGAGGCCTGGGGATGTGGCTGGGGGCTGCGGGCGGGGCTAGATGGGGGGAGACCCCCTGGGGAGGGGGATTGTCCCGGCCGTGCAGGGACAGGGCTGGGCTGGGGAGCGGGTGGAAGGGAGACATGGGGTGCTCCTGTCCCTCGGGAATGGAACTGGCTGAGTCGGGGAGCGGGGGTCAAGGCCCCTCCACGCTACGTCTGGTGGGTGTGGGATGGGAGAAAGGGTCCCTCTGGGGAACTGCTGATGATCGAAACAGCTACGCCCCTACCCAGGGTAAATCCTGGGGGGCTCTGGGCCCCGGGTGCTCTGTGCCAGGGGTGGTTGTCACTGCTGTGGCTCTGTGCAGCGAAGATGGTTTTACTTTTGGTGTGCACTGGCTCGTCCCAAACATCAAACAACTACAAGGGTCCCGTGCTTCCCCGGGTACGGAGCCCTCGTGCTCACAGACCCTTTTCAATCCAAGGGTCTAAAAGCATTTGGCAGAGGGTGGGTAAATATTGTTGTCCCAGCTTTGTTGCTGGAGAGACCAAGAACAGGATGGTCAAGGGAAAAATAACTCGGAGTCAGGAAGAGGTCCCTGGAGTCAACACGGGATTGTTCCCACAGAAGGCTCTGCTCTCTGGTTTTACCATTAGGGCAGGACTTGCTCTAAAAAGGTGTTTGCTGCCACAGCCAGAGGAAGGGCAGCAGCTGTCCCTGCCTGCTGTGAGGGACCTGGAGCTTTGCTCTGTGTTTTTGGGTCCAAGCAGCCCTGGAGAGGGAGTTGAAGCCACCCTTGGAGCTGGGGATCTGTGCAGACAGACAGACAGAGCGTCTGTCCTGGCGAGGGCTGGGACACGTTGACAGGATGGGAAGGAAGAGAAAACTCGGCGAGGTTGGCTGACTTTACCACTGCTTCCTGCCCTCTGCTCCGCTACCATAGATGGTCACGTCTGCTGCGGCATGGGGTGGAAGCGGGGCCTGTCCACTGCTGAGCGCCCAAGCAGAGATCCAGGCTCCCTCTGTGGGATCCTGACTGGGGCAGACCGGAGCGAGACCGAGCCTGGAATCGGCCGTGGCTCGCAGCGTGGCTCTGCTGACATCTAGTGAGGTTGTCTCCTCTGGCTTCGCGTTCCCCGCGAGGTGGAGAGGCATTCAAGATCCTTTGACAGTTGTTTTTTTCGGAGCAGCCAGGAGGTAGGATTCGTGTGTCTTCTTGGCAAAGACACAGCTCACCACTCTCCCCTCTGTGCAGCCCCCTGACTCCCAGCCGCTGCCCTGGCAGAGCACGTGGAACCAAACGGGACCTGCATCATCCTTCCCAGTTAGGCTGAAGCCTACAGGGGAGATGAGCAGCTCCCTGTAGTCACCAATGCCATTTGCTTGGTTTTCTGGTTTTCTTGCCTCATTTTCCACCCTGCCAACACCTGATCTGACTCTTGCAGCTGTCGCCATCATGATCAGACACATTAGGATCAATTAACATGATGCAAAATAGAAAATAAGATACAACCACCTCTCTTCCGTGCAGCCAATGACTTCTATTTTATAGCATCCTATAAGTCCCAGCAGTGAAGCACCAGCCACCTCCTGCCTTGCTGGGGCAGGGACAGTGATAATTCTGGTGGGCAGCACAGGCAGGAGCTGTCCTCCTGGGCTGCATCCGCAAGGAGGAAGCGAGACTGGGGAGAGGAACTAGAAATAACCGGAAAATGGTGAGAGGAAGAGTGTGTCTCACTGGGGATGTCGCAACCCAGTCCCAGGCCAGTGTGTTTGCTTCTGGGGTGGGTCTGTTCAGCTGAATGGGGTTCCTGAGGGAACAAAGTTCCTGGTAAGTCTGGGTCACGGAAGACCTGCCTGTTACAGGACGGCTGGAAACCAGGTCAGTGCTCTGTGAGGCAACCTGGTGCCCATAAACCATGCCAGCCTGTGGCCATCACTTTTCCAGGGAAAAGCTTACAGCTTCCTCTTGTCCCTCTTTCCTCCAAGCACCACAGGAATACTTACTCCTTTTTTTTTTTTTAGCCATGAAAGGGCTAATATGCAATGGCTGTGAAATGCCTAAAATGCCTTTGTGTCCCCTAGACAGCGCCCTTTGGCTTGTTGCAGCCAAAGGAGAGCACTCGTCCCTGCTCTGCTATGGTGTGAGGAGGGCACTTGTCTGAGCTCCAGCCCAGGTCCTTGTGGTGCTCAGCAGCCTCCAACTCCTCCGCGAGAGCAAACACAGTCCTGGCAGGGGCTAAGGCAGTCCTGCGCTTTCAGAGCTCCCCAAGCCATCTCCACTTAAGGCTAAGTCCAAGTGCCCGGCCTACACGTGGCATTTCATTTCCCAGCAAAGCAATTTAAAGCTTCATTCCTGGGAGAAGGGAGATTCTTTGTAGCAGGAAACCATCTCACTGCCCCATCTGTTTCTGGCCCTGTACTGCAGCGCTTTGGCTGCTTACATCCTTGGAAACAGTGGTTTTGCAAAACATTAACTAAATCCCACCAAAACAGGTCGGTAGCCGTCAGTTTGTTTGCAGATAAAGTGGCCTCGGCCAGGTGGCACAGACAAGGTGACCCCTGGGGACAGCCGTACCCAGGAATGCCTTCATCCTGCACCCCGGGGGCTGTGCTGCTGGCCCTGGGTTAACTCTGCCTTCCCCAGCTGGTTACGGTCCGCAGCCTGCCTGGGGATCGGTGTGCCAGGGAGGGGGACCTGCTCACCTTAACCCGCTGGCCAGTGCCTCCATCCTGAGTGCAGCTGGGGCGGCTGTGCTGTCAGAAATCCCTCTTTGTGGGAGCCTGCGCTTGGTTTGGCTTGAAGCGTCCATGAAAGCAGCCCTGGGGATTTCTGCTGCAGTGTGGGGCACACGGGTCTCTCCAGCCCAGGGAAAACCATCCCCAACAGCAGCTGTTTGAAAGTTTCATAAATCTCTCCTGCTGCAAGATAAACCCAAAGCTCTTTGCTCTTTCCTGGGGATAAGGAGGGGGGTTATTCCTTGACTTCTGCAAGGAGAGACTTTTCACGCTTCCTTATCCTCCACAGGGTACACAGACACAGCGTGGCTGCTCTCACTTGGGGACTCTCCCTCCAGTCCCTCCTGCTGCCTCTGCTGGGAGGGGACCTGCCTCTTGGCAAAACCACCCTTGGTGACACACAGGATGCAAGTCTAATTTCACAGGTTCATGTGCTGCCCTTTGGCAGGCACAACTGATGTTTGCTTGGTCTTGTCCCCTCCACAGTCACCTCCCAGGCTGAGCACCCTGGGGTTGGGGTGAACGTCTGTCCATGCCCCATCACCTCCCAGCTCCCTCTCCACCTTCCCCTTGGCACGTCCAGCCCTGACGGCACATCATTTGCTCACCTTGGTGCTGCCCTGCAGCAGGGCAGGCCAGTACCCTCCCGAAGTGCCCCTCGGAGAGCTTTGTGCTGCAAGAGAGGCAGAGCTCTTCACCAGTCCGGGCTCAGCAGGTTCCGCAGGGCTGCAGGTGAGCCTTGCAGCTCGGCCCTGGGAGGGGTACGGGGTGCACTAATGCACTCTAGTGAGTGCCAGTGGAGAGAGGGGGCCGGCTGCAGCCTGCCCTCCACGCTGAGCGAGCCCTGGGTGCTGGGACACGGGCCTGCAGCCCCGCCGGGCTCTTTTTCTGAGCCCCACTGCTCACGTGCACCTTCACCAACGTACCGTGAAAGGCTCTTTGCCTTGTGAACAGATGGTACCAGACAGCCTGGCTCCCTGAGCAGAACAGAATCCCTCTGCTCCCTTGCAGCATGGGCAGCAGTGCCCCCCAAGTCTGGGGGAAGGCTCCCCAAGCCCCTGGCACCAGACAGGTAGCCCCTGCCCCAGGAGCCCTTTAAACCCCACCAGCTGGGAATGGGGGTGGATTCCCAGCACCCACGCAGGGTTTGTGGGCAGCACAGCCCCAGCCCATATGCCATTACAGGCATCAGCTCAGCAGGTGCTGAGCGCACAGCTGACACTCTGCATTTTCCATGTTCTGGCTTTGATTTCACAGGGCCAGCACTGCCCATACGCGTAGCTCACCCAGCCGGTGCGGGGGACACAGCAGTAATGGCACTCCAGCTCTGCAGGGAGGTGCTTCCCAGACATTTGGGTACATTTACTTCGTTATCAAGGTTAGTATGGATTAAAGCCATAGCGCAGCTGCTGCTAGAGGCCAGCTATAGGTGCAGGCAGCATCTCCCTGTGCAGTGCTGGCTAGGAAGTCTGCCCATGCCAGAGAGGCTTTCTTCATGCTTGGAATGAAAGCCCACTGTAATCACAGTTGAAGCAAGACATGGTCTCTGCTTCAAGGCTGGAGTTTTGCCCAGGGCTCAGTGCTATCAACTCCCATGGTCATTTTTTTCCCCCCCACATCTATTTTCTTAAAAGCCTCAAATAGAAGAGGTATGCTCAGCTAGGAATGTCTGGGCCCTGGTTCAAGCTCAGTATGCTTTTAGTCTCTTGAGCTGGCTGCAAAAAACCTGAACAGAGACTCCTCATGAACCCCACAGAGCCAAAAAAGAGGAGTCAAAGAACAGCGTCCCTGATTTCTGTTGAAACTTTTGCAAAGAAAAGCTAGCAGCAATCTTTCAAACCCTTGGAGACAGCAGTGCTGCCTACACCCCTCAGAGGCAGCCAGGTCATAGCCACGGCCAGGATGACTCCTTGCAAACCCGGCCAGGGGTCAGTATATTTGCAACGATCTCGAGCTCTATGCTTGGCTGGAGCATTGCCCTCCTCCTCTCGCAGAGGGTGCACATGGCACCTACCTGCCCCACGGCAGCGGCTTTAGAGAGCACTGGCTTTGTCCCCCTTGTTCCTTCACTGCAAGCTCCATCCCGGGGGAGCAGGGGGCACCCAGACCATGGCTGACGCTGCCTCTTGCCCTCCGCTCAGCACAGCGCCAGATCCCAGCCTCCTCGCATGACCCCCGCCATGGTGGCAGCGTGGGGCCCAGTTAAGCATTCTCGGCTAAGGTCTAATCCCTCTGGCTATTTTTAAAACCACATCCTCATTCCAGTCCTTTGTACCCAAAGGTGGAACAAAGGATAAGGCATCCTTCCCCCAAACCCTCCTGCACAGAGGGGCCACTCTTGACTCAGGCACTGACCCCACAGATTTCTTGGCATGGCAAATGTGCTTAACAAAAGGCACCAGCCCTGTCCCCCGGGGACAGCGCAGCAGAGCTAGCAGTCCCCTCACACTGGGCATTTGCCCCCAGCTGGATGGGTGGCTGCTTCACCTCTGGTGTATCCTCCCTGCACCCTGTACTTCAGCCCACTTTTCCCTTCTGCATTATATTTGCTGCCACAGGAGTGCAGTGCTCCTGCTGAGCAGGGAGGGCAGGGCTCTCCCCCTTTCCGCTGCGACGAGGGGAATGTAAGAGCAAGGTATAAATATCCACAGAGATTAGCGCTTGCACAGCACTCTGCCCTGGGAGAAAGTGTTGAGTGTCACCCACAGCCCACATTCCCTTTCTCTCCGCTCCCCAGCTGCCCCTCCTGTTTCTAGCCCCGGGTTCACAATCTCCGCAGCCAGCGCTTTCATTTCATTCCTCCCTCCACCCCTGTTCCCTCTTGAAAGGGAGAAAATAATAGAGCCTTTGTTGTGTTGCTGCGGCGCAGGCACTGAGCAAGGAGCCGCATGGGGGTAAGGGGCTGCCGGGCACAGCCGCCTGCCTGGATTACGGCATTCCTGCGCCTTCGGCTCCAGGGAAGTCAACCCTGCACCCCACGGCATGTAAAAGGACTCTGGGCTTGCTGACATCCACACAAAAAATCCACCAAACAAAAAAAATCCTCCACGCCCACACTCCTGACTTCCCCCACTTTTATGTAAATATTAATAAGTCCTTAAGTTCAGTTCTGTACAGATATATACAAATAGGAAATAGTTTCATATTTACATCATTAAGTTAATTAGGCTCTATAAAAAAAGGAACAGCTTTCCAAATTAGTGTCATATGTACAGACATCAGAGGTGAGCTCACGTCCTTGGCGCAGTCACATTGACAGTGTAATGTACACTAACCATTACCCCTGGTCCCACAGGCGATCGGCATGAGTGTCACGAGCAAAAGGATCCCGCTCCAAGCTTTTCTGCTCTCCGAGACCCGGCAGGGAGTAGTGCTTGTTTCTCGTGAGGCACACAAGTACCACAGGGTCAATTCGTGTAATGTACACTACCAGCACTCTGTGGATCCCGTGAAAGGCACAAGACCGGCACAGATCTCCTGTTCTGGTTGGTGGATGCTCTGTACAGCTTCTCCCAGGTGCTCCTCAATGTGCACACCTACAGTAGCACGATGCTGGTCCAGCCTCCAAGGGGCCGAGTCCTTCGGAGAGTCCGGGTGTGAGCAGACGGACCCAGCCCGGGGTCACACAATGCTGGCCAGTTCTGTGTTGTCCGACTCCGAGCTGCTGTTGCTGTCCTCCCTGGGGGCAAAGTGTTGGGGAGGAGGTACGGAGTGAGCCACGGAGCAAGCCCTGCCTCCAGGCAGACCTCTGCCTTGGAGCACAGCAGCCTCTGAAGGGTTTGAGAGGGACGTCACCACCTTGCACAGTCCCCAAACAAGTTCTTTAGCAACTGGGGCGGGTTCCCTGTTGATCTCAAACGATTCACGCCATTTCTTTGGAAGTTGGGATTGGAAAAATAAGCCAGCCCTTCCCTCACCCCACCGCCCACGGGTGCTGGAGGATTCCTGGACAAGTCACAGTGTGTCCCAACGTGTCTGGGCCTGATCCTGCCCCCACACACCCTGCTGGCATGCTGTTCTTGCTACCTCCATAGTGCAAGTTGACACTCACCTTAAGTCCTGCAGGGCTTTCTTATTTTTTCTCCGCTTCTCCTCATCAATGGGGTACAGCTTGAACAGGAGCAGGCCCAGCAGGATCAGCACCACAGGCACAGCTGACACCAGCATCTTCAGGGTGACATTCACCTCACTAGGCTGGGAGCAACCTCGGGTTTGGTACCCTGCAAAGCTGTGGACAGAAAGGGACATTCAGGCAAAGAAAACTGAGTTTGTAGGAGACAAACCTGTCCCTGCAGGTAGAGGTTTGTGGAGCCACAACTGGATTTAGACCCCTCCAACCTTCCTCACAGCCTTTGGGAAGCAGAGATGCTGGATGTGGAGGCACCAAACTGACCTCCCTCTTCCTCAGCTCCCACACAAAAACTCACTCTAAGCTGAGTGTGGAGATGCCCAGGGAGACCCCAGAAGTAAACTTGGTGAAGAAGACGTAGAAGGAGAAGAAGATTGCTTCATGGCCATGGGAGTCGGGGTGCTGCAGCTTGAAGTCATCTATGACGTCTGGGAGCATGGACCTGTGCAGAGAGCAGAATGGTGAACACTAGGACAGAGCCAGGAAAGCATCTCCTCTCCCTGCTAAGAGGATTTCCCTCCAAGAGCCCTGGAAGCACCTTGCCCAGCTCTCGGGGTGCGGTGCCAAGAGCACCGGGACCTCACACTCACCAGGGCAGGAGGAAGGCAGCTGCGACGCTGATCCCAGCTGCAATGGCCACGACATAGGTGACGATGATGTTACTGTCCAGGACAGCCACCATGATGAGGAAGGGAATGGCAGACTGGATAGGGGGCAGAAACCAGGTTGCGTCAGCAGTGCCTGACCCACCCGGACTCTTGGCCTTTCCCCTTCCCTCCCATGCATGCCAGCCCTCCAACCGCAGGGACGGCTGGGGAAGCAGCAGTGCAGCCTTCGTCCCAGAGCCCCACAGTGGCCATTTCCACTGGCCTTGGCCACATCCGTGACAGCACAAATAGCAGGACGAGGGACAGGCACCAGATCAGCAGCACCAGCCCTGTGCCCAGCTCCAGCCCCTCTCGGGGGGACACAGCTCTGCTCACCCCATGTGGGAAACACCATCCTCACATGCACATCTGCACTCAAAGGGACTCACTCACCGAGATGCCCACGTAGACAGCAGTCTTCTTCCCAAAGCGGGTAAGGAACCACTGCCAGAAGGGAATGGTCAAGGTAGCCGAGAGCTATGGGGAGAGAAGGGGGTCATGGTGTCACTTGCTGACCGGGCTCTTCTCTGGGGGAAAAGCTCTTCCTAGCAAGGAGCAGCTCCTGGGCACAGCCTCGCCCATCACATTTCCAACACCTCTGATTTCCACACAGCCACCCTGCCTGCTCCTGCCCTCACCCCATCCCTCACCTGCCTCCGCTCCCAGGAAGAGGAGCTTGCAATTGGAGCAGGTGTATGGGGCCACCTCCTCCCCCGGTGGAGAGCACCCTGGTACCCAGCACCACCATCCTCAGGACACCCAGCAGATGCCAACACACTTGCCCAGAGGGAGGACCTGACTTGATCCTCAGTGTGGGAAGGGATCCGATCTCATCATCGCTGCCAGCACAGTGTGGCCAACAGCCACAGGCTCTGTGGGGACCTTGGACCTCTCTGCCCCATCAAGCAAGGAGGATGAAAAGGGCTCCAGGGATGAGGCAAGCTGGAAAGGCCTCTCAAGGAGCTGTTTTGCTCCATCCTCCTGGCAGTAAACACTGAGATCCTTTTCTCCAGGCAGGGAGGGAGATATGTAGCAGGATTTGGACAAAAGGCCCCCACGGCTCCTGGTCTCCCCTGTTTCTGGCCATCTTCACATGGGAACAAAGGCCTCGCTGTTCCTGCCAACTCACCCGGCCTTTGCAGGACATTTGGCAGCTCCCTTCTCTCTTCCCTCCTCCCAGGGGACCTTTGGTCACTGTCCCCATGGTGGCCTGTCACAGCCCCACTGCCTCCCTCCCCTCAGCTCATGGAACACCCATCCCATGCCAGCTCCTGGGGAGCACCTGGAGGATCCCATAGTGTGAATCCCACCACAGTCCCAGCCCTGAGGGGTTCCAGGACAGAGCTGTACGCACCATGATGGCCAGGAGGATGTTCTGGAACGCATTGCGGAAGCCCAGGGTGTAGGTGCAGAAAAGGGCAAAGTTGCCTTCCAGCAGCTGCAGAGGAGATGGACAACAGTCAGGGGGAAGAGGCACCCCAGCCACCCTGGAGGGACGTGCTCCTCCTCTCAAGGCTGTGCCCAAAGCACAAGCAGGGGAAGAAAGCAGCTATTCACCAACCCATCTGAGGGCACGAGGCTGCATACTTCCTCTCTGCCTGGGGCAGCTCCGGCTCATTGAGCTGCCACCTCACGTGCTCCCAGCCCACCAGGATCCTGTTTGGGCCCTACTCTGCTCGTCCCCCAACCATCTCCAAGCTGTGCTGCTGCCATTCCCTCTCCCCCATCCTCCAAACCTGTCTGCGCTTACCATGAAGGCCAGCGAGGTGAAGAGGAAGCCGGCGATGAGCTTGATATAGGCACCATGGTTCATCACCAGCTTCAGCCCCCGGAAGAAGGAGACAGGCTCATCTGACTGGAGCTCAGAAGACTCTGGGGAGGAGAGCAAATCAGCCCATCATTAGACCCACTGAAACAGCACCCTTGGGTGCAAGGGGTGCAGTCCCTCATGTCTGCTGCTGAGCACCCGGCACAAGCCCCTGCCCACCTACAGCATCCCACCCCAAGGGAGTCAGGGTAATGCTTGCGGAGTCCTCCCTGCCCTCCCTCAGGCCCATGGAGGGGAGAGGATAACCTGGCTAATTAATTCACCCAGGATAAGCAGAGCTGGTTGCAAAGCAGAGGGGGGGAACAACAGAAGCTACCGGACTTTGGATATCACCTCACCCTGGGATGCCCCAGTTGGCATTAGCAAACTTGGCCAGACAAAGCTATGCAAGATAACATTTATCTCTGACCGTGCAGAGCAGAGAGCTAAGTCCTCATGGCTGTGCTGCAACAGACCCTGGAGAAGATGCTCTGGCCTCCTGCCAACAGCATCGCCCTTTGGCAGCACCTTCCCCAGAGCCCCATACCCAGCCCTCAGCTCTACCTGCCCCTCTCCCCTGGGGTTCAGCCACACTTCTGGGGGGACCCTGGCAGGAGCCACAGCTTTTCCATGAGTCCAGAGTATTCCAGCATGTCTCAAGCCTCACCTCTCTTCTCTCGCACTCCCACTGATAGGATCACGGCGCAGAGGATGTAGAGTCCCCCAATGACCCCCGCAGCAATCATGTAGGCATTTCTCTGTGCAAGAGAGGAGGGAGCAGTGAGGGAGGGGGCTCGTCCCAGGAGCCAGCCCAGTCAAAAAGGCAAGGAGAGTATGGCAGGGGCTGCCAGCAGGTCCCCCAGGCAGGTCCCCCCAGCTTACTGTGTCTGTGAGCGACCCGGTGTCGTGGGTCATGTTTAGCTCCTCCATGGCCACTGAGGAGTTGGGCTTGCCAATGAAGACGGGGCTCTCAATGCAGGGAGTAATCACCTTGCCCACGATCTGGCCCTGGATAGCAGTGCCCAGCACAGTGCCCAGCACTTCCACCGTCATACCTGGAGGGAGAAGCCAGCAGGACTGAGCACAGCCACTGGGCACCCAGCACAAAACCCTTCTCCACAGCAAAGCCTCCCCATCTGCAATTCCTTGCCCTTCACCAGGAGAAGTGAGCCAGTCCAGCTCTCCTACAGCTCCCTCCAAATCACCAAGTGATAAAGCCATAGGGAAGGCGAGTGTCTGCTGGGGAAACTGAGGCAGGGAAAGAGGCCAAGACTTGGTCATGCTGCTCCCACTGCTGTATGACAGAGCAGAGGGAAAGACTTGGGAGCTCAGATCCCCCATCATCTGCTCCAGGCTCTTGGCTGTAACCAGGACCACCTCCCACCAGACTAGACAAGGATGTCTGCAGGAGGAACTGGGAAATAGGAATGGGAAGAGCTGGACCAACTGCAGTTCAAGCCCTGAATGATGCTGATCACATTATCGTCCTTGGGATGGGGTGTGATCAAATAAATGAGCCCTTCCAGCGGGGCACCTGGAGGAGGATCATGTCCCAGCGAGAGCTGCCATAGAGGAGCCGAGTGCTGGCTGCCCCCCAGCCATGGCAAGGGAAGGAAATATCTTACGGTAGGCAGTGGCTGAGTCCCGCTCGCTCTGCTCCCTGCTGATGAACATGGTCAGCGCCGAGTAGGGCACGTGGAAGCACTGCAACATCACGAGGAGAATTAGCCCTGGGAACCTGCCCCTCTGTGTAGCTCAGTGAGGTGAAGGCAGGACTTCATCCTCTCCACCCCTCACCCACCGGCCCTGCTGTGTGCAGAGCCCAGCTCACCGTCACAAGGGTCTGGAAGATGCAGTAGAAGATGAGGTACCACATCACTTGGCCTCTGGAAATGTCCGGCACAAACCAGATAAGAAAGTAGGAGATGACAGCAAACGGGGTTGAGAAGATGATCCTTTGGGAGAACACACTGTCAGCTCACAGGCACGCAGCACTGGGTAACTGTCATCCCCACCTCACACCCCCCTCCCCCCAAGCCTGGCTCTCCTCACTGCCATGCATCCAGTGGGGCTCAGGCATCTGATTTTGGGGGCTCCCGAGCTGCCCTGGGGCAACCCACCCTGCCCCAACACTCTGATGGGAGGTCAAAGGGGGTGTTTGCCACAAGGTGATTCAAACAATGCTGAAGGCAGCAGCTCAGGTCTCACAAGGGGGGGAAGAGCTGACTCAAGACTTCCAAGAAGAGCTTTATTTGCAAAAACAGACATCCCTGCTTCGATGGAAGAGATTGATCTGCTGCTGCCTTCAGCTTCCACCCCTGGCCCCAACCTCTCCCCCAGGCAGCACTGCTGCATATTCAGAGGGATGTAATCACCTCTGTCCTCCCAGCCAGGGAGCGCAGCCTCGCTCCCCAGCCCCACGGGCCCAGCAGCCAAACACCTCTCACCAGCTTGGCTCTGCTGCCAGCCCCCCCGAGCCCTGGGCACCTCCATTCCGCTGGCAGGGATGGGGCAAACCACCAGCCAGCGCCAGGCTGGCTCCTTAAGGGACGCAGGATGCAAAGCATAACAGAAAATCGGAGGGCATCGCTCAGGTGGTGGACCTTGGAAGCAGTCCCAGCAGGACTGGCCAGCAAGGGTGATCACATCAGGAACCCACCCAGAGCATCTCTCCGCTTCATCCACAGATCTCATAACCCTTGTCCTGCTGCAGCCCAGACGGTGAACAGCTCTACCCTGCACCAGCAGCCCGAGGACAGCACAAGCACCCAGGTCCCCCCATCACTCAGGGGGGAATGGGAGGAATTCCTCCTCCTGGAGAGGAGTGAGCCAGGTGTTGTGGTTGCATTCACATCTGTTTAGGAGACTGGTTTTGTTTGGAGATTTGCAAGCACCCTGCGCTCTACAAACTACTGGACAGAGGCTGCGTCCTGGAATGAAGCCAGCAGAACGGGACACAGGACAAAGCCATGAGCAATCAGGGCTGCCCCTCTGCTGCTGCACTGCCAGGGTACAGAGAGATCTTTCCATCCGGGCTGACATACAGGATGCAAAGTTTAAATTTAAAGGGAGCAGGGGGAAGAGCAAGCAACCAAATCTCCATGGATGGAGAGGTGGCAGAGGCACTGCACAGGACCCAACACATACACATTTTTCCATGTGCACGTCACCCGGTGGGGAGAGGAAAGGGGCGAGCCGCCTCCAGCCACTCCTCTCCCGCGTGCTTATCACCACATGCATACGTGGAGCCAAGGGAAATTTTGAATGAGTCACTGCAGCCACATGGCGGGAACTACGTCACACTCACTGCGGGTGCCCGTGCATGCACATTAGATGTGCCAATCCCCCATGGGTCCACTCCAGCACTGGGACCAGGATGCTGAAATCCCAGCCAGGGCTGACCAGCAGCTCCTGGCAGCGTCAGAGTGACTGCGAGTTACCCCTGACCGAGGCCGAGGTGATTAAGAAGCTTGCTCAGAGGAGGAAGCGATGACGCGCTCGCCTGCTCATTGGCCACGGCGCGATGGTGTGTTCCTTTGTGCCACAGCCCAGCAGTTAACCGTTTGCAAACGGCTGCTGCCCCAGAGAAGTACGGTCAAAGCCGAAGCTCTGCTCCAACACACCAAGGAAAAGTTTGGTCACCAGGAAGGCTGGGACGGTCGAGGAAATGGGGACCTGCTCAGGCCTGGGGACAGAACGAGGTCCCCAAGGCTGGGGGAGAGGAGGCAGCCAGTGGATGAGCTGCTGGGACAACACACGCCAAAAAGTTTCAGAAAGAAAGAGCTGAAAGGGAGAGAGGTGATGGCCCTCTAGGAAGGTATCCTCCCCCTTCCGAGGGGCTGGAGCAGCCCCGAGCTTTGGGCTGGAGACACTGGCAGCCAGCTGGGGCTCAGCCTTGCAGATCAGACTCTTCAGAGCCCAGCAGAAACTTTGGACAATAAACCTTACAACACAGCAGGGTTACATCACACGCATGGAGGGTTTGGGGTCAGGCAGCAGCCTCTGAGGCCACCGCAATCCACGTCCTGCAGCTCCTGGCTTTGCACACAGGGAAACTGAGGCAGCAGCAAGCAGCTCTGCAGCCACACCAGCCTAGGGCTGTGCAGACCCACACAGCCAGCCCCACTGTGGCCCATGGACCCTGAGTTTGGGAGGTTTAAACTCAGCTTGACTCCATCCAAATTGGACTCAGCTGGTTGCCCTTGAGCCATGTACAATAGCAGCAAACTCCTCACAGCCGGCTGCCCCGGCACCGTGAGGGGCCCAGTGCAAGTCAAAAGCTCTGGCTAATTTTAACGAAGTAGGAGCCGTTTGGAGGAATGCAGCAGCTCCATCCCCACCCCCTGCCTCGAGGACGGGAGATTACAGAGAGCGAAGCCGCAGCGGCCATGGGAACAGGCATGGCTATCCCACACAGCCCTGCCTGCGTGCCCGGGCGGCTCCGTGCCGGCAGCCCTGCTCTAATCTCTGGACCCCAGACTCTGCCACACATGCGGCTGCAGAAAAGCTATTTCAGGCCATGCGCGGAGCCTGGCTTTAGTGACAGCCGACCGCCACTGCCACAGAGCTATTCCAGGAAAGCCCAGAAGCAGAGGGTGTAATCTGCAGGGGAAAGGACTTGCGTCCCTCTAATTCCACTCCCCCCATGCCCACCCCCTTTGCTGCATTGTATTTCAGCCATCCTGCAGGCGCCCAGGACGTGGGTTATTTTAGCACGGGACATGCCACCATGTCCACACTTAGGCATTACCACCCTGCAACGCTGTGTCCTGCACACAGGGCAGGTGTTTACGGACGTCCTAAGTCTGCCCTAAGTATGAGTCCTTTGGGGCTTTGCAAACCCTGTCTCATCTGTTCCAACTCCCTTTGGCACCCCTTTGCTCAGCACCCTTCTCCCAAGGGCATCAGAAGCACCCACATGCGGACACTTGGATCTGTGATAGTTGTTTTCCTGCCAGAAGAGCATCCTCATGACTGTCAGCTGGTACCCCACCACCACATACTCCCCCATTCCTCTTCCCTGTGGGTGTGATGCCATCTGCTCTGCTGGCAACATGGCCCTGCCACCGGCTAGAGCTCAGAAACTGCCACAGGAACAAAGTCCAGCATCGGAGCACGGCATCAGGGCAGCTCTCGGGGAGACGGGAGCTGCTGCAAGCAACATGACACAAAGGACAGCCGGGCCCAGCTTGTACAGGGATGGCTTGGGACCAGTCAGAGACACAGACTTGAAGCCGCAGCTGTTGGCAGCACTGGGGGCTTTTTGGGGTGCTTGGCACCTCACCTGGGTGAGACAGGGTGTTAGCGCGTCCTGCCCTGCAAGCCTCATGCCAAGGGACACCCAAAGCTGACTGGAAACACTGACACATCAAGCAGGGATGTGGGGTGATACAAGGGGCTCTTACCAGGGCATCAGGCGGCCAAAGCGAGTCCACGATGTTTTGCTGATAAAGAAGCCCACCATGGGGTCCGTGATGGCATCCCAGGCTCGCCCCACAAACAGGATGATGGAGGCATAGAAAGGGTCCAGCTGCAGGAAAAAAAACTCATGTCAGGACACGCAAACCCCCGTGCCCCCGGCTGCCCTTCCAGAGCTCCCCAAGACCTTCCCAAACATACTGTAGCCCCACTGCCATTTGGGAGCATGGACGCACCCCTCAGCCTCTCCCCCTCGTTCAGTGGGATTTGAGGCACGGTGACCCGGTCTGTCCCAGCGCCGCCCCGCCGTGCTCTTTCCACGCCAAACTCCCACCTCTTGGAGCAGTTCGCCCCCAAAACCACCCCACAGCCAGCACGAAGGTGCCCCACGGACACTTCTCCCTCCCCATTTCACGCTGACCCAGAACGCCGTCGGTTCGTGGGACAGATCCCGCGTCCCATGGGACACACACCGCAAGCCCGTTTCACGCAGCCACACGGCTCCACCCGCGGGGCCGGCCTGGTGGAAACCCACAGCCTTCGGGCCGGCGTCCACGCAGGACCGCGACTGCCCGTGACCGACACACGCTCCCTCACACACCCCCCGGCCCCGGCCGCACCTGCGCCACGTCCAGGAGGTAGATCTGGAGGAAGAAGCCGAGCGCGCAGCCCGTGATCTGGTAGGGGGCCCCCCCGACGGCGTAGCACAGCTTGCTGCACACCGACAGCCGCTCCCGGCTCTCCTGCAACCGGGCCGGGCGTTAGCGCCGCCGGGAAGCG